>CM026394.1:20672897-20751572 GCA_014843695.1 Archivesica marissinica | reverse complement strand
GGACATATACTACGGACGATGGTTTACCGTCGTAACGGACATATTCTATGGACGATGGTTTACCGTCGTAACGGACATATACTACGGACGGTGGTTTACCGTCGTAACGGACATATACTATGGACGATGGTTTACCGTCGTAACGGACATATACTACGGACGATGGTTTACCGTCGTAGCGGACATATACTACGGTCGATGGTTTATCCTCATAATGGACATATACTAGTGACGATGGTATACCGTTGTAGCGGACATATACTATGGACGATGGTTTACCGTCGTAGCGGACATATACTACGGAAGATGATGTACCGTCGTAGCGGAAATATACTACGGACGATGGTTTACCGTCTTAACGGACATATACTACGGACGATGGTTTACCGTCGTAGCGGACATATACTACGGAAGATGATGTACCGTCGTAGCGGACATATGCTACGGACGATGGTTTAACGTCGTAGCGGACATATGCTACGGACGATGGTGGACCGTCGTAAAAGATAAATACTACGGACGATGGTTTAACGTCTTAACGGGCATATACTACGGACGATGGTTTATCGTCGTAACGGACATATACTACGGACGTTGGTTTACCGTCGTAGCGGACATATACTACGGACGATGGTTTACCGTCTTAACGGACATATACTACGGACGATGATGTACCGTCGTAACGGACATATACTATGGACGATGGTTTACCGTCGTAGTGGACATATACTAAGGACGATGGTTTAGCGTCGTAGTGGACATATACTATGGAAGATGGTTTACCGTCGTAGTGGACATATACTACGGACGATGATGTACCGTCGTAACGGACATATACTATGGACGATGGTTTACCCTCGTAGTGGACATATACTACGGACGATGGTTTACCGTCTTAACGGACATATACTACGGAAGATGGTTTACCGTCGTAGCGGACATATCTACGGAGATGATGTACCGTCGTAGCGGGAATATCTACTGGACGTGTTTACTGTATGCCGACATATATTACGGCGATGATGGACCGTCGTAGCGGACTATGCTACGGACGATGGTTTAACGTCGTAGCGGACTATGCTACGGACGATGGTGGACCGTCGTAGCGGACATATGCTACGGACGATGGCTTAACGTCGTAGCGGACATAAACTACGGACGGAGGCTTACCGTTGTAGCGGACATATACTACGGACGATGGTTTACCGTCGTAACGGACATATACTACGGACGATGGTTTACCGTCGTAACGGACATATTCTATGGACGATGTTTTACCGTCGTAACGGACATATACTACGGACGGTGGTTTACCGTCGTAAAGGACATATACTATGGACGATGGTTTACCGTCGTAACGGACATATACTACGAACGATGGTTTACCGTCGTAGCGGACATATACTACGGACGATGGCTTACCGTCGTAGCGGACATATACTACGGTCGATGGTTTATCCTCGTAATGGACATATACTAGTGACGATGGTGTACTGTTGTAGCGGACATATACTATGGACGATGGTTTACCGTCTTAACGGACATATACTACGGAAGATGATGTACCCTCGTAGCGGACACATACTACGGACGATGGTTTACCGTCGTAGCGGACATATACTACAGACGATGGTTTACCGTCGTAACGGACATATACTACGGACGATGGTTTAAAGTCGTAGCGGACATATACTACATACGTTGGTTTACCCTCGTAGCGGACATATACTACGGACGATGACGTACCGTCGTAACGGACATATACTATGGACGATGGTTTACCCTCGTAGTGGACATATACTACGGACGATGGTTTACCGTCTTAACGGACATATACTACGGACGATGGTTTACCGTCGTAGCGGACATATACTACGGAAGATGATGTACCGTCGTAGCGGAAATATACTACGGACGATGGTTTACCGTCTTAACGGACATATACTACGGACGATGGTTTACCGTCGTAGCGGACATATACTACGGAAGATGATGTACCGTCATAGCGGAAATATAATACGGACGATGGTTTACCGTCATAGCCGACATATATTACGGACGATGATGGACCGTCGTAGCGGACATATGCTACGGACGATGGTTTAACGTCGTAGCGAACATATGCTACGGACGATGGTGGACCGTCGTAGCGGACATATGCTACGGACGATGGCTTAACGTCGTAGCGGACATAAACTACGGACGGAGGCTTACCGTTGTAGCGGACATATACTACGGACGATGGTTTACCGTCGTAACGGACATATACTACGGACGATGGTTTACCGTCGTAACGGACATATTCTATGGACGAGGATTTACACCGTCGTAACGGATCTATTCTATGGAACTATGGTTTCCGACGCCGTCTGGGGAAACCCAAACGCCTATCGCCAGTCCTACCGGAAGTTCGTCGGACAATATGGGTCGCGTCGTCCGAGTGTGCTCAGCGGGACTGTTACGCTCTAGGCCGTTGTCCTCTTAGTTGGGCGATGACAATGCTGTACTTTTGGAGGTCCTAGACAGGGGGGGGAGGGGGGTTGTGGGGTAGATCGTCGGGGTTTAGTCGCCGGGGTGGTTGGGAGAAAGCTCGGGCAGCGAGGGGGTATGAGTCTGTGGTCAGAGGTAGTGGGTGAGAGCTATAATGGTGGTAAGGCAGTGGGCTTAGGATGGGGGGGAGCCCTGTATCTACCCACAGTTTCCTGCGAGTCTACCCTTGGATGTGGAATATGATTGGAAGCCACAATGTATGAGAACATCCAACAGTTCTTAGGCATCCGGAACAGTTTTGTATCTACCTTAGAGACAATTTACTTTCAGTCTACTCACAAGATTTCATAGTACGAGCAAGTATCCCTTAGAGGAAATTGTCCTCTGCAATATGATTGGAAGCCACAATGTGTGAGAACATCCAACAGTTCTTAGGCATCCGAAACAGTTTTGTATCTACCTTAGAGACAATTTACTTTCAGTCTACCCACAATATTTCATAGTACGAGCAAGTATCCCTTAGAGGAAGTTGTCCTCTGCAATATGATTGGAAGCCACAATGTGTGAGAACATTCAACAGTTCTTAGGCATCCGGAACAGTTTTGTCAATTGCAGTATTACAATATATCTTGGTTATTGGATCAATAGCTTCCGCAAGCTTTTTGTAACCTATCCGTTTTCCAAAACTACATTTAGCAATTATAATCAAGCTCGTGTGTGGTGGTGACCGGATACTTTAAAATGACGGAACACAGCTTGTAAATCAACAATGACTCATATCATAGCAATCAAATATTTATTGGTAAAATGGGAAAATAGCTTTCGTGTCAGCCTTATGTACATCTAATGACTTTCTACAGTCATAGAACGAAACTCGTCGTCTTCCGTGACATTAATCTCGTATCTATCGCAGATATCAACTGGTTCGAATTGGAAAGTAACATGTCAGGCCATTCATCAAGTTCCAATAACTCTAACTCAACACGTATGCAATATTAGACATCTCTATTTCTTTTATTACCTCCCTTGGCAGATAAAGTCTGATTTATTCCAAAATATGAATATGTCCGTTTACTTGGAATCCTTTGTTTTTACTGTTGTTCCCTAACAAGATGTTGCCGTATGATGAATGTGATTATATACTTTTAGAGAGTATTCAGGGACAGTAACTGACCGATGTCTCTCATTAGTGGCATTGCTGTTTTTATGTTATCTCCCTTTGCAGATAACTATAATAAAAATTATTATAGTAATAATAGTAATGCATGTTTTTATGTATATATATTTGATTTACATTTCATTTAATTATACATATAAAAACACACAACAAAAACATACATTGAGTATACATTATGTTTTACAAATGTGTTCATAAATATATAATTACGTGAGGGAAAGAGTTTGGAGTGAGAGTGAATGAGTGATAGAATGGGTGAACTTGAGAGAAAGAGAGAACTATGCTAATCTCTTCAGGAGGCGTCGCTCATATGGGCAACCAGTAGCGACGTTAAATAAACGTAAGACACACAAACGTATGTTGTTCTGCCTGACTCGCGAGATCACAACAGAGTCGCCAGTTGATATGTTGTTACACGCATAAGATCACAACAGAGTCGCCAGTTGATATGTTGTTACACGCATAAGGTCGCAACAGAGTCGCCAGTTGATATGTTGTTACACGCATAAGATCACAACAGAGTCGCCAGTTGATATGTTGTTACACGCATAAGATCACAACAGAGTCGCCAGTTGATATGTTGTTACACGCATAAGATCGCAACAGAGTCGCCAGTTGATATGTTGTTACACGCATAAGATCACAACAGAGTCGCCAGTTGATATGTTGTTACACGCATAATATCACAACAGAGTCGCCAGTTGATATGTTGTTACGCGCATCAGATCACAACAGAGTCGTCAGTTGATATGTTGTTACACGCATAAAATCACAACAGAGTCGCCAGTTGATATGTTGTTACACGCATAAGATCACAACAGAGTCACCAGTTGATATGTTGTTACATTCATAAGATCACAACAGAGTCGCCAGTTGATATGTTGTTACACGCAGAAGATCACAACAGAGTCGCACTTTTAATAATAACAATAATTGTAAATGCTTTATTTTACGAGAGAACTCATTTAACAAAGGTTAATCTACCACGATGCCCTCAACATATATACAAATCAATTGCAATCAAAAGATAGGACTGTAAGTGAAAACTGCACATTGGAATTAAAGTCTACATCCATTATGTCGAATTCCGTCGGACCGAACAAAATACTTCGACATAACCAAAGATTGACTTAATGAAATTCTATATAAACGGAGCCAGTTATATGTAAAATGATAGTGTCTGAAACAGGATTTTGTTCCGACTTCGAGATAACTGGAGACTTCGACATAACCGACTTTGACATAACGGATGTAGACTGTATATAGTAATGTTAAAGCTGAAAAGTAGAGAAACTATATATGTAATGGAATATGATGATGATGGAATTGGCTAGTAGAGAAACTATATATATAATATGTAATGGAATATGATGATATATGGATTTGACTAGTAGAGAAACTATATATAATATGTAATGGAATATAATGATATATGGACTTGGCTAGTAGAGAAACTATATATATAATATGTAATGGAATATGATGATATATGGACTTGGCTAGTAGAGAAACTATATATAATATGTAATGGAATATGATGATATATGGAATAGTCTAGTGGAGAAAGTATATATAATATGGAATATGATGATGATGGAATTGGCTAGTAAAGTAGAACAGGAGAATGACAATTCATGACAATAAATCTCTCTAACAATGGTTGGTCTGCTAACGATACCAATGTGATGCTTATCAATCTACACATTCTACAATGTGCCGTTTGTACGTGGAGCACTGTAGTACTGTAGTTCATACACATTTATTTTAGCAAGATTGCGAAACAATTTCATACAACGTATATTAATCACTCTCGAGACCTCATTCTTGATGGAATCCATCGCCACGAGGGAGAGAGAGAGAAGAAACAACGTGGACGTTGAATGCCTTGCATAAGAGCACAATCGTAACGGCTCCAGTGGGGCTCGAACGCCGAGCCGTTCGTACCTGACGGAGCGGCTACCACTGCGTTATCATGGCTAATACTGTACACAGCTAATATCTTATTTCCTACCAAAGTTTTACTGGTTACTGTTTACATGTTTCATTATGCTAGTTAATGTTTTAATTTGTTGAGGTACTCATTAAAAAAAGTTTAAACTTTATTTATTTTACAAGGATTGCGAAGCAAGTTCTAACAACTTATATTAATCACTCTCGTTGGCGCGGATGAAAGCGTATATGTGGTCATTCGTGTGGGAGGAAACCGGAGTACCCGGAGAAAACCCACCTGTCCGATCCGGTGACCACCGTACCATCTCACATACTTCCCGGTCCGAGGATCAAACCAGGGTTGCATTGGTGAGTTGCATTGGTGAGAAGCGAGCGCGCTAACCACTGCGCTAATCGGACAGGTACTCATTGTAGATTGACTTAATTATTCAAATGAGTTCTCTCGTTAAATAAAGTCTTTATTATTTTTATTATTATTATTATTATTTCACGTTTTTCCAGGAACATATTGCAACAGGACGTGGGATAACATCGCATGTTGGCCAGATACACCCGTGGGCACAGTTAGATACCAACCGTGTCCAAACTACATACAAGGGTTCTTGTCCTTAGGTAAACATTCACAAACAAGTCTGCTTTCATTATTAATTCTTATTTTGTTAACATTACCCCATACTAGTACAGTCTGCATCCGTTATGTCGAATTCCGTCGGACCGAACAAAACACTTTCTAATATAAAATTCTATATAAACGGAGCCAGTTATGTGTAAAATGATAGTGTCTGGTACGGGATTTCGAGATAACCGGATAATTCGACATAACCGACTTTAACATAACGGATGTAGACTGTATTTAATAGTTTATGCAAATTTATTTTGGCTTCACTTCTAGTATTTAAATCGTCATTCCTGTTTATAAAACCAACAGCTGACCTCCTGGCGGTCGGGGCACATCTCGCAGCAGCAGCGTAGGATACTGGGATCTTCGCTTAGTTTATACACATTTATTTTAGCTCGATTGCGAAACAAGTTCTTACAACTTATATTATTCACTCTCGAGACCTCACCCCTGATGGAATCCATCGCCACGAGGAACAGACGAGACGGGGGTCGAACCTGCGATCCCTGGCTTACCAGTCCAGTGTGTTACCACTGGACTGCAAATCCGTCTGTAAACATTAGCCAATGTAGTCGTTATGTTTGAATGAAAATTGCTATACATTTCCAAATTAGAATGATACTGTTATCAACAGGAAACAGTGCTAGGACGTAATAACCAATATAACCTGGTTGATGCGTTTATTTAGTTTATACAAATTTATTTTAGCTCGATTGCGAAGTTATTTCAACTTATATTAATCACTCTCGAGACCTCATTCCGGGTGGAATCCATCGCCACGAGGGAGAGAGAAGAGGCAACGTGGAATTTAAATGCCTTGCCTAAGGGCACAATCGTAACGGCTTCAGTGGGGCTCGAACTCCGGACCTTTCGCACCTGAAGCGAACGCGCATCCACTGCGCTACCACGACCTCCTGTGTTTATATATGTATGACTATTATTTTCCATTTCATGCACATTGTATATGTATTATTATTATGATGAGCTATGTAATGCTTAAGTCTAATTAAGAAATAAGTATCAACCGTGGTATATCACAGAATAACCAGAGTTTGAAGTTCTTATGCGTAGAAATATATCACGATGGCCGAAGGCCTGGGTAATATATTTCTACGCATAAGAACGACAAACGAGGGGTATTCTACGATATACCACGGTTGATACTTATTATTTCGATTCTAACACGACTTACTTCTAATAATTTTAAAGGAGTATTTTCTTCAAACGCCGCTGCATATGGCTTTCGAAATTTCCTCCAGCGTAAGGGGTGATGACGTTATTTTTTATGGAAAATATCAAGTGCATAAATGAACAAAAGTTGTAACTGATCAATAATTTTATTTATTTTGTCAAATAAAATTGTACAGAATAGTAACTGAAACGTTACTTAACAGAAAAACAAGACGGACAAGAGATTATCTGATTCTAAAAATAGCTCACTATATAATATATAAAATAGCGCGAATTCCCACGGTATTTTTTTACAAACATCACTTGACTTTCATTCTTAAAACTGTACACGCATTGTATAAATGGAATAGCCAAAACACGGTGCGCGCGCAGCATAGTTCAAGGTAGATATATCGCAGAATAACCCGAGGTAGGTTTTACTCTACAAGTATGTATGTTATTAGCTGGGTCGTGTTAGAATAAACAATATGTTCTGTTATGTTCTGTGTTAAATAAATTATATCATTATTACATTAAATGGGCAGTTTGGGGCTGTTATTGAAATTCGTAACACCATTATTCATATCTGTTCATAGTAGGTTTAACTCTTTCAGCGCCGAATTCAATTCGTCGGCTGGCGTAGTGATATAATTACAGTTAAGATTGTGTATGTAGTCCTATTGAGTTACGTCGTGTTTGAACAACGTTTTGTATACTCAATAAGTACACCTATAATTCACACTTAAAGCGACATTACAACAAAAAGCAAATAAAATGCATGTGTTCACGTATCAATGCGTTTCTACTATAAATTATTCCGAATACATTCGAACACTAACATTGAATCAATAAACAGTGTGTTTGTGGTCTACAAACTTTCAAAAGTGAAAGTAGGATTCCTGAAATGACGTTTGTTTGTCATTGGAGTCAATATTAAACGCGCGATACTTTCGTTTAGAGATCATTTAACTAAGATTAGTCTACAAATAAATATGCATAGGCACAAATGTGAGATATAACGGTAAATATGTATGCTAAATTGTGTTATTCAGGATACACGCATTGTATTACGCATGGATGTCGACCCTATTTACATTATTTTGTCATGTCAACAAACCGCGTATACGACGTTTGTTTATCTGTTGAAACACTCAGTTTTTGAGGCAAATGTTGGAAAAACAATTATACTTTGTTATTTAGGACGTTTCTATTGCGGTATATAAATGCAGGCAGTGGTCTGTAAGATTCATACTTTAATATTTAGGTAACGCAAGTAAGAGATGCGGGCCAGATGGCCAGTGGTATATCAATCATGACACCAATACAACATGGAGCAATTATACTCAGTGCATCAGGACGAGACCATATCCGACTCAAATCGCCAACCTCATTATGGTGAGTACATTAGGACGCGAGCATCACCGGCTCAAATCGCCAACCTCATTATGGTGAGTACATTAGGACGCGAGCATCATCGGCTCAAATCGCAAACCTCATTATGGTGAGTACATTAGGACGCGAGCATCATCGGCTCAAATCGCCAACCTCATTATGGCGAGTACATTAGGACGCGAGCATCACCGGCTCAAATCGCCAACCTCATTATGGTGAGTACATTAGGACGCGAGCATCACCGGCTCAAATCGCCAACCTCATTATGGTGAGTACATTAGGACGCGAGCATCACCGGCTCAAATCGCCAACCTCATTATGGTGAGTACATTAGGACGCGAGCATCATCGGCTCAAATCGCCAACCATTATGGTGAGTCATTAGACGGCATCCGGCTCAAATCGCCAACCTCATTATGGTGAGTACATTAGGACGCGAGCATCACCGGCTCAAATCGCCAACCTCATTATGGTGAGTACATTAGGACGCGAGCATCATCGGCTCAAATCGCCAACCTCATTATGGTGAGTACATTAGGACGCGAGCATCACCGGCTCAAATCGCCAATCTCATTATGGTGAGTACATTAGGACGCGAGCATCACCGGCTCAAATCGCCAACCTCATTATGGTGAGTGCATTAGGACGAGACCATATCCGGCTCAAATCGCCAACCTCATTATGGTGAGTGCATTAGGACGAGGCCATATCCGGCTCAAATCGCCAACCTCATTATGGTGAGTGCATTAGGACGAGGCCATATCCGGCTCAAATCGCCAATCTCATTATGGTGAGTACATTAGGACGCGAGCATCACCGGCTCAAATCGCCAACCTCATTATGGTGAGTACATTAGGACGCGAGCATCACCGGCTCAAATCGCCAACCTCATTATGGTGAGTACATTAGGACGCGAGCATCATCGGCTCAAATCGCCAACCTCATTATGGTGAGTACATTAGGACGCGAGCATCACCGGCTCAAATCGCCAACCTCATTATGGTGAGTGCATTAGGACGAGGCCATATCCGGCTCAAATCGCCAACCCCATTATGGTAAGTGCATTAGGACGAGGCCATATCCGGCTCAAATCGCCAACCTCATTATGGTGAGTGCATTAGGACGAGGCCATATCAGGCTCAAATCGCCAACCTCATTATGCTGAGTGCATTAGGACGAGGCCATATCCGGCTCAAATCGTCAACCTCATTATGGTAAGTGCCTTAGGACGCGAGCATCACCGGCTCAGATCGCCAACCTCATTATGGTGAGTGCCTTAGGACGCGAGCATCACCGGCTCAAATCGCCAACCTCATTATGGTGAGTACATTAGGACGCGAGCATCACCGGCTCAAATCGCCAACCTCATTATGGTGAGTACATTAGGACGCGAGCATCACCGGCTCAAATCGCCAACCTCATTATGGTGAGTACATTAGGACGCGAGCATCATCGGCTCAAATCGCCAACCTCATTATGGCGAGTACATTAGGACGCGAGCATCACCGGCTCAAATCGCCAACCTCATTATGGTGAGTACATTAGGACGCGAGCATCACCGGCTCAAATCGCCAACCTCATTATGGTGAGTACATTAGGACGCGAGCATCACGTGGCTCAAATCGCCAACCTCATTATGGTGAGTACATTAGGACGCGAGCATCACCGGCTCAAATCGCCAACCTCATTATGGTGAGTACATTAGGACGCGAGCATCACCGGCTCAAATCGCCAACCTCATTATGGTGAGTACATTAGGACGCGAGCATCATCGGCTCAAATCGCCAACCTCATTATGGTGAGTACATTAGGACGCGAGCATCACCGGCTCAAATCGCCAACCTCATTATGGTGAGTACATTAGGACGCGAGCATCATCGGCTCAAATCGCCAACCTCATTATGGTGAGTACATTAGGACGCGAGCATCACCGGCTCAAATCGCCAACCTCATTATGGTGAGTACATTAGGACGCGAGCATCACCGGCTCAAATCGCCAACCTCATTATGGTGAGTACATTAGGACGCGAGCATCATCGGCTCAAATCGCCAACCTCATTATGGTGAGTACATTAGGACGCGAGCATCACCGGCTCAAATCGCCAATCTCATTATGGTGAGTACATTAGGACGCGAGCATCACCGGCTCAAATCGCCAACCTCATTATGGTGAGTACATTAGGACGCGAGCATCACCGGCTCAAATCGCCAACTTCATTATGGTGAGTACATTAGGACGCGAGCATCACCGGCTAAAATCGCCAACCTCATTATGGTGAGTACATTAGGACGCGAGCATCACCGGCTCAAATCGCCAACCTCATTATGGTGAGTACATTAGGACGCGAGCATCACCGGCTCAAATCGCCAACCTCATTATGGTGAGTACATTAGGACGCGAGCATCATCGGCTCAAATCACCAACCTCATTATGGTGAGTACATTAGGACGCGAGCATCACCGGCTCAAATCGCCAATCTCATGATGGTGAGTGCATTAGGACGAGGCCATATCAGGCTCAAATCGCCACCCCATTATGGTAAGTGCATTAGGACGAGGCCATATCCGGCTCAAATCGCCAACCTCATTATGGTGAGTGCATTAGGACGAGGCCATATCAGGCTCAAATCGCCAACCTCATTATGCTGAGTGCATTAGGACGAGGCCATATCCGGCTCAAATCGCCAACCTCATTATGGTAAGTGCCTTAGGACGCGAGCATCACCGGCTCAGATCGCCAACCTCATTATGGTGAGTGCCTTAGGACGCGAGCATCACCGGCTCAAATCGCCAACCTCATTATGGTGAGTGCCTTAGGACGAGACCATATCCGGCTCAAATCGCCAACCTCATTATGGTGAGTGCATTAGGACAAGACCATATCCGGCTCAAATCGCCAACCTCATTATGGTGAGTGCATTAGGACGAGACCATATCCGGCTCAAATCGCCAATCTCATTATGGTGAGTGCATTAGGACGAGACCATATCCGGCTCAAATCGCAAATCTCATTATGGTGAGTGCATTAGGACGAGACCATACCCGGCTCAAATCGCCAACCTCATTATGGTGAGTGCATTAGGACGAGACCATATCCGACTCAAATCGCCAACCTCATTATGGTAAGTGCCTTAGGACGCGAGCATCACCGGCTCAAATCGCCAACCTCATTATGGTGAGTGCCTTAGGACGAGACCATATCCGGCTCAAATCGCCAACCTCATTATGGTGAGTGCATTAGGACGAGACCATATCCGACTCAAATCGCCAACCTCATTATGGTGAGTGCCTTATGACGCGGGTTCAATTTGCCGATTTCAATGCCGATGTTCAATTAATGTAACACACGTTATGTGGTTCAATTCATGTTACTGCTGATGTTCAATTAATGTAACACGCGTTATGTGAGTCAATTCATGTTACTGCTTATGTTCAATTAATGTAACACACGTTATGTGAGTCAATTCATGTTACTGCTGATGTTCAATTAATGTAACACACGTTATGTGGCTTAATTCATGTAACTGCTTATGTTCAATTAATGTAACACACGTTATGTGACTTAATTCATGTTACTGCTGATGTTCAATTAATGTAACACACGTTATGTGGCTTAATTCATGTAACTGCTTATGTTCAATTAATGTAACACACGTTATGTGAGTCAATTCATGTTACTGCTTATGTTCAATTAATGTAACACACGTTATGTGAGTCAATTCATGTTACTGCTGATGTTCAATTAATGTAACACACGTTATGTGGCTTAATTCATGTAACTGCTTATGTTCAATTAATGTAACACACGTTATGTGCTTCAATTCATGTTACTGCTGATGTTCAATTAATGTAACACGCGTTATGTGACTTAATTCATGTTACTGCCTATGTTCAATTAATGTAACACACGTTATGTGAGTCAATTCATGTTACTGCTTATGTTCAATTAATGTAACACACGTTATGTGACTTAATTCATGTAACTGCTTATGTTCAATTAATGTAACACACGTTATGTGAGTCAATTCATGTTACTGATTATGTTCAATTAATGTAACACACGTTATGTGAGTCAATTCATGTTACTGCGTATGTTCAATTAATGTAACACGCGTTATGTGGTTCAATTCATGTTACTGCTTATGTTCAATTAATGTAACACACGTTATGTGACTTAATTCATGTTACTGCTGATGTTAAATTAATGTAACACACGTTATGTGATTCAATTGATGTAACTGCTTATGTTCAATTAATGTAACACACGTTATGTGAGTCAATTCATGTTACTGCTTATGTTCAATTAATGTGATACACGTTACGAGTTTACCGTTAATAAATTCAAATTAGATAATGATCATCTCGGCATTGGTTGGTTGAAAACCTCGACACGTGCTTCCAATGACATTAGTGGTGCACCTCTAAATTATAGTCATGCATAGAAGGTATAAACTACAGACTGACAGTATGCACATTACCTTTATGAAACAAAATTATTTTACAACGATTGCGAAGCAAGTTCTAACAACTTATATTAATCACTCTCGTTGGCGCGGATGAAAGCGTATATGTGGTCATTCGTAATTCTTATAAAGCTTACGATCTTTCTTTTCCTTTCTAGGTACATGTTGAATATATCCAGTTAATGTGCAACACCGGGTATGGAATTTCATTCGTTTCTTTACTTCTCGCTGTGTTTATCATGGTAAGATTTAGGTAAGTCATACAATTAGATTGCTGATAAGTTTATAGTTTTTATGATACATGCTGTGTATTACACTTAATTATTCGGAATAAAATTAAACGCGGGGCGCCTTGAGATGGTTAATTGCTATATACTTGTACATGTACTTCATAACTGCATTGCAATTGCAAAGTTTTATGCTTTCCAGAAAAAATGATCGATTTTCTCAGTGTATAGAAAAGGCTATATTTCACTGTTTTGAAACAGTGGAAGATGGCATTTTCCTTTCAACTGCTTGTGTGTCGTGCTCCAAAGTGGTTACATTTGTTTTTGTTTGTATTTTATCTATAATTACTTTCTGATTAGATTAAAAATAGTATAGTCTAATGCATTTGTTTGTACTTTTAATTATAACAGCAGACAGAAACTAAATTATACAAGGAACAATGTTTCATTTCAAACGTTAACATTAGCATAAGTGGTTGTGCGGTTGTGTATTGTAATGTAATGAATAAACGTATATAAAAATAGCCATAACCATACATAACGAAGATGTGTTTATTAGTAAAGCATAAAATAATATGTCATCTTGTCAACTGAACTAATATGACAAATGTCGGTGATCACTCGATGATGTATCTTGGCCAATCAACAACACTGCATGGGCACCTTCACTCTTGGCCAATCAACAACACCGCATGTCGCACCATCACTGTTGGCAAATCAACAACACTGCATGGCTCACCTTCACTCTTGGCCAATCAACAACATTGCATGTCGCACCTTCAACTGTTGGCCAATCAACAACACTGCATGTCGCACCATCACTCTTGGCCAATCAATAACACTGCATGTCGCACCATCACTCTTGGCAAATCAACAACACTGCATGGCGCACCATCACTCTTGGCCAATCAACAACATTGCATGGCACACCATCACTCTTGGCAAATCAACAACACCGCATGGCGCACCATCACTCTTGGCAAATCAACAACATCGCATGGCGCACCATCACTCTTGGCCAATCAACAACACCGCATGGCGCACCATCACTCTTGGCCAATCAATAACATTGCATGGCACACCATCACTCTTGGCCAATCAACAACATTGCATGGCACACCATCACGCTTGGCCAATCAACAACACCGCATGGCGCACCATCACTCTTGGCCAATTAACAACATTGCATGGCACACCATCACTCTTGGCCAATCAACAACACTGCATGGCGCACCATCACTCTTGGCCAATCAACAACATTGCATGTCGCACCATCACTCTTGGCCAATCAACAACATTGCATGGCACACCATCACTATTGGCCAATCAACAACACTGCATGGCGCACCATCACTCTTGGCCAATCAACAACACTGCATGGCGCACCATCACTCTTGGCCAATCAACAACATTGCATGGCACACCATCACTATTGGCCAATCAACAACACTGCATGGCGCACCATCACTCTTGGCCAATCAACAACATTGCATGTCGCACCATCACTCTTGGCCAATCAACAACATTGCATGGCACACCATCACTATTGGCCAATCAACAACACTGCATGGCGCACCATCACTCTTGGCCAATCAACAACACTGCATGGCGCACCATCACTCTTGGCCAATCAACAACAGTGCATGGCACACCATCACTACTGGCCAATCAACAACACTGCATGGCGTACCTTCATTCTTGGCCAATCAACAACACTGCATGGCACACCTTCAACTATTGGCCAATCAACAACACTGCATGGCACACCATCACTCTTGGCCAATCAACAACACTGCATGGCGTACCTTCATTCTTGGCCAATCAACAACACTGCATGGCACACCTTCAACTATTGGCCAATCAACAACACTGCATGGCACACCATCACTCTTGGCCAATCAACAACACTGCATGGCGTACCTTCATTCTTGGCCAATCAACAACACTGCATGGCGTACCTTCATTCTTGGCCAATCAACAACACCGCATGGCGTACCTTCATTATTGGCCAATCAACAACACTGCATGGCGCACCTTCATTCTTGGCCAATCAACAACACCGCATGGCGTACCTTCACTCTTGGCCAATCAACAACACTGCATGGCGCATCTTCATTCTTGGCCAATCAACAACACCGCATGGCGTACCTTCACTATTGGCCAATCAACAACACTGCATGTCGCACCTTCACCATGGTCAGTTCATTGGAATGTGAATCGAGGGATTGACCCGTACTATTTTATCAGTCTTCAGATGGGACTATTACCCGAGGTCTCATGTATCGGTGGTATACATAGGATATTATAGACTATAACCCGAGGTCTCATATATCGGTGGTATACATAGGATATTATATAGAGAATATTAGGTTACTGTCTTATAAATGTTAATTTATTAGGCGAGTTGGAAAACATATACAAGACGAGGCTCTGTCGAGTAACATTACTAGCATATTGTGCAAAGGAAACAACGATAAAAACAGAGGAAACCACTTAATAGGACCTATCTACTTTTAGAGAGTATTCAAGGGCACTAACTGACCAATATATCTCATTTACTCAGTTCAGTCTAATCTCGCTACCTGACTATATACCACACATGCCTACATATAGCGTGTCAGTAAGCTATGAAAACTGCCACACAGTTCTTAATGGTATTCGTTATTTATCTACAGTTCTTAATGGGCAAAACAAGGCATGTTTCTGTGCTGCGTGCATAATTAGGGTTCTTTTAAAAGAAAAATGTCAAATAAAGGAATTAATTCCTACAAAGGCGATTTATGGTATATGCAATATATAGGGTGTTTTACCTAATATAGTAAAAGTCCACCACAGTCTTCCGATGTTAAATGCCCTTGTTTGGGGTAAAAAGTTGAAAATGTAGACGAAATGGTGAATTTCTGGAATGCGCCCATAACTTCATCCATATTTGTCTGAGGAAGTTGAAAATTGTCAGGAATGTATAAATGAATATTGCGCAAATACTAGAGACATTATCGTGTCGAGAAAAAAAGTCCAATATGGCTGCAAAATCCAAAATGGCCACCAAAAATGTCTTTTTTCAAGCTTTACCGATGCGTTTACATGAACACAGTTTTCATTAGCTAGCTTAATGTTAATGTTTATTGTAAATATTCATGACACCACATGTTTATATCAACAATTGATGCAGAGAAGCAGATAGAAGAATTCAAAAGAGCGCCAAACATATTACTCTCGGGTATACAGAGCAACACATTTCAGAACAGACACTCACTGATTTATTTAGGATGGAACTATTATATTAACTTGTAAACTTGGTAAGCTTCCTTGGTGCTGTTGGACACATAATGAACGACTCGGGTCTCCAGGAAGTAATCACAACAGTGTATGCGGAAAAGGCAGTGAGTTATATGCTTACCGGAAAAGCTGTAGCTAGAGCCCTAAGAGGTCATGGACTGGTTTACATGACCCTCCAGTCACTCATAGTATGTGAAGTGTTTAATCTCGACCTGATTGGTAGAGATCTGGATGAAACTGATGGCCAGGAACACGAAGCAGAAGGAATTTATCTTGAGGACATTGAGAATGTCGCACAGAGTAGTTCACAATCTGTAGAACATGAGGATAGTATTCCACAGCCTCACAATGATAGTACCTCAATACATGGGAAAAGTAAGAATATCTATGATGAGATGAGGAATGATACAGTTTCGAAAACTGATAGAGAATCGACAATGGATGGGATTTCGCATGAGATTGACGCTGATTTAGAATCTGCTCTGGAATTGTTTGAAAATGTATTGACAGGAGAAATAGGCATAGAACAGGCATGTAAAGATGAAATAGTCACACAAATTCAAAGCAGAATGGATGCATATTGTGACAAAATATCAGCTAACTGTAGAACAGCACGATTGTGGTTGCAATATATTGAAATGGTGGATTTACTGAGAGAATTCATAAAAGCAGAGCGAACAGGAAACTGGCAGTTACACATGAAGACATTAAGGGCCACGTTACCATATTTCATAGCATCTGGGCATAACTTATATGCCAAATCAGCCTATTTGTATCTAGTGAAAATGAATGCCTTGCAGAAAACACACCCAAAGCTCTATGAATATTTCATGAAAGGGTTTCATGTTGTTAGACGGAGTGATAGGTATTGGGCTGGATTGTCGACAGATCTAGTGATTGAGCAGGTGCTTATGTGGAGTTTGAAGAGTGCAGGGGGACTGACTCGAGGTAGAGGAATGACTGAGATACAAAGAGCCGTGTGGGTACTCTCTCGACCTGCAACATCGTCTATTAATGAAGCAATGCAAACCTTCTCTGGTGCGATATATACCTCAAGTGAACAACACAAAGATACATACTTATCAGTGCGAAAGCGATATAAAAAAGACATGCAAGTGGTAACTGAGTATCTACTTGAACGAAACCCATTCAAAACCGAAAATGATCTCAAAAGCATAACAAGTGGGGTAGTGTCGTATGACAGTACTGCTGATCAGGCAAAGCAGATTGGAGAGAATATTGTGACAAAGATGGCTGGCCAAAAAGTAAATGAGTTCTCTTTCAAGAGGAAAGATGCAGTCGTGCCTATGAATGATAAATCTGCGTTCAAAATTGACGAAGATACAGTCAAGATCGACCCTCAGTTGTTGTTCCAGAGATTAGTTAGTGCGGCTAACAGAATGACTAATGAACCCGATCTTCCACTTACATATGAGTTATGCACACACCCACCGGCATTATTTGAATCATCCAGACAAATGAGAGTAGCAGACAAACCTGTATTAGCGAATGCTATGAAGTCAGCCGACAATCCTAGTCCGAGAACACATGATCCTGGTGATAGTTATCATGTTGTTGATGGTGGTATGTTGCTGCAGTGGATTCCTTGGGAAAGTGGTCAGATATTTGAAGAAATTTGTTCTACGTCCAGTTTGTGCAGTCTAGGTACACCAATTGCATTGTTGCCTTTGATGGTTATAACAATGGGTCAACTACTAAAGACAGCACTCATGGTCGTAGAACTGCAGGAATGGTTGGTACAGAAGTAAGATTTACCCAATCCAGCACATTTAGAGGGAAAAAGAAAACATTTCTAGCTAACCCAAAAAACAAACAGCTCTTCATAAACATGTTGTCAGGGAAAATGGACAGTGAGGGCATAGAAACATCACACGCCGTTGCCGATGCCGATTTACTCATCGTATTAACAGCTGTACGCCGTTCACAGTCAAACCAACCATATTGGTCGGAGATGACACTGACCTATTTGTGTTATTGTGTTATCACACATCACATGACTCGCACCCTGTATATCTACAGCCTAGGCCCAAATTCAACCGTAGTATATGTTGGGATATACACAAACTACAAGCGTACCTTGGCGACGATGTTTGTAGGAACATATTGTTCTTACATGCTGTGTTGGGGTGCGCTACGTCAAAAGTGTATGGCTTAGGAAAAGGGACTGCTCTGAAAGCATTTGAAAAGAGTGAAGTATTCCGTCATGTTACATCAGTGTTTCATACACCACCAACAGAGGTGACAAAAGGGAATATTGTCAGCAGTGGGGAACAAGCTCTCGTGTATCTATACAAAGGCAGTCGTGGAGAAACATTGGACAGCTTACGTGTGAGCAAGTTTGTCGAAAAGGTAGCCAAAAGTACCATATTTGTTGATCCGAAACAACTCCCCCCAACCTCTGATGCTGCAGAATTCCACAGCTTGCGAGTTTACCTGCAAGTACAGGACTGGAAATGTGATGATGCACTGAATCCAACGGACTGGGGCTGGGAATTAGTTGGAGACTATTCCCTGTGACAACTAGGAAAGGTCCAGCTCCAGTACATATATTGAAGGTTGTGCGTTGTACTTGTTCTAGAGGCTGTAAATCAAAGGCATGCAGCTGCAAAAAGTTGGCCTTGAATGTAGTTCTGCATGTAGTTCCTGCAAAGGATTTAGTTGTGAAAATTCAGTACATCCAGACTTTGAACCTGACTACTAGCAGTTGTGCATACATGTCTGCACATAAAATAGATTTGTAATCATCTTGGAATGTGAATTTGATAGTACACTAATTGAGAACCAGTACCAGTTTTAACATTTCCTATGTTTGTTTTCTGCGACAACATTGTCAAATCCAGATTATCACAATAATGTATACTCGTAATATTCATTGATGCTAATTTGCATATTTCTGTGTTTTGATGCCATATTGGATATTCTAAATTGACCAGCAGCAATGGACTCTCATGGCCTTTTCATATGTTGTATTTCACATTCTATACAATAAATACACCATACAATTGTTTATGTAGGACACCATTACTTTGTATATGTAAAAATATTGATATATCTTGAAAAACGAATTTTCGGCGGCCATTTTGGATTTTTGCCACCATATTGGATTGTTTTTGAAAACGGTAATGGCTTTAATCTATGCGCAATTTATATGTATACTTCCATGGCCAATTTTAACTTCCTAATACAAATAAAGATGGAGTTATAGGCGGATTCCAGAATTTCGCAGTTTTGTTTATATTTTCAACGTTTTACCCCCCAAAAAGGCATTTTGCATCAGAAGACTGTGGTGGACTTTTACTATGTTAGTTAAGACACCCTATATATTGCATATACCAAAAATCGCTTTTGTAGGAATTAATTCCTTTATTTTCATAAACGAACCCTACTATAAATCTCATAATTTCACCGGATATCTAATCGTCGCATCGTCTATATCTAAATATAATGTACACTGACGATGATAACCAATTTAATTCAGATCACAGACCAAAAGTGTTTGTTTATTATAATGTCACCCCTATTGAAAGGGCCAGTCATAGCTGACTTATGAGACACCTCTTATGGACATCAGTACCTCCCGAATCATATCCTTGAAGGCCAGGCGCATGGCTGATAAGCAATCGGTAACCATAATTAGCTGACGCCTCACCAACCGGCCATATCAGAATGAACTCCTGACGAGGTTCGAACCTTCGACCTCCGGCTCCGTAGGCGAACGTCTTAACCACTAGGCCACGGAGACGGTGAGACGACGTGAGCTCAGTATGATAACCAATTTAATTCAGATCACAGACCACGTGAGCTCAGTTGGATCATATATAAAGTTGAAATATGGCCTATGCAACTTTCGGGACGAATTTAAACTCCCAAGACACAACTGTTATTATCAAATCAACACATGTCATTTTCAAGATGTACAGGCCTAATTGTTGCAGTGTTATCTGACAACAAATATGTTGCCGTTTGTCTTCATTTTGCCTGTGAAATATTTATATGTCACCTGCATGCAAAGAACATTAGTATCTTATCCGAGGAAATCAATCAAAGAAAACAGAATTGGTTACTAATAGTCCAGTCAATATATAACAAAAAATGGCTGAACCCACCACTAATTGCAATAGTTTTGAAGTTGTGTTTTTCTGAAAGCTTAGGAACTACTGAATAACATACTAAAATTATACTTAAATATATTTAGTGGAACATTGTTTATTTTCAGGTTTGAATCCATGTTTATGAATGTTAGAGATTTCTTACGACCTATAAATGGATTCTAACTTGTCATTTATTTTCATTTTCCAACCTATATCATCTAAATGATTTTTACCTATGTTTTATTGGGCTACTTTCATTTGATGTATGTTTTCAAACACCTGGGATGATTCTTATATGGTACCATGGGTTAGCCCCTACCCCATTTGAGCCCCGCGTCACTGCCAAAAACCAAGATATGCAAAAATTTTCTATGATAACAACTTGGTGTTTTTCCCCCATTGTCAAGTATCTATCTTTCATTTAAAAGCAGTCCCATGATGCTAGAGTGGTTATTTGTTACTAAAACAGGTGTACCCTTACCCCAAAGCCCACCAGTCGTGAAACCGAATACAAGGAAACTCTTACCGATTGACATGTTATCTCCAAACTTGACAGTATGTGTCACCATCAATGTTTTGCACTTTATGTGACCCATTAATATATGTTCAAATGGTACCCCCTCCCCCCCCACCCAAGGGAGCACTCCCCCTCCCCCCCCACACACACACTATCTACATGATC
Source organism: Archivesica marissinica (assembly GCA_014843695.1). Lineage (NCBI taxonomy): Eukaryota > Metazoa > Mollusca > Bivalvia > Venerida > Vesicomyidae > Archivesica > Archivesica marissinica. The sequence continues at coordinate 20,730,012 of CM026394.1, read as the reverse complement.
TACTGTTCTTACATCATATTTTATGCAACTTAGTGAGAAGAGGATTCTAAGAATTGTTTTTTAATGGTAAGTGTAATTTTTAATAAATTATTATTAATTAGAAATAATGAAACCTCCCCACATTACTATGCAAGATGGCAGAACTTATAAATACTAGTGTTTACTGAGCTGATTTTCCTCCCAATTATGTATACATTCTTAAATTATTAAGAAAGTTGATATGTCAGAAGGTAAGAAAAGTGTTCAAGATCCAAATCAATCAATTAATTGTCCTGTAACTGCTTGATTTATACTAAAATAAGTAATCTATCTTACTGGCCATGTGCTCTTTGTCTTAAGAAAATTCAAGGGAGCATTCATTAATTATCTATTTGTCCTAGTTTCTTTGTTTTACATTGAGTAATGTGGGTCATTTGAACAGGATATATGGGGCAGTTGCTGCATGTTTCCAGATATTTTTAAAATGTGAGCTTGTTCATAACTACATGTACTGGTTATATACTGTTGGTACTAGGCCTATGACAATATTACATGCTAGGTTTTGACGATTCCCTTGCTTTTACTTCCAGCTCCATCATGGAAGAAGAGTGTGTATTCTGTGGAAGCCCCGTTTCTAATGGTGCAAGCAATTTACTGACGCAAAAAGGCTGTGACAGAATCGAAAAGGCTAGCATCCAGCGAGGCACAGAAGTTCTTGTGAATCCAGGACAGAAAGTACATACCGAATGCCGTAGAGTGTTTTGTAATGACAGAGAAATTGAATGTTCCTTAAAGCGAAAAAATGATTCTGTCCCTGCAGAATCGAATGACATGCGCCTTCGCTCAACCGAACCACCATTTCAATATCAAGACCAGTGTCTATTCTGTGGTAAACCAGATAAGTATGGAGGGCGGAAGAAGGAGTTTGAACTTATACCTGTTAAGACATTTGTTTTTCAAGACAATATATCCAGAGTATGTGAAACACGTTCCGATAGTTGGTCTGAAACTGTTAAAAGTAGAATCTTGTTTGTTGGAGATCTCCATGCGGCAGATGCAGTATACCATAAAGTGTGTAGCGGTAACTTCCAGAGTCAGAAGCAAATACCACAGTGTTTTCAAACAGATGATGTTGTTTCATCTAAGAGGCAAAAGCTAGGGCGACCGAAGGATTCTTCTAGGCACGAGGCATTCTTAAAAGTGGCAGAATATTTAGAGGCAAATGATGAGGAGCAAATAACAATTGGTGATTTAATAGAAAAAATGGATAATTATCTGGGAGATTCCGATTCTGAAGCATATGGATTTTCTCACATGAAAGATCGTCTTTTAGAACATTTTGGGAAAAAGGTCATAATAACTGAAATCAATGGAAAACCAAATGTTGTCACGTTTCGCGGCATAGCGTCTACAGTGCTCCATGACTTTTACCATCAGAAAAAGGAAACCGATACCGAAGCTGAAAAGATGCGACTGATCAAGACAGCAGCAAAACTTCTAAAAAGTGACATTAAGTCTATTGTACAAGATAAGAACATGTATCCATCTAGCCTTGATATGTCCAACGTAGAAGCTGCTAGAAACTATCTTCCAGAGTCGCTGAGACTTCTACTTGGATCAATATTTGTTGGAAAGGATAAGGACTTGAAAGTTTGTTCCATTGGACAAGCTATCATGCAGGCGGTACGGCCCAGGGTTCTACAGGCACCACTATTGCTAGGGCTTGGTGTTCAAATGCATTTTCATTTTGCATCAAGGTTTTTTATATATTCTTTAGCTGCTTATGGGTATAGCTGTTCCTATTCGGAGGTACAGAGTTATGAACGAAGTGCAGCAGTCACCTGTGGTACAGACATTCCAGGTTATATCCCTGGTAAGTTCATCCAATACGTAGCAGACAATGTTGACCACAACATTCGCACATTAGATGGAAAAGACAACTTCCACGGCATGGGTATCATTGCCAATGTCACTCCAAAGACAAACCAAGCTTCGTTGATACCACGTCTGACTGTTTCAGCAGAGGATATCGCTCAAGTAGGCCGTATCAATATAAGATATTTCACATCGGCATGTGGTGGCATGCAAGCATTTCTGTATGAGAAGTTACCGTTAATTGATTCTGGACAAATATCACCAAATGTCGACCTTTTGCGGAAGATTTCCCTGACAGTGCGATCGCCAAGGCCATCTTGGACAGGGATGATGCAGATGATACACCACGGGGAGCATCCTGGTCAGGCATCAGTTGTGTTCCTTCCTATGATAGATTTGAATCCAAGTGATCTCACGTGTATATACTCAACTTTGCATTTTGTTTGTGAGCATGCCCGTCGTTATGATGTCACACCTATCCTGACATTTGACCAGCCACTGTGGTGGAAAGCTTTGACAATTATCAAGAGTGAACCAGAGGGCAGTAAGCTCCGTTCAGTTGTCCTCCGATTAGGTGGCTTTCATACCGTCATGAGTTTTCTTGGGTGCATTGGTCATCTAATGACTGGTACTGGTCTGAAAGAGCTTCTTGAGCTTGTCTTTGCAAGTAACACCACATCACATATGATGAGTGGTAAAGCAGTCGCCCATGCAATACGTGGACATTTTCTCATCGATGCTGCCCTCAATGCCATACTCACGTCACAGGCATTTCAGTTAGATGTAATGCACATCACTGATCCTGCTGAAGACAACATAACTCTTCCCGAGGAACTTAAGGATGCTGGTGAAATGTACGATCAACTGCTTGCTGATGCCGTCTCCATCTCTGATATAGAGTCTTCACAAGTTATGAACACCATTGGCAGCAAAATCCAGGCCATTAAAGATTCTATGAGAGATCAACGGACAGCTCAACTATGGATACAGTACATGGAGATGGTAAACATAATTCGTTCATTCCTGAGATCAGAAAGGACAGGCAACTGGTTGCTCAACCTACACACCTTGGGCAACATGTTACCCTACATGGCAGCCTCTGGACACAATCTGTATTCCAAGTCGCTTCACATATATCTTCGGCTGATGGGAGAATTGCCCAACACACATCCTCAAGTATACGAAAGTTTCAGCCAGGGTCTACATGTTGTTCGCCGATCAGACCGATATTGGGCTGGCCTGTCTACAGATCTTGTGATCGAGCAAGTACTGATGAGAAATTTAAAAACATATGGTGGGCTAACAAGAGGACGTGGGATGACAGAGACCCAGCGCTTGATCTGGGTGATGTCCAGTCCTGTTTGTGCAGAGGTAAATGATGCCCTCCAAGGACTTACAGATGTCATGTACACCACCAGTGAACAGCACAAGGACATGACGACATCGCGACAGAATAAGGATGTGGCAGATACTAGGAAGATGTTGGCATTCCTGAATGAGCGGAATCCGTTTGAAGCAGGCGACAATTCAGTGCATAGCATTGCGAGTGGAATTGTTGCTAAAAGCAATGTAAACATTGATGCTGCCAAGGGTGTTGGGGAAAAGGTGATAGGCAAAATGGTTGGCGAGTGCGTGCTAGGATACACATTCCGAAAAAAGGACCAGGCAATCACCATGGATTCAAAGTTTGCAATGAAGACATCGGATGGCGACATCAACATTGACCCCCAACTGCTTTTCCAAAGACTTGTCATAGCAGGCACCCAAGCCGGGGAATTGGCTGATGCAATGCGATACGAACTGTGTGCCTATCCACCAGCATTACTCGAATCTCGACATGCTTTGTTGCAAGCTAACAAGCCTGTGTTGGCTTCGGCAATTTGGGACATGTCACCTCCAGATGCAGACGGGCCCAATGGAGAAATGCGCTATGTTCTCGATGGTGGTGCCCTCCTACAACGAATACCATGGCAATTGGGTGAAACGTACAATGACATCCTGGTCCGCTACACGAATTACACCAGTAAGAAGTATGGGCAGGTAATTGTTGTATTCGATGGATACAGAGATGGTCCTTCAACAAAAGATGGCACACACCAAAGACGAGGTGATGGAAATCAAGGACGGAAAGTGTCGTTTACAGCGTCAATGGCCCTTTGCATAAAGAAGGAGGAGTTCCTAAAAAACAAGGAGAACAAGCAGGTGTTCATCAATATGCTTGGGGAGAGATTGGAACAGAGTGGTTGTCAAGTGGTTCACGCTAGTGGAGATGCAGATCTCCTCATTGCAAAGACAGCAGTTGAAGCAGCCAGTAAATCTGACACTGTACTTGTTGGAGACGACACGGACTTGTTGGTTTTGATCTGTTTCTACCATTGTGTGACTTCATCCTACAATTTGTTTTTCATGCCAGAACCCAAGAAAGGTTCACTAAATCCAAGGAAATACCTGGACAAAGAAGACTTGGTGAAAGTGTTTGTGAAAATATTCTTTTTGCACACGCGATTCTGGGTTGTGATACCACATCCAGGCTATTCGGAATAGGGAAAGCATTAGGACTGAAACTTTTGAAGGAGAGCGAACTGTTCATTCAACAAGCCATTGTTTTCAGCAACCCGGATTCAACTCCAGCTGAAATTGTTGCTACAGGAGAAAAGACAATGGTCTGTCTCTATAAAGGCAAATCAACTGAAACTCTGGATGAACTCAGATTCGCAAGATTCCAAGAAAAGGTGGCAACAAACAAAACTTCCATTCACCCACGTATTCTTCCACCTACATCCTCAGCAGCCAAATATCACTCTCTCCGCGTATTTCTTCAGGTTCAGGAATGGAAAGGACATAAAATGAATCCACTTGATTGGGGATGGAAAATCTCCGATGGCAAAATAATGGTCCCAGTGCATTCAGACTTGGAAGCAGCACCAGAGTCTCTACATAAACTAGTAAGATGCTCTTGCAAAGGAGGCTGTGCTAACAGGCGATGTGGTTGTCGCAGCATTGGTCTCAGCTGCACAGCAGCATGTAGTGAATACAGGGGCATTTGTGCAAATGGAGACGAAACATTGAACGAGTGTACAGCAACTGAGCACTAGATGGACTGGACGTGTTGAACAGCGAATGATTTCAAAACTGTTCATGACCATCTTGGACACCCTTAATTGTTCACGCTTATTATTTCCTCTCAACAGTGTGTAAATGAAACATTAAATGCATTTCCCTCCAAAATTGTAGGCATACTCATTGTTTAACTTTAAGGGGGTATTTTTGTGAAGTAGTAAATTTGCTTTACCTGTTTAGAGGCAATAATAAGTGTTAATAGTTATCAAAGGTGCATGATGAGACAGTCATGTTTATTTGCATCATTTACATGACTAATGTGGACTTATATCACATTACTATTGTTTCTATATTCAAGAACTGGATACAATTGGTAATTTCATGATACGACATTGATGAGTATGTTTAATATTTTCATGCGTATGCACAATATTGCAGCCAAGTGCATGTGTGTGTGTAGGGGGTGGGGTGAAAAACGTGAGGACAATTTTGGTACCATTTGAACACACGTGTCCCACATACAGTACACCATATTGATAGAAACAAATTATTGTATGTTTAAAGTTAAAATACTGATGGGTTCTTTTTCAACAAAGATCTTGCTCCAATTTGGTTTCATGACTGGGAGGATTTGGGGTAGGTGTACACCTGTTTTAGCTACAATTAACCATTCTAGCATCATGGGACTGCTTTTAAATGAAAGATAGATACTTGAAACATGGGTAAAAACACCAAGTTTGTAATCATGGGTGGACAAACAGCAAAGTTGTGCTATATTTCTGGTTTTCGGCAGTGACGCGGGGTCAAATGGGGTAGGGGTACCCCATGTTACCATATAAGAAGTCATCCCAGGTGTTTGAAACATACATCAAATGAAAGATAGACCAATAAAACATAGGTAAAAATACCATTTATACTGATATAGGTGGAAAAATGACCAAGTTATATCCATTTATATGTTGTAAGAAAATATCATAATATTATAAACACCTGTTTTTTCAACCTGAAAATAAACAATGTTCCACTAAATATATTTAAGTATAATTTTAGTATGTTATTCAGTAGTTCCTAAGCTTTCAGGAAAACACAACTTCAAAACTATTGCAATTAGTGGTGGGTCAAATCATATTTTGATATGCCTATAACTGTGTTTGAGATTTCGGTTGTAAATTAGATAAAAGCCAGACTCGACTATTTCATTTCAATTTCAGAGATGATTCGCGACAAATGCGATTAAAATATCATAAATATAGCAACAATGCAACCCCTGGTTGAACTAGAAAAGAAGTATCGGTGTGTGTTAGCTTAGCGTGCTGTCCTGTACACGTCTGGTCTAGAAAAGGCCGTAATGTATGGGGCGCCGTTTTGATATTTATTCAGTATTTATGGATATCCATTAATCTATTTGTAGATAAACAACGAATACATAGCAAAATGGCGCCCCATAGTAATGTGTTTAACGCAATGAGAATGAAATATTCAGCTATGGAGTCGAGATTTCTGTTATATGCTACTATTTTTCAATACTGAATTATTCAAATTTTTATGTAAAATTCAAGATCTGTCCGCAAATGAAATAATTTATTTATCAAATTATTATTTGTACATTAAAGTGTAAACATTATTTATTTTACAACGACTGCGAAACAAGCGTTGACAACTGTTAGTAATAGATAGATAGATAGGAATGCATACATGGACATCTAAAATAACATGTACCTTATATAAAGAAAAATATCACATACATGAGAATAAATACTAGTATACGATGGCATGCACACCAACACCGAGGATAACACAAACAGAAAGAGCTCTTATTTCCATTGCGGTCCTCTGTGCTGGTGGCATGACACAGGGTGGCATTTAAATTACTTCAATGAATTAAGAGTTTAACACTGAACTGGTAACCCAGGGATCGCAGGTTCGATCCCCCGTCTGACCATATAATAAAATTATCAGTCTTTCAGATGGGACTTTAAACCGAGACCTCATGTCGGTGCTGTACACCGTGTACGTAAAAGAACCAGAGGAGACTCTGGAATGGGTCTCTGTCTGTATCATGCACTATCCTCCAAACATCTAAAATGACTAATCTCTTCAGGAGGCGTCGCTCATATGGGCAACCGGTAGCGACGATAAATAAACGTAATAACACACACATAATTTTAATAACAATGATTGCATAGAACATAATAAAAATAAAAATTAAATTTTACATCTAAGTATCTTACACATAAAAATTATAATTCTATTAAATATTTAAGTAATACACATAGTACAGTACAAATAGGACATTGGGGTAGGGAAAATTTGAACAGAAATGGGAATAATGGTTTTGTTATGTCAAACACCTGTGTAATAATAAAAAACAATAAAATCTTTTTCTCAACTCTTGGTGGAAATAAAAATAAATTGCACTTTTTTACCAGGAATTTCTGTAATTAATTTTTCTACAAAATATGATGGTACGCATATTTGATTTAGAGTTTGGAAGTAATGAATATAATATATCTACATAGCAAAAATGCAATTTGAATGTTATCTGAACAAAAATACTTGCCTTTATGGACATTTTACGCTCTTTAATGATTTTCAGAAATATCTTTCTTTTTTTAAAGTTGCGTACATATGCAGTGTTTTATTTGCAGATTGATTTGTGCTCTGTGAAATATATTAAATTCGAAGGACAACTTATGTACACTGTTTGTCTAAACATTTAGTGTTTACTACAACATAATTCAGGGATATGTATAAATGGAACACATTATCGGTCAGTTGGCTAAATGTACTGTACTAACAGTGTCAGATACACAGATAAATGTACTTAATACTGATTTCTACGGATTAAAATAACTACTCTCGTTGGCGTGGATGTAAGCGTAAATGTGGTCCTTCTTGTGGGAGGAAACAGTAGTACCCGGTGAAACCCCACCTTTCCCGGATTTGGCGACCACCGTACCATCTCGCATACTAGGTCAGAGGATCGAACCCGGGTTTCATTTGTGAGAAGCGAGCGCGCTAACCACTGCGCTAATTGGACCCATTTATAGATTACCACCATTGAATATTGATTTACCAATTGTGGTTTACTAAATGGAATGTTGATGTTGGGATAATACGTGTGAAGTCGTGATAGCGCAGTGGATGCGTGTTCGTTTCAGGTGCGAAATGTCCGGAGTTCGAGCCCCGCTGTAGCCGTTACGATTGTGCCCCTTAGGCAAGGCATTTAAATTTCACATGTATTCTCTTCTCGCTTTCGTGGCGATGGATTCCATCAGGAATGAGGTATCGAGAGTGATTAATATAAGTTGTAAGAACTTGTTTCGCAATCGAGCTAACATAAATTTTAATGCGTGTGAATTATACTCTTTTTTTTTCATCAACCAATTCTTCCACCAATTCCTCGAAGAACACATTTACAAGTCCACCGGTGCTTATTGTTTAAAATTATTTTTTTTAAACTGCATTGTCCAACGAAAGCAATACATGTGCATGTATATCATTATCAACGTATACAGTCAGCCTGTGTTAAGCAGCCAGCCAAGTGAATCACAGAAAATGGCTGTTTAACGCAGGTAGCTGCTTAGTAGAGGTCAACTTCATAACAAAGTAGCATATTGGGAATCTGAAAACTGGCTGCTTAATGCAGGTTGGCTGCTTAATAGAGGTGACCACAAACACAGGTTTGACTGTAGTACCATATTTTCTACTTTAATGTTGAACTTCAGAAAACTACATTACCCAAGGAACGCAGTACACATGGATGAGCGTGCTGTTCCCCTGGTTGTTGAACTTATTCAGAATTACATTGTTCAACAACCACGATACATAGCATAGCGTGTATTCTACTTACATTTTGAACTTATTTCAGAAAACTACATTGTCCGAGAAACACAGTACATATCAACCTGTTTGTGTCGTATATTCTACGTGCCGTGCTGTCCTTCCTAAAGGATATATTACTGGTGCAAGGGCTTGGGTTTTCATTTGATGTAGAGTGGATATCTACAGACACAGTGCTATTTATAGAGGACGGTACGGTAAGTTGATATAGAGTGAATATCTACCGACACTGTGCTATTTATAGAGGACGGTACGGTAAGTTGATATAGAGTGAATATCTACCGACACTGTGCTATTTATAGAGGACGGTACGGTAAGTTGGGTTTATAGTGAATATCTACAGACACAGTGCTATTTATAGAGGACGGTACGGTAAGTTGGGTGTATAGTGAATATCTACAGACACAGTGCTCGGTAAGTTGGGTTTATAGTGAATATCTACAGACACAGTGCTATTTATAGAGGACGGTACGGTAAGTTGGGTGTATAGTGAATATCTACAGACACAGTGCTCGGTAAGTTGGGTTTATAGTGAATATCTACAGACACAGTGCTATTTATAGAGGACGGTATGGTAAGTTGGGTTTATAGTGAATATCTACCGACACTGTGCTATTTATAGAGGACGGTACGGTAAGTTGGGTTTATAGTGAATATCTACAGACACAGTGCTATTTATAGAGGACGGTATGGTAAGTTGGTGTAGAGTGAATATCTACTGACACAGTGCTATTTATAGAGGACCATACGTGATGTAGAGTGAATATCTACCGACACCGTGCTATTTATAGAGGACGGTATGGTAAGTTGGTGTAGAGTGAATATCTACAGACACAGTGCTATTTATAGAGGACGGTACGGTAAGTTGGTGTAGAGTGAATATCTATAGACACAGTGCTATTTATAGAGGACCATACGTGGTGTAGAGTGAATATCTACAGACACAGTGCTATTTATAGAGGACGGTACGGTAAGTTGATGTAGAGTGAATATCTACAGACACAGTGCTATTTATAGAGGACCATACGTGATGTAGAGTGAATATCTACAGACACCGTGCTATTTATAGAGGACCATACGTGATGTAGAGTGAATATCTACAGACACAGTGCTATTTATAGAGGACCATACGTGATGTATAGTGAATATCTACAGACACAGCGCTATTTATAGAGGACCGTACGTGATGTTTGCTGTGACAAATGTTTCAAATGTGCGCTTCTATATTGTATCCATTTTGTTTCGCTAGATTTATTTGTTTGCCTATGGGGATTAACGTTATATCACCAGCTTAGGTAATATGATTTCCAGCTATTATTAGTGGAGGAAGATGCTGGGTACCATCCCAACAGTATTTCTTGCGCGGACGGACACCGAGGTACAACCACCGACCTTCTACAAGCCAGCTGAATAGCTTCCCCGCATGTAATAATTCGACACCCCTAGCAACGTTGAGGAGCAAGTGGTTTAAAGACATCACTTACATTTAGCAAATTAGATATACCAGCGTTACTGGTTTCCGGCGATGTTGTACATGTACTCTACACATATACTACATTGTTTATACAAATTTATTTTAACTCGATTGCGAAACAAGTTCTTACAACTTATATTAATCACTCTCGAGACCCTCATCCCTGATGGAATCCATCGCCATGAGGGAGAGAGAGAAGGGGCAATGTGGAATTTAAATGCATTGCCTAAGGGTACAATCGTAGCGGCCCCAGCGGAGGCTCGTATCTACCCAAAATGCATTGCCTAAGGGTACAATCGTAGCGGCCCCAGCGGAGGCTCGTATCTACCCATATATTACATACACTAGATTCCTATATATTTTGAACGTTCATAGTTACATTGGAAACAATTTCAATGACTGAATAAAGAACATTTTACTTTTCATTCATTAAAATCTCGAATAAAATCTAGTGTTTACTTTTTGAGAAAAGTCGATCAAACGGCGGCAATCTCACTCCAAGTAATCCGGAATTACGTCACAAGTTTTCACCTAACCATCATGTATTTACCTGTCTGATCTCCATTATCAGCAAACAAGCGCCCTTGGGGGTAAAATGTATTGCTAATTTACATTGCCCCGTAACTGGAACGTGAAAAATCGCGTGATATCTCGCGACCTGCTATTCCTGCAGCTAGGCGAAAACACGTTCTCGCCGAAAACTCTTTCCGCCGGGATATATATATATATATATATATAGACATACAGCTACAAAGCAATTCAAGTCTGATGACACATTTTCCTGACTCACGAAGACCAAATACAGATCTGCATAGAAAATAATCTACAATATAAAATTAGACGCCTCCATGGCGGAGCGATTACGGTCGTTGATTTCAAATCACTTGCCCCTCAGGCTGTAGGTTCGAATCCCACTGCGATGTAGAATTCCTCCAAGTGCTGATGCTGCCCAGCTGGCGTGCGGAAGGTCTGGTTCTTCCTCCACCACTAACAACTGGATAGTCGCCATATGACAGTTATTGTTGGTGTGAATTTAATCCCAAACAGTAGACAAAAAAAGGAATACTTAATAACAAATAGTATGCTTTTGAATGGCATTTACTTTCGTCAAATGTATAAAACGTGAGTCATTGTTCATTTTAGCACTGGCAATGTAAACTTCGGTGTTCGCTGTTTCACTATGTACGTTCACCAAATGTCTAATACGTCATTCATTGTTCATTTTAGCATTGGGAATGTAAGCTGTTGTATTCGCTATTTCACTATGTACTTTCACCAACTGTCTAATACGTCATTCATTGTTCATTTTAGCACTGGGAATGTAAACTTCTGTATTCGCTGTTTCACTATGTACTGTCGGCCAACTATATGTGGATACTGGTTGAAGGGTTGTACCTACACACATTGGTGTATGTATCCGTGTTCTCCGAGAGGGGAAGCGTCAAATGGTACTATCTTCTAGGATGGGGTATGTGTGTGTGTGTATTTGTGTATTTGTGTGTTTGTGTGTTTGTTTGTGTGTGTGTTTGTTTGTTTGTTTGTTTGTTTGTGTGTTTGTTTGTTTGTTTGTGTGTTTGTTTGTTTGTTTGTTTGTTTGTTTTGTTTGTTTGTTTGTTTGTTTGTTTGTTTGTGTGTTTGTTTGTTTGTTTGTTTGTTTGTTTGTTTGTTTGTTTGTTTGTTTGTTTGTTTGTTTGTTTGTTCGGGTTGTACGTCTTCATCAGCACCATTTTGGGTTATTTCGCCGGCGGGCAGGGCAGATTACCTAACAACATCTCCATCGGCAGGCTCCAGCTGTTAACCAATACTTTGTGCACCAACCTTCTTAAGAAACTGCCAACTTTTTTCATATAAACAGACACGGTCAGTGATAATTGGTTACAGTTGTATACCAGTCAGTGACCTTAACCACTATTTGGCTGTCCGATTAGCGCAGTGGTTAGCTCGGTCGCTTCTCACCAATGCAACCCGGGTTCGATCCTCGGACCGGGAAGTATGTGAGATAGTACGGTGGTCGCCAGATCGGACATGTGGGTTTTTCTCCAGGTACTCCGGTTACCTCACACACGAATGACCACATTTACGCTTTCATCCGCGCAAACGAGAGTGATTAATATAAGTTGTTAAAACTTGCTTCGCAATCGTTGTAAAAATAAATAAAGTTTAACCACTGCTCTAATCGGACAGCACAATACGGACTGACTAGTAAATTGATTTAAAGTCGCCAGCGCATAAATGCATTTGGGCGACTGATTTTTCTAAGAAGATTAAACAGCCTAATATTGTATTGTATGTATATGGATATATGTATAATTTCGAAATATATCATTTATTCTGAAGAACTAAATAATTCAATAATGGGAATGAATAGCTTCCAGTGTATCGCCAAGAAAGTTATTGTATTATAGATAAGGTAATTTCCCGACGGATACCTTCTATAAACATTTTGCTTTTCTTGCATGTAATGTCATTGATTTAATTTACGCAGATTTTGATAAGAAACTCATTAATTTATTCTTCCATGATGAAACATTATATTGTAGCGCCTAGACTATTGTGGGATGGTTCCTAGTCCAAATAGTTAGACTTGAAAAATGTGACATTTTACTATCAAGGCATTTTTCAAAATAACGGATAAAAAAATGTTGTTTTACTTTTATTTGTCGTCGCTACCAGTCGCCCATATGAGCGACGCCTCCTGAAGAGATTAGTCATTTTAGATTTTCAGATAAAAAAGCGTTTATGTAAAGTCTTATATATAGGACTAGCATGGTTCCATGCATACCCTAGGCAACGTGCACCAACGATGATTTATACATAAATGTATTCCGGAGTGAGACGAGCAGTTTGACGCACAGCGAAGATAACTTAATTGGAAATGTGGGAAATAGATTTGGGCCAGAATTTATTAATGTTTTTTTAAATTTTACAACGATTGCGAAGCAAGTTTTAACAACTTATATTAATCACTCTCGTTGGCGCATCGAAAAGAAAGGTTAGTAGTTATAGTTAGGGGAAGTAACTGACCGATGTCTCTCATTGTTTTATAATGTCTGGTAATGAGAGACATCGGTCAGTTACTGCCCCTGAATACTCCCTAAAAGTAACTAGGTCCTATTAAGTGTTTCCTCTGTTTTTATCGTTGTTTCCTTTGCACAAAATGCTAGCAATTTTATTCACTATCGCTTCTTATGATTATTAAATTACTATATCTCGACATATATCCTACAGTATATGCACCGGTACTTATTTGTAAAGGAATGTAAACTGTACATAATGCATTTCACTAGATTTAATATAGTTTTTCTGTGAATGTTCAAAGAAATGTGCTAGTTTGCTCAATCCACTGTCCGGTTTCCCAAGAATTGTATTTACATGCAGACTTTACATTCTATCAAATACACTTTAGAAATGTTCCAGCCTTATCCCTCTGTTCTTACATATTGGATCCGTTGGATCTTGCTTAAAACACACACTTATATAACAAGATCCTATTAATTAAAATTGTTTATTTCCTGCATGTACGCTTCGTATTCAGTAATATAATAGTCGGACCTTTTGACACCAGTCCAATATTAATAATAATGGACTGCCAATACAAAGGTTATGACGTCACGACAGTGTTTTAAGAGCGATTCATATGTTTAATCTACAACAAACAACATTTCAGGTACACCGTTATTGAGTGTCATACCATGGGTGTTTGTGCGAATAACTCTGGAAGATGTATTGTAAGTGTTCAATTATTCCGCATCGTGTTGTACTCGAACACTGTAATGGACGGGTCCAGTGGTAACTCTCAATAACCCACCGCATGGCGCACCTTCATGCTTGACCTATTAACACCACCGCATGGCGCACCTTCACTCTTGACCTATTAACACCACCGCATGGCGCACCTTCACTCTTGACCTATTAACACCTCCACATGGCGCACCTTCATGCTTGACCTATTAACACCACCGCATGGCTCACCTTCACTATTGACCTATTAACACCACCGCATGGCTCACCTTCACTCTTGACCTATTAACACCACCGCATGGCGCACCTTCACTCTTGACCTATTAACACAACCGCATGGCGCACCTTCACTCTTGATCTATTAACACCACCGCATGGCGCACCTTCACTCTTGACCTAATAACACCACCGCATGGTGCACCTTCACTCTTGACCTATTAACACCACCGCATGGTGCACCTTCACTCTTGACCTATTAACACCACCGCATGGTGCACCTTTACTCTTGACCTATTAACACCACCGCATGGCTCACCTTCACTCTTGACCTATTAACACCACCGCATGGCGCACCTTCACTCTTGACCTATTAACACCACCGCATGGCGCACCTTCACTCTTGACCTATTAGCACCACCGCATGGCTCACCTTCACCCTTGACCTATTAACACCACCGCATGGCGCACCTTCACTCTTGACCTATTAGCACCACCGCATGGCTCACCTTCACCCTTGACCTATTAACACCACCGCATGGCGCACCTTCACTCTTGACCAATTAACACCACCGCATGGCGCACCTTCACTCTTGTCGAATCAACAACACTGCATTGAAGTTCTTACAACTTATATTAATCACTCTCGAGACCTCATTCCTGATGGAATCCATCGCCACGAGGGAGAGAGAAGAGTAAACATGGAATTTAAATACCTTGCATAAGAGCACAATCGAAACGGCTCCAGCGGAGCTCGAACTCCGGGTCTTTCATCTTTTCGCACCTGAAAGTTTAAACTTTATTTATTTTACAACGATTACGAAGCAAGTTCTAACAACTTATATTAATCACTCTCGTTGGCGTGGATGAAAGCGTAAATGTGGTCATTCGTGTGGGGGGAAACAGGAGTACCCGGAGAAAACCCACCTGTCCGATCTGGCGACCACCGTACCATCTCACATACTTCCCGGTCCGAGGATCGAACACGGGTTGCATTGATGAGAAGCGAGCGCACTAACTACTGCGCTAATCAGACAGCTAAAAACCAAGGTATGAGTTGTCAACAAAAATCAATTGAGCCAGATATACACTGTGGAGATACATACTGTTGTTATTATTATTATTATTATATTATTATTATTATTATTATTATATTATTAATTATTATTATTATTATTATTATTTATTATTATTAATTTATTATTATTATTATTATTATTATAAACAAGTCGATTCACTGTAATGTTTGTGAATGAAATATGACAGTTTTCTTCTTCCTATTTGTGAATGAAATATGACAGTTTTTCTCCCTTTTTGTGAATGAAATATGACAGTTTTCTTCCTATTTGTAAATGAAATATGACAGTTTTCTTCCTATTTGTGAATGAAATATGACAGTTTTCTCTCCCTATTTGTGAACGAAATATGACAGTTTTATCTCCATATTTGTGAATGAAATATGACAGTTTTCTTCCTATTTGTGAACGAAATATGACAGTTTTATCTCCATATTTGTGAATGAAATATGACATCTTTCTCTCCCTATTTCAAGGTGTTGGAACACAAACCCTACTCACGGATATATCTGGTTGTTAAAGACACCTATCGTCCTCAGTCTACTGGTAAGGCTTCGTCTTTCTTTGGGTATCTCAATATGCATCGTCATTGCATGCAAAGTGTGTGTTTTACGTTTATTTATCGTCGCTACCGGTTGTCCAGGGCCTCGGCTATTTTATTTAAAAGAAATTTTCTACTTCAGAAGCAGGGTAAACAACATATTGTCGTCACCTAATTGCTCTAATAACTGTGCAAGTACGAGCCTCAACGTGAGTGCATGTTTAGACATTTAGTCATTTTGACCCAAATCCGCTCGCGTATATATAAATAAAAGTTACAGACGGATGTGTAGTCTAGTGGGTAACACGTTGGACTTGTAATCCAGGGATTGCAGGTTCGATCCCCCGTCTGTCCCCTAATAGAATTAACAGTCTTTCAGATGGAGCTTTAAACCGAGGTCTCGTGTCGGTGTTTTACACCGTGCACGTAAAAGAACCAGAGGAGACTCTGGAATGGGTCTCTGTCTGTATCATTGCACTAGACTCCAAAAATCTAAAATGACTAATCTCTTCAGGAGGCTTCGCTCATGTGGGCAACCGGTAGCGACGATAAATAAACGTAAAACACACAAATAAATAAAAGTTGTTAGTAATATCTGGTTACATAGAAAATGGCTTTCACCGCACGTACGACGTCGACAAAATTGGCGCTGACAAAATCGGCACGGATAAAGCACGTTTCATGGAAACCGGGTTTAAGTGTACGCTTTTGGGATTTGTTAAGCAAATTGGATGCATGTATTTATCGTCCAGTGCACTTGATACTAAGGCATTAACATAGATTAGACCCCCCCCCCGACTCACACACCTCCCCATACCCACACTAGTGTCAATCGTTCATACAGACAAATTACTTTGTATTCGTTAGTGATTGGAAATTTGTGAAATAATACAAAAATTTGACCATATAGAGCTTTCGAACACGATATGAACGCTTTGTAGGCTTTCTGTTTTACTTCAATACAACGGATTATGTTGTAAAATGAATGTAAAGTTCACGGAATATGTTGTAAAATGAATGTAAAGTTCACGGCCTATGTTGTAAAATGAATGTAACGTTCACGGAATATGTTGTAAAATGAATGTAAAGTTCACGGAATATGTTGTAAAATGAATATAAAGTTCACGGAATATGTTGTAAAATGAATGTAACGTTCACGGATTATGTTGTAAAATGAATGTAACGTTCACGGAAAATGTTGTAAAATGAATGTAACGTTCACGGATTATGTTGTAAAATGAATGTAACGTTCACGGAATATGTTGTAAAATTAATGTAACGTTCACGGATTATGTTGTAAAATGAATGTAACGTTCACGGAATATGTTGTAAAATGAATGTAACGTTCACGGATTATGTTGTAAAATTAATGTAACGTTCACGGAATATGTTGTAAAATGAATGTAACGTTCACGGATTATGTTGTAAAATTAATGTAACGTTCACGGAATATGTTGTAAAATGAATGTAACGTTCACGGAATATGTTGTAAAATGAATGTAACGTTCACGGATTATGTTGTAAAATTAATGTAACGTTCACGGAATATGTTGTAAAATGAATGTAAAGTTCATGGAATATGTTGTAAAATGAATGTAAAGTTCACATTTTGTGATTCAGTGTAGATTAGATTAGTCGCTGATTGGTATAGTTATCTCGGATTTGTTGAAAATTGATACCTGGACTGATTGGCTGAGTAGGTGTTGACACCAATAGTGAAAATGACTTCTAATATTTGAAATACAATATATGAGCTGCAATTTGTAATATTTGAGAATATTTGCATACTATTTGGTGACAAATAAACACCATACTATAAATGCAGGTGTCAGTGCAACATTCGATCCCCCGTCTGACCCTAATACAATTAACAGTCTTTCAGATGGGACGTTAAACCGATGTCTCGTGTCGGTGCTTTACACCGTGCACGTAAAAGAACCAGAGGAGATTCTGGAATGTGTCTCTGTCTGTATCATGCACTATCCTCCAAAAATCTAAAATAACTAATCTCTTCAGGAGGCGTCGCTCATATGGGCAACCGGTAGCGACGATAAATAAACGTAAAAACACCAACATTCGCCACCAACTTACCTTCAGGGTAGTGGAGAACAAAAACAAACGCAATTGATCAACACTTTTGAAATTTGACATTTTCTTGTGACTCAAATGGCAGTCTGTTGAACACTACTGTCTTTTAGTTTATACAAATTTATTTTAGCTCGATTGCGACACAAGTTCTTTCAACTTATATTAATCACTCTCGAGACCTCATTCCTGATGGAATCCATCGCCATGAAGGAGAGAGAAGAGGCAATGTGGAATTTAAATGCCTTGCCTAAGGGCACAATCGTAACGGCTCCAGCGGGGCTTGAACTCCGGACCTGAAGCTAACTGTATTTTGTGCCAAACTATTTCTGTTTGTTTTGTTATAATGGTGGCCTGTGGAGATTTCAATACCCTTTTCCCAAATACATGTAGTTATATAGAATTTATATGGGGCGCCGTTTTGCTATTTATTCGTTATTTATGGATATTCATAATTCGATTTATGGATTTCCATAATTTCAGGAGCGCCGTTTTGCTATTTATTTAGCATAATAAATTTATGGATATCCAATAATCTATTTATGGATATCCAATAATATGTTTATGGATATCCAAAAATCGAATTATGGATATATAATAAATGCTGAATAAAAATATTTCATAAATAGCTTGGAATTATGGAAACCAGTATATCGAATTATGGATATCCAATAATTGAAATATGGATATCCAAAAATGGAAATATGGATATCCATAAATCGAATTATGGATATCCATAAATACTGAATAAATAGCAAAACGGCGCCCCATAAAAGTACACATTTCGCTTCAAACGTAATTGTGTAGCAATGTATCTAAGAGTAACCGCCCTTTGATATATTGCAGATTAATTTCATCTTTTTCATCAACATTCTAAGAGCACTGTTCACCAAACTTCATAAACCCAGTACATCATCCGCCCGCAGAAACAGATACAGGTAAGACTGGCGTACAATTACATTGTACATAGCTATAGACGATATTTGTGTTTATTAGTGTAAGGTAGGGATTTATTTCATCGAGTGGTCACCGAAACATGTGATCACCGAAAAACATATTTCGGTGATCACGAAATGAAACAAAATCATAAATCTTCTTTTTCTTTTAATAACATGATTTCCAATGACTTTACAAATTTAATTAATTTTAACTGTCCCTGCCGGGAGCCTCATTTCACTACAATACACAACCGCACAACCACTAATGTTCGTGTGAAGGTCCGTAATAAGAAATAGTTCCGGTATCATTTTAAAAGTTAGTTTCTCTTTGCTGTCAACATTAAAAGACAAAACAAATTCATTAGAATATATTACTTAATAATTAACTAACTGTTCATGATTGTCAGAAAATAGCTAATCTATAAAGTACATCCAACCGTGAAGGAATTCGAAATGCAAGCAGTGGCAGAGAAAATGCCATATTACACTGTTTGAAAAGCTACTTGTCTATTAATTGCAGGCATTTAGCAAAGTAAGTTTTTAATTTTAATATCACTTTTCGGTGTCCACGATATTGTGTTTATCAGTGTAACCGGAAACCTGAACCTGACTGTAGAAATGGATTATCATGTACACATATCTATGACATTGTGTCTACGTGTTCTGCCGAGTAACGGGGTCACAGCATAGCGTTTATCGGTGTAACCTGAAAACTTGAACCTAACTGAAGATACAACATACATCATTTACTAGGGGCCTCCGTTGCAAAGTGGTTACGGTCGTTGACTTCAAAGCACTTGCCCCTCATCGCTGTATACTCAGCTCATACTGGGGGTGTCGTAATTATTGCATGTGAGTAGTAAGCTATCTAGCTGGCTTGTGGTAGGTCGGTGGTTCTACCCAGGGTGTCCGTCCGTGCCTGCAATACTGCTCGGCGGGACATCCTCGTTGTTTTTTTTGTTTAAACATAATTTATTGCCAAAATGTACATAGCAATTTGGTTTGAGCCACAAGTGCTTTCCACATTATGAAACGGCTCTCCCCAATACATGGTATTTACCGAAAATTCATTTTATGGCTACAATTAGTTTACAACGCATTTAAATGAATAAATGCAAATTACATACATAAAGATACATAAAAAAATACAATATCATCATTTATACAACGTACTCATGCAAGTGTGCCTGTGGTGCTCGTGTCTAGTGAACGACCAGAACCTCTCTTTCTATTTGCAGACTAAGCGTTAATTTGTAAACATAGACATTCTATATAGTATTTCAATAAATTCAAAGAGTGGTTTTGTTGTTTGATTAATACTAATGGGCCGGTTTGAAATCTTTTAGTATTCTTTATAAATTTCTGTACTGAGTTGAAAATAATTAAGTTACTTTCTATCCTCGTTATTTCTACATCAATAGACCTGTAGAGTGGCAGTATGACCTAAGCTGTTAGTGACTATATTTAATAATCTTGTGTCCTATTTATTTCAGACGTTTAGCGAAGGCAACTTTAATTCTAATTCCACTCTTTGGGGTTCACTACATTGTGTTCATCGGTGTGCCGGAAAACATTAATCCCACTTTAGAAATAGTAAAACTTTACTATGAAATATTCTTCAATTCTTTTCAAGTAAGTACCATTTTAGAACATGTGAGAATAGTATTGGTGTAACAGTCAAATGGAGTCTATTCCGAGGAGAGTGTCACAGGTGTAGCGGGAGCCTCGTAGGTAGGGATTGACCCAATCACTGGGCTGGTTACACTCTGTGATACACGAGTCTATTCCGAGGAGAGTGTCACATGGTCTCGAGTAGGGATTACCCAATTCTGGGCTGGTTACACTCTGTGATACACGAGTCTATTCCGAGGAGAGTGTCACATGTGTAGCGGGAGCCTCGTAGGTAGGGATCGACCCAATCTCTGGGCTGGGGCTACACTCTGTTATACACGAGTCTATTCCGAGGAGAGTGTCACATGTGTAGAGGGAGCCTCGTAGGTAGGGATTTACCCGATCTCTGGGCTGGTTACACTCTGTGATACACGAATCTATTCCGAGGAGAGTATCACATGTGTAGAGGGAGCCTCGTAGGTAGGGATTTACCCAATCTCTGGGCTGGGGCTACACTCTGTGATACACGAGTCTATTCCGAGGAGAGTATCACATGTGTAGAGGGAGCCTCGTAGGTAGGGATTTACCCAATCTCTGGGCTGGGGCTACACTCTGTGATACACTTCTTGGAAGTAGATTTTACTATGAAATATTCTTCAATTCCTTTCAAGTAAGAAACATGTTAGAACATGTGAGGATAGTATTGGTGTAACAGTCAAATGGAGTCTATTCCGAGGAGAGTGTCACAGGTGTAGCGGGAGCCTGTAGGTAGGGATCGACCCAATCACTGGACCGGGGCTACACTCTGTGATACACTTCTTGGAAGTCGATTTTAGTTTGGTGTGCGTTATATTATGTATATAAGAATGGTACACGCATAACGTAGTGTAAAATGTTGATGCTCCGGCATGTTTAGCTAGCTAACTTATACATTTGCAGTGGAGATGTACTATTCTACACTGAACCATAGTCATGCAAAGGTTTATCATTGTTATATACGCATAATTATGTTAGTATCATTATGAGCCTCGTGTATTGTATTGATTGTAAAACATCATTTATTCATGTACATGTATGTCATGAAATGAGAGAATAAAATATATTTCACTTGACTTGACTTGAACAATTTCGATATCATCAATATTTAAAAGTGAAGTTCTAACTTTCAATGATCCTTTGATAAATGTAACTAGATTCGTAGTTTTATAAAAGGTGTGTATGCTTGGCTTATCAACCCTGTTACATTATACAGCTGAGAACTTCAATTGTTTCGAGTTCTTAAGATTAATTGTATACGCTGCTAGGGTACATACTGTTCCATAGCTTCATAAAAGCATTAGCCTTTATGTCGAATTGACAGTAACATGGACTCCCGCTGGCATTTTCTGGTTTTAACAACTTATATTAATCACTCTCGTTGGCGAGGATGAAAGCGTATATGTTATATATGTGGTCTTTAGTGTGGGAGGAAACCGGAGTACCCGGAGAAAACCCACCTGTCCGATCTGGCAACCACCGTACCATCTCACATACTACCCGGTCCGAGTATCGAACCCGGGTTGCATTGGTGAGAAGCGAGTGCGCTAACCACCGCGCTAATCGGACAGCCTTTTCTTGTCAGTTAGGCATTTTCCCATGAATTCCCTCCGTGTTTCAGCGCGGATAAGTTTACACTGATTGGTGTCCAGAACATCCGTAGATGTCTTCATTATCCACAATCAGCCCCGGTTTCCATCTTTTGACTTCATTATCGCTTCCAGTTGCTCTGTGATAATGGTCTTTAATCATGGCGTACCCCTATACGATTCCATAATTAGGACGTACACATATATGATTGTATATTCATGCCATAACCTATATGGTTATATGGCAGTGTTGGCGTTGAAGTTCACTTCAGGTGCGAAAGGCTCGGAGTTCGCGCCCAGCTTAGGCAAGGCATTTAAATTCCACATTGTCTCTTTTATCTCATTTATGGCGATTGATTCCACCAGGAATGAGGTCTCGAGAGTGATTAATATAAGTTGTAGAAACGTTGTTGCGCAATCGAGCTAAAATAAATTTGTATAAACTATATGGCGTATGCCTATATGAGTGTTTAATCAGGGCGTGTGTGTGTTTTACGTTTATTTATCGTCGCTACCGGTTGCCCATATGAGCGACGCCTCCTGAAGAGATTAGTCATTTTAGATTGTTGGAGGATAGTGCAATGATACAGACGGAGACACATTCCAGAGTCTCCTCTGGTTCTTTTACGTGCACAATGTAAAGCACCCACACGAGACCTCGGTTTACTCAGGGCAATATGGTGAAAGGCATATATTACATAATTGTGTCATATGCCCTGTATTATTTTATAATCATGGCGTATTTCCATATAACCATAGCGTGTGATTATAAAATTGCATAATCACAGTGTATTCCTAAGTTACTATAATAAGACCTAACTGTATATTGTACATAATTATACTAAAACATATATAATGTTATGTTATGTTATGTTATATTTCGGGTTTTACGCCTGCATCAGCACCATTTCGGGCTATATCGCCGGCGGGCAGTTTACCTAACAATACCTTTCCTGGGCAGGCTCCAGCGGTTAACCAGTACTTGGGTGCACCAACCTCCGTAAGAAACTGCCAACTTTCTCATATAAATGAGACACGGCCTGAGCGGGGCTCGAACCCGTGACCATCAGTGATGATAGGTTACAGTGGTATACAAGTCAGCGACCTTAACCACTCGACCACGGAGGCGGACTAAAACATATATAAATAAATAAGAAGTACCTTATGTGACAGTGTCGAGTAATATATATTGCATTGATATATCACAGCTATTTCCAATATATAACTGGTTCGCAGACACTCTGTCAAAGTGAGGACTGGGAGTTCGTGATACCGTGGGTAGTGGTGTCTCAATAAACAGTTTTATTATAAAACAACGATATACACATTCTATAAATATCCAGAATATATCCGCAATGTACACCGATCTCTCTAACCCAACCCAACCCAACACGTATCTGTCCCTTCCATACCAGTTGTCCTACAGCACCTATCCATCCATTATACACTAGGCGCGCGCATTGCATAATGTGTCATTCCGTTGCTCCACCGCACGGCATCGGCAAGCATATAAACGACACGTGATCTTAGCCTCTATGATACAGACGGATCTGTAGTCCAATGGTAACATGCTGGACTGGTAATCCAGGGATCGCAGGTTCAATCCCCCGTCTGACCCTAATAAAATTAACAGTCTTTCAGATGGAACTTTATACCGAGGTCTCGTGTCGGTGCTGTACACCGTGACGTAAAAGAACCAGAGGAGACTCTGTATCATTGTACTATCCTCCAAAAATCTAAAATGACTAATCTCTTCAGGAGGCGTCGCTCATATGGGCAACCGGTAACGACGATAAATAAACGTAAAACACACACGCCTCTATGATTACATTAATGTACTTAGTAAGTCCTTACTCCGTCTGGCATTGCACGTATGGTTTCCCGCTCTGCTAATCCACAATCTACTCTCACGCTAACCGTGTCCAACGATACAACATAAACAACGGTCCCGCATAATTAAGTACATGTATGTGGCACAATCACTACAGCTTTCCTATTTTCGTCCTGGTGTTCGCCTGATTCCAAGGGGATACAATCATAGGCATTCCCTTAACCACCCTATATCGCTGGATTAAACGACGCCTATGTAACCATGTCCAGCTATCTAAGCTGTAATGAGAGACATCGGTCAATGTAAAGCACCGACACGAGACATCGGTTTAAAGTCCCATTTGAAAGACTGTTGAATATGTACACTAAAGGTACGATAGGAGTCAGCCTTTATCCAACGGGCTGCTCTTCGCTGGATACCTTCAATTTGGTATAACAATGTTTGTGTATATGGCGACCAAATCTCAGAGCCATATTCCAGCTGGGGTCTCACTAGTGTCTTGTAAGCCATGTACCTAAGGGGTTCGGATTTGACCTGGATGTTTCTACGAAGAAATCCTAATGTTTGGTTAGCTTTCTTTGTTAACCTTTTGATGTGAGCGTCCCACGACAGGTTATTTGAGATATCCTCGCCAAGGTATTTGGCTGAAGTTACCGGCTCAAGTAGGACTCCATGATGTTACGGCATATTCAACATATTGTCAATAGAACACGTTTCTATGGAAACTAAGATCATTTATCAAGTCACATAAAAAAACTGTCAATGTGTTCAACAGTCTCAACACTTGTGTACTATATACACCTATGATAATCAATACCTAACATAAGTGTAGTTTTATTTGGGATGGCAACGAATATTCACTCGAACGTCCGAATATCTACCATTCCAGTATTCGAAAATTCGAAAAAAATATTATATTGTCCTAAAAAATGCCACCCGCTCAGTCACACGTTTGGAAATGCTTGACTAACTCTGAGAATAAGAAAACTGCTAGGTGTAATCTATGCAAATTTGGATTTACCATATTCGGATACAATATCAATCTGAATAATCATTTGAAGAAGATGACGTTTACGCGTAAAACAGAAATTAGGTTTGGTAATTTTTATAACAGTTTGAGTGATTTTGAGTTTTTGATAGAATTCTATCGAATATTCTAAAACCGTCCCGACCGAATATTCGAATAGTATAATCGCTATTCGTTGCCATCCCTAATGTTTATGTAATAAAATACTAACGAATTATTCCCACGAAATTCGTAATAACTGATGCCTTACATTTTGGCAAACATTTCTAGTAACAAACCTACATTTTGTGCTTTCATTAGTTTATCGTTTGACGATACATTTCAAATTTTAATCCGATTTATAGACACATCGGAAATATTACTGCCTATAGACATTCGGGAAAGGCCTAACTAATGTTGCTAGAACTTGTGGCCCGACCCGTTTGTCATGTGTTGTATTCACATGTATATGTAACACGAATCGAGCAATAACATATGATTAGGCTAAACTACAGACATTCGACCTTTGTCTGAGTATCTGAAAAGCGTACATCACCTGATTGCCTTTCTCCACTGAATTTGAGGGCGTGTCATTTGAAATATTGTTTGACCATTCTCTCTCTCTCTCTCTCTCTCTCTCTTTGTTCTCTATTTCTCATTCGTTGCACAAGCTCATGTAGTCGTGGACGTGGGTGTCGTGATAGCGCAGTGGATGCGCTTTCGCTTCAGGTGCGAAAGGTCCGGAGTTCGAGCCCCGCTGGAGCCGTTACTATTGTGCCCTTAGGCAAGGCATTTAAATTCCACGTTGCCTCTTCTCTCTCCCTCGTGGCGATGGATTCCATCAGGAATGAGGTCTCGAGAGTGATAAATATAAGTTGTAAGAACTTGATTCGCAATGGAGCTAAAATAATTTTGTATAAACTAAGCTCAGGTAAATGAATCGAGGTATCTCTTCTATCTCGATACTTTTCTGCTAATTTCTGACGACCACTTAAGTGTGTTGACCTATTATCGTCATTTTCGTGTTCATGTTCACTCTCTCTATGTTCGTACATTACTTTGGAGGGACGATGAATTGATTTGTGCTTACCTGTCTCACGTCAGGATTGTCTGGGATTTCCCAGTCAAGATTAGCTAAGCCTAGTTGGTCTCATGAGCTCTAATGGTAGTGCTGGTCATTTGATCCCGGATTATAACGCTGTTTGTTCAATTATTCTATAATGTTGTATTGCAATTGCCTGCAAGCTTAGACGAGTTTTCTGTAGTTCTAATAATACACAGGAGACACTGCTTGGAAATTGTCTGTCTGTCTTACTCTATCTGTCTGCATACTTTGTCTCAATTTTGATTTCACCAAATTCCGATGAACTTTTGTGAATGCCTTGTGTTGCTCTTCTTAAGCTATTTTGTGACATTCCTCACTTACAGTCTACATCCGTTTTGTCAAAGTCGGTTATGTCGCATTCTCCGGTTATCTCGAAGTCGGATCAAAGTCCCGTTTCAGACACTATCAGTTTACCTTTAACTGGATCTATTAATATCGAATTTCGTTAGGTCAATCTTCGGTTATGTCGAAGTATTTTGTTCGGTCCGACGGAATTCGACATAACGGATGTAGACTGTACATAATGTCCAAAGGGTTTTAATATGGTGCCAATAGGTAACAAGACATCTCTGTTGTGTAACAGGGAACATAGTGAATAGTTGGAACTGTCAGACACTGAAAAACGTATTCATGCGAGGTCTGGGGACAGATGTTGGTTTTGTTAGTTTTACGTTTATTTATCGTCGCTACCGGTTACCGGTTGCCCATATGAGCGACGCCTCCTGAATAGATTAGTCATTTTAGATGTTTGGAGGATAGTGCAATGATACAGATATAGACCCATTCCTCTTGTTCTATTACGTACACGGTGTACAGCACCGACACGAGACATCGATTGAAAATCCCATCTGAAAGACTGTTAATTTGATTAGGGTCAGACGCGGGATCGAACCTGCGATCCCTGGATTACCAGTCCAGCGTGTTACCACTGGACTACAGATCCGTCTGTCTACTACTATCACGTTTTAGTGTCAAAATCAGTGTGGAAAATGAACTAGATATAATCCGCTTTTCAAATGTCGATCTTCCTAACTTGCCAGAAATTACTGCAAATATGATTGTCGACGATATTGCACCGAGGTCTCGTGTCGGTGCTTTACACCGTGCACGTAAAAGAACCAAAGGTGACTCTGGAATGGGTCTCTGTCTGTATCATGCACTTTCCTCCAACAATCTAAAATGACTAATCTCTTCAGGAGGCGTCGCTCATATGGGCAACCTGTAGCGACGATAAATAAACGTAAAACACACACAACAAACGATGATTCAACGTGTTTTATATACTAGAGGACATAGAAAACGCCCACCTCGGATAAGTGTGTTTTTACGTGAAAAACAATAACGATATAAATAATCGAGACCCGCTCAGACCGTGTCTCATTTATATGAAAAGGTTGGCAGTTTCTTACGGAGGTTGGTGCACCAAGTACTGGTTAACCGCTGTGGCCTGTCCAGGAAAGGTGTTGTTAGGTAAACTGCCCGTCGCTCAAACGGGCAACCGTAGTGACGTTAAATAAGCTTAAAGAAAACACCCTATAGCTCAGATCGTGTCTCTTTATATGAAAACGTTTCTTACGGGTGCACCAAGTACTGGTTAACCACTGGAACCTGCCCAGGCAATGTGTTGTTAGGTAAACTGCCAGTCGCTCAAATGGACAACTGGTAGTGACGTTAAATAAACTTAAAACATGTGAAACCACCAAGCTTCGAAGAATTTTAACACACAGCCTGTCGTATTTTAAATTAAAAATACTTTTAAAGAAGCCAACATCAAATTTAAACAATAGGGCATGTGTCTTCTAAGAAATATGTTTTTGTTTACCTCCGGGTACTGGGGAAATATCAACATATTGCATGTGCATGTATACTAGAGGACATAGAAAACACACACTTCGAATAAGTGTGTACATGTATACTAGAGGACATAGAAAACGCACACTTCGGATAAGTGTGTTTTTACATTAAAAACAATAACCATATAAATATATAGTTTTAAACATTTCGGAATATTTTTAGTTGTTCAGTTTTATATTTTGTAATAAAGATGTGATATATCTTTGATGGAATCCTTCGTATATCGTTTTCATGTAATAATAATCATATACTGTAGGTGTGCGTTTTCTATGTCCTCTAGTATAGTCTTGTTTTGGACTTTACTTCTAAGAAAGCAATCAACAATGCATATCTAACATATGATATTCTTCTTCTTTTACTTTCAGGGATTTCTTGTTGCTCTTCTGCTGTGCTTTTTTAACAAAGAGGTGAGTGTTATGCGTGGCAGCGTTCCATATTAGGAGCGTACTGTAATCTTTTAGAGGAAAACACAAACACTTTAAGTTTAAACTTTATTTATTTTACAACAATTGCGAAGCAAGTTTTAGCAACTTATATTTAATCACTCTCGTTGTGGAAGTCGTGATAGCGCAGTGGACACGCTTTCGCATTAGGTGCGAACGGTCCGGAGTTCGAGCCCCGCT
The DNA here is from genome assembly GCA_014843695.1 of Archivesica marissinica. Taxonomy (NCBI): domain Eukaryota; kingdom Metazoa; phylum Mollusca; class Bivalvia; order Venerida; family Vesicomyidae; genus Archivesica; species Archivesica marissinica. The sequence continues at coordinate 20,701,529 of CM026394.1, read as the reverse complement.
GGAGCCGTTACGACTGTGCCCTTAGGCAAGGCATTTAAATTCCACGTTGCCTCTTCTCTCTCCCTCGTGGCGATGGATTCCATCAGGAATGAGGTCTCGAGAGTGATTAAATATAAGTTGAAAGAACTTGTTTCGCAATCGAGCTAAAATAAATTTGTATAAACTATCACTCTCGTTGGCGCGTATGAAAGCGTATATGTGGTCATTTGTGTGGGAGGAAACCGGAGTACCCGGAGAATACCCACCTCTCAGATAATGGCGACCACCGTACCATCTCACATACTTCCCGGATCGAGGATCGAACCCGGGTTGCATCGGTGAGAAGCGAGCGCGCTAACCACTGCGCTATTCGGACATACACAAACACGTTGCATCCCGACGAAGGCCATGGGGTCGAAAATTCAATAACGAGTACAGATATAGTCTGTATATAATGAACTGTGGTCTCCCTTTGGAGATGCTCGGATGCAGAGTCATATCCTCAGACACGGACAAATAGCCATATCCTCGGATATAGAGCTTATCCGAGAATATGATTGTGAATGGTTATTTTAGGATAATAGTTAATGAGATCATGTGGTTATTTTAGGATCATATTTAATGAGTTCTAGTTGTTATTTCTAGTTATTTTAGGATCATATTTAATGAGATCGAGTTGTTATTTCTAGTTATTTTAGGATCATATTTAATGAGATCGAGTTGTTATTTCTAGTTATTTTAGGATCATATTTAATGAGTTCGAGTTGTTATTTCTAGTTATTTTAGGATCATATTTAATGAGTTCGAGTTGTTATTTCTAGTTATTTTAGGATCATATTTAATGAGATCGAGTTGTTATTTCTAAATGTCGCACCAACAGCTTAGGTCATATGGTAGGGGGCGCTGTTTTGCTATTTATGGATATCCATAATTCCAGACAAGCTGTTTTGCTATTTATTCGACAAAAATCGATTTTTGGATATCCATAAACAGCTTGGAATTATGGATACCCATATATCGAATAATGGATATCCAAAAATGGAATTATGGATATCCATAAATAGTGAATAAATAGCAAAACGGCTCTCCATAATATCCATGGCAACTATAGCTAGTGGAGAAAGACCTCCGGTGCCCCCTTGGAGCAGTATTTAATGCGCGGACGGGCACCTAGTTAGAACCACCAACCATCCACAAGCCAGCTGGACATACATGTACACTATATCGTAACTTCTTTCTTAGCAAGTATGTCCTCCTTATGTCCTCCAATGAAACCCACATGCATACATTGTTTTGTGTCCTCCAATGAAACCCACATGCATACATTGTTGTGTGTCCTCCAATGAAACCCACATGCATACATTGTTGTGTGTCCTCCAATGAAACCCACATGCATACATTGTTGTGTGTCCTCCAATGAAACCCACATGCATACATTGTTTTGTGTCCTCCAAAGAAACACTCATACATACATTGTTTTGTGATACACTATGTCATAACGTCTTTCTTAGCAATTATGTCCTCCAAAGAAACACTCATGCATAGGCTACATTGTTTTGTGTCCTCCAATGAAACACTCATACATAGCCTACATTGTTGTGTGTCCTTCAGTGAAACACTCATGCATAGCTTACATTGTGTTGTGCCTTACAAGAAACACTCATACATACATTGTGTTGTGCCTTACAAGAAACACTCATACATACATTGTGTTGTGCCTTACAAGAAACACTCATGCATACATTGTTTTGTGCCTTACAAGAAACACTCATGCATAAATTGTGTTGTGCCTTACAAGAAACACTCATGCATACATTGTGTTGTGCCTTACAAGAAACACTCATGCATACATTGTGTTGTGCCTTACAAGAAACACTCATGCATACATTGTGTTGTGCCTTGCAAGAAACACTCATGCATACATTGTTTTGTGCCTTACAAGAAACACTCATACATACATTGTGTTGTGCCTTGCAAGAAACACCCATGCATACATTGTGTTGTGTCCTCCAATGAAACACTCATACATACATTGTTTTGTGTCCTCCAAAGAAACACTCATACATACATTGTGTTGTGCCTTGCAAGAAACACCCATGCATACATTGTGTTGTGTCCTCCAATGAAACACTCATACATACATTGTGTTGTGCCTTACAAGAAACACTCATGCATACATTGTGTTGTGCCTTACAAGAAACACTCATGCATACATTGTGTTGTGTCCTCCAATGAAACACTCATACATACATTGTGTTGTGCCTTGCAAGAAACACTCATACATACATTGTTTTGTGTCTTGCAAGAAACACTCATACATACATTGTGTTGTGTCCTCCAATGAAACACTCATACATACATTGTGTTGTGCCTTGCAAGAAACACTCATACATACATTGTGTTGTGCCTTGCAAGAAACACTCATACATACATTGTTTTGTGTCCTCCAATGAAACACTCATACATACATTGTGTTGTGCCTTGCAAGAAATACTCATACATACATTGTTTTGTGTCTTGCAAGAAACACTCATACATACATTGTTTTGTGTCCTCCAATGAAACACTCATACATACATTGTGTTGTGTCTTGCAAGAAACACTCATACATACATTGTTTTGTGTCTTGCAAGAAACACTCATACATACATTGTGTTGTGTCCTCCAATGAAACACTCATACATACATTGTGTTGTGCCTTGCAAGAAACACTCATACATACATTGTGTTGTGCCTTGCAAGAAACACTCATACATACATTGTTTTGTGTCCTCCAATGAAACACTCATACATACATTGTGTTGTGCCTTGCAAGAAATACTCATACATACATTGTTTTGTGTCTTGCAAGAAACACTCATACATACATTGTTTTGTGTCCTCCAATGAAACACTCATACATACATTGTGTTGTGTCTTGCAAGAAACACTCATACATACATTGTTTTGTGTCTCCAATGAAACACTCATACATACATTGTGTTGTGTCTTGCAAGAAACACTCATACATACATTGTTTTGTGTCTTGCAAGAAACACTCATACATACATTGTTTTGTGTCCTCCAATGAAACACTCATACATACATTGTGTTGTGCCTTGCAAGAAACACTCATACATACATTGTTTTGTGTCCTCCAATGAAACACTCATACATACATACATACATTGTGTTGTGTCCTACAATGAAACACTCATACATACATTGTTTTGTGTCCTCCAATGAAACACTCATACATACATTATTTTGTGTACTCCAATGAAACACTCATACATACATTGTTTTGTGTCTTGCAAGAAACACTCATACATACATTGTTTTGTGTCCTCCAATGAAACACTCATACATACATTATGTTGTGTACTCCAATGAAACACTCATACATACATTGTTTTGTGTACTCCAATGAAACACTCATACATACATTGTTGTGTGTGTTGCCAGGTTCAAATGGAAATAAGAAAGACTTGGTACAGACTTTGGTCCAAGCCGGATCCGGCCTATATACAACAGGTTCAACTACTAGCCAACAGTGTTGATGGTCCACGCCGACCTCCACGAGAATCACACTCAAAAATAAAAGCAGAGAAACATGCGTCTTCCGACGGCTCATCAGGCATGGCAGACGGCTGTCTATGTAAATGGACGCTTGATAAACATGGAAAGCTGAGATGTTCGTTTGTGAAATCTGGCTCAATTAAAAGAACAAACTCAAATAAAGTATTAAATAAAGATACAACACTTTGATTACAAACGGACAGTGAACTCCTAAATGGCCTAGTGCCTAGGCGGAAGTTAACAAGTATGTTTGAAGTTAGCCGCACACTGTGGCACTAGTTACCTCCCCTGACGTTCGTCCACGTATAAGGAAAGTTAATGACGTGATAATAACGTTCACGTGCTGGGCTAGTTTTTTAACGTTTATTTATCGTCGCTACCGGTTGCCCATTTGAGCGACGCCTCCTGAAGAGATTAATCAGTTAGATTTTTGGAGCACAGTACAATGATACAGACAGACTGTGTCATAGAGACCCATTCCAGTCTCATCTTGTTATTGTAGAGACCTCGGTTTAAAGTCTGATGAAAGACTGTTAATTGTATTAGGGTCAGACATTGGATCGAACCTGCATCCCTGGATCCATCCGTGTTGGACTATTTTGAAGTGCGAGGGGTATAAATATGAATCCTTCTTTCCACTATGTGAAAATCCGCCTCCATGGTCAAGTCGTTAAAGGGTTAATATCACCGACTTGTATACCACTGTAACCTATCATCACTGGTTCGAGCCCCGCTCAGACCGTGTCTCTTTATATGAATACGTTGGCAGTTTCTTATAGAGGTTTGTGCACCAGGTCACTGGTTAACCGCTGGAGCCTACCAATGAAAGGTGTTGCTAGGTAAACTGCCCGTCGCTCAAATGGGCAACCCGTAGCGACGCTAAATAAACTTAAAGAAAAAACCCTATAGCTCAGATCGTGTCTCTTTATATGAAAACGTTTCTTACGGGTGCACCAAGTACTGGTTAACCACTGGAGCCTGCCCAGGCAATGTGTTGTTAGGTAAACTGCCAGTCGACGAAATGGACAACTGGTAGTGACGTTAAATAAACTTTAAAACTGTGAAATCACATGGCAGAATGTCAACAAACCGCGTATACGACACTTGTTTATTTGTTGACATACAATTATACCATATCATAGCAAATTACATTCTGCAGACATTTGCATTTTTACCGATGTAGTGTCGCTTCAACGTCGCTATCGGTTGCCAATTTCAGCGACGGACAGTTTACCTAACAACACCTTTCCTGGGCAGGCTTCAGCGGTTAACCAGTACTTAGTGCACACACCTCCATAAGAAACTGCCAACTTTTTCATATAAAGAGACACGATCTGAGTGGGGGCTCGAATCCGTGACCATCAGTGATGAAAGGTTACAGTGGTATATAAGTCAGCGACCGTAACAACGTAGCTACTCTGCACTATTTTAGCTCGATTGCGAAACAAGTTCTTACAAATTATCTTAAATCACTCTCGAGACCTCATTCCTGATGCAATCCATCGCCACGTAGGAGAAGTGGCGTGTGGAATTTAAATGCCTTGCCCAAGGGCACAATCGTACTGGCTGCAGCCGGGTGCGAACTACAGGCCGTTCGCACTCGACGCGAACGTGCTACTATTGCACTATCATGACTTCCGGCACTTCCTGACAACAGGATCCAGTCGCCATTATGCTCGAGATGGGTATACATGCTCGAGATGAATATACATGCTCGAGATGAGTATTATACATGCTCGAGATGGGTATACATGCTCGAGATGAGTATACATGCTCGAGATGGGTATACATGCTCGAGATGGGTATACATGCTCGAGATGGGTATACATGCTCGAGATGAGTATACATGCTCGAGATGACTATACATACTCGATATGGGTATACATGCTCGAGATGAGTATACATGCTCGAGATGGGTATACATGCTCGAGATGAGTATACATGCTCGAGATGGGTATACATACTCGATATGGGTATACATGCTCGAGATGAGTATACATGCTCGAGATGACTATACATACTCGATATGGGTATACATGCTCGAGATGGGTATACATGCTCGAGATGGGTATACATGCTCGATATGGGTATACATGCTCGAGATGGGTATACATGCTCGAGATGGGTATACATGCTCGAGATGAGTATTATACATGCTCGAGATGGGTATACATGCTCGAGATGAGTATTATACATGCTCGAGATGGGTATACATGCTCGAGATGGGTATACATGCTCGAGATGGGTATACATGCTCGAGATGAGTATACATGCTCGAGATGACTATACATACTCGATATGGGTATACATGCTCGAGATGAGTATACATGCTCGAGATGGGTATACATGCTCGAGATGAGTATACATGATCGAGATGGGTATACATGCTCGATATGGGTATACATGCTCGAGATGAGTATACATGCTCGATATGGGTATACATGCTCGAGATGGGTATACATGCTCGAGATGGGTATACATGCTCGAGATGGGTATACATGCTCGAGATGGGTATACATGCTCGAGATGGGTATACATGCTCGAGATGGGTATACATGCTCGAGATGGGTATACATGCTCGAGATGGGTATACATGCTCGAGATGAGTATACATGCTCGAGATGGGTATACATGCTCGAGATGGGTATACATGCTCGAGATGAGTATACATGCTCGAGATGAGTATACATGCTCGAGATGGGTATACATGCTCGAGATGAGTATACATGCTCGAGATGAGTATACATGCTCGAGATGAGTATGTCCTTTGAATCACTGTAAAATGTGTTGCATGTTTTTGTGAAAAAGTGAACCATACGAATCAATACCGGTCGTTTAAAATGATGTGGACTGAGTAGACCATCTACAATATATGCAGGCACGTAGCCACACCGAGGCAGTTGCCTCGGTTTAAAATTTCCAAGCCATTGTATAAAATGTTGACTGCTAGAGCTGGAAAATTATACGTCTAAGCTCATTAAATCATATTAAACGAACGATGTAGTTTTATTTAAAGTCGCCACCGCATAAATGCATTTAGGCGAATGTATTCTCTAGTTGATTATATCCCAAGGTGATTCTTCTGTGATCGTTATTCGATGATGATTATATCCGTGTTCTGCGATGATTATATCCGTGTTCTGCGATGATTATATCCGTGTTCTACGATGATTATATCCGTGTTCTGCGATGATTATTCCTATTCTTCTACGATGATTGTTCCTATTCTTCTACGTTGATTATTTCTGTATTCTGTGTAGCTTATGAAGACGTCATCAGGTGGTTACTTCTTTCCGTGCCAGCCAGGGTGACAAGGCCTGGTCTGTACGTGGTCCTTTGTAGGGCCACCCTCCTCACTGTTGGTCACCCCGCAGCAGCATTTATACGGATCTGGCAGTTAGACGTCGATTGTCACTCAGGGGAGCGTGGATGCCACGACCGTTGCCGCTCCCTCAGGTCCGCTGTCTCGTCTATCCGCCGGAGAAGTAGAAGAAGTGTCGAAACGAGCCGGCGAAGATATAGTGGGCAATTACCACTATCTAGAAGAGCTGGTGGATCTGTCCTGATGTGCTGTAGGCGTGGATCCACATGCTGGCGAGCCTCCCCCTTCACAAGATCGACGACCAGAAGATCCCAGAATCCTACGCTGCTGCTTGCGGGATGTGCACCGGCACGTCGGTCACGACGTGAAGAGATCGACCGGCTTAAATCATAAAACGCAGGGAATCACTTATATACCCCAGCAATTTTAAGGGGGAACATGCCTCCGGAACCCCTAGATTGCCGGGTTGAAATTTGCCTCTGTCTACAGTACTGATATCATTGACTATTTAATATATATATACAAGCAGATCTGTGATGGTATGTGTTGTATTATAATATTAGGAACAAATGGAGTTATATTTTCTAAATAAATCTTGAATGCAAAACTTTCAAGTTGTGTTGTTATTTATCAGTACGACGCATGTAGTTTTAAACTTTATTTTACAACGAATTGCGAAGCAAGTAACAACTTATATTAATAAGTCACGTTGGCGTGGGTGAAAGCGTAAATGTGGTTATTCGTATGGGAGGAAAGCGGAATACCCGGAGAAAACCCACCTGTCCGAGCTGGCGACCACCGCACCACCTCACGGTTTACATTGGCGAGAAGAGCGCGCTTATCGGACAGCATGTTTGAACACTTGAAGAAACCGATATTAAGCAGGAAGTTATACAACTTTGTTTCTCCAATCACAAATCGCTCTTCTAATTCCGTACCAGACCGACTATTCAATTGATTTAAAGTCGCCACCGCATAAATGCATTTGGGCGACTAAGTTTTCTAAGATGATTAAAATACACATCATCTAAAACTTGTGGTTTTGCCTATTTAATTATTATAGTGCAATGCTGGCTGCTGTAATCTCGTGTGTGTTCAATTTTCATACATCCAACTGTTGCTCACACAATAATTTGTGCAAGCGATAGTCGGGGGTAGACCGGGTGAATACAATACCAGGTGCATGTATACTTCTATAAAAAAATGTCCGTACGTACAATACAGCAACGCTCCAATTTATATTGGAGGAAAACCTTGGATGCCCTTCCGAGCAGTATTTCAGACACATACGGGCTCCTGACCCTCCTTGGATGCCCTTCCGAGCAGTATTTCAGACACATACGGGCTCCTGACCTTGCACAAGACAGCTTGATAGCACATGAAAGAATCCCCCCAGTGGGATTCGAACCTACAACCACGAGGAGCAAGTCAACCACTGTAACTACAAGACAACCATGATCATGGTCAGACAGCGGATCGAAGCTAGGTATTTTATGGATGTATTTTTGCACTAATAAATCCAATCAATTTGGCCAGGTCTTCAACTTTACAACAATCAAACAAGTAAATACTGATGGTTACAAATGCACGCCGTCGATAAGGCAGTTTCGAAAAACGATAACAGGAATTACTAACAAGAAACACAAGATGTCGTTCCTCTGTATAGCACCAAGGCTTTCAGGAAATTAGGTTCAGATGTACTATGCAATACATTCAAGTAATTAGGTTAAGATGTACTATGCAATACATTCAAGTAACTAGGTTCAGATGTACTTTGCAAGGCTTTCCAGTAATTAGGTTCAGATGTACTTTGCAAGGCTTTCCAGTAACTAGGTTCAGATGTACTTTGCAAGGCTTTCCAGTAATTAGGTTAAGATGTACTATGCAAGGCTTTCCAGTAATTAGGTTCAGATGTACTATGCAATACATTCAAGTAACTAGGTTCAGATGTACTATGCAAGGCTTTCCAGTAATTAGGTTCAGATGTACTATGCAAGGCTTTCCAGTAATTAGGTTCAGATGTACTATGCAATACATTCAAGTAATTAGGTTAAGACGTACTATGCAATATATTCAAGTAATTAGTTTAAGATGTACTATGCAATACATTCAAGTAATTAGGTTCAGGTGTACTATGCAATACATTCAAGTAATTAGGTTAAGATGTACTATGCAATATATTCAAGTAATTAGATTCAGGTGTACTATGCAATACATTCAAGTAATTAGGTTCAGATTACCTCCCATGGTAGATAAAGTAAGTTTTATTCCAAAATGTGCATAGGTCCTTGGTTTTTACTGTTGTGCCCTAACAAGATGTTGTGTGGTATGATAAATGTGATTTTATAAAAATCGTGTTCATTAACTGTTAACATTCTTATACAAATAAGTACCCATTGTAGGCAGTATGTCGAGATAGTAATTTAATAATTATAAGAGGCGAAAGTGGAATAAAATTGCTAGGATTTTGTGCAAAGCATACAAAAATAAAAACGTTCAAAGGAAACTATAAAAACACTTATAATATAGAGTATTCAGGGGAAGTAACTGACCAATGTCTCATTTATTTTGCTTTTTGGATGAACATAATTCTTACGTTATGCAATATTTCGGGTTTTACGCCTGCATCAACACCATTTCGAGCTATATCGCCGACGAGCAGTTTACTTAACAACACCTTTCCTGGACAGGCTCCAGCGGTTAACCAGTACTTGGGTGCACTAACCTCTAACTAAGAAACTGCCAACTTTTTCATATAAATGAGACATGGCCTGAGCGGGGCTCGAACCCGTGACCATCAGTGATGATAGGTTACAGTGGTATACAAGTCAGCGACCTTAGCCACTCGACCACAGAGGCGGACTAACATAATTCTATTTGACAGGTATAGGTGAAGAGTTGCCTGTTTGGCTTTAAAAAAAAATCTAGATTTTTCTTAATCTTGTCAAACCTGGAGATTAGAGATAAACAAAAATACACACAATATTTAATTATTTTAAAGATGTAACCCTATAGTGCACGACAGTTAATTCTTGATCATACACAACAGCATGGTAGAATCTAAGAAATTAATCTTGGTTTCAAAATATAATAAAACTGTACTTGGAGGCATTTTTTTTATTTTGTTATTTGTACATTTAAAATCTCAACTTCTGGAAAAACCATCTATTTTTGCCACTCTTGTATCTGAAATTAGAAATAATGAATGTTATTCTACATTATGCATTTTTTGGTTTAAAATTGCACCAATAGCCGAGGTCAGGAAGACGCCGGCGCCCCTCTGAGCACATGAACCAATGACATACCTCACAGGGAGCTGGATACCTCACATGAAATCATGTCGACACCCCTGATGGTATTCAAACCTAGCTGTGCGGGGGGAAGTGATTTGAAGTCGGCAACCTTAACCGCTGGGCCAGGGCTGGGCCCCACATCTGGGCCCCACATCTAGACCTAATACTAATGTTGGTATTACACTGAACGGTCAACCTTCTACCCAGTTCCAAACAGCCGCTCTAAACACTGGCATAGACAAAATACATATCCGACAGTGGAATTTGTTCGTTTTGGGGCTTATAGCCATACCAACAGCATTAAGTCATACGGTGTAATATTTTGTTTGCTTGTTTATTAATATTGGGAGGAAAACCCTGGATGCCTTTCCGAGCCGTATTCCAGGCTCCTGAGTAGAACAACTGACCTTCCACAAGTCAGCTGGATAGAACCAAACGTGAAAGAATTCGCCACCCCAGTGGGAATCGAACTTACAACTGCGAGGGGCAAGTAAACGACCGTAACCATTCGACCACTTTCGGTCAACATAGTGCATGGTGCCCACATATTCTAAGAGCTATTAAAACTGATAACGGTGATTCGCGAGAAGAAATAGAAAAAGTAGACCTCTGCTACTGTGGCCACCTGGTATGCAGCAACAGTAGGATTGGAATCAGTATTGCTAAATCTAACTACGGATGCTTCATACAGTCACTATTAGTTTATACAAATTTATTTTAGCTCGATGCGAAACAAGTTTTTACAACTTATATTAATCACTCTTTAGACCTCATTCCTGATGGAATCCATCACCACGAGGGAGGGAGAAGACGACTGTGGAATTTAATTGCCTTGCTTGCCTGAGGACACAATCGTCAAAAGCTATGTCTGGGCCATTCGCACCCGAAGCGAACGTGCTACCACGATTTCCACGAGATTAACAGACTATATCTTCAGAGATGATCATTTGAAGCACATGTCAAGTCTAGAGATGTCGCACAATACAAAATGCATTGGACAACCAGGCTATGTTTAATTTGTAAATGTACAAGTATGTTCATCCGCTCCTTACCTTTCTTCAAATTTAGCTTTGACATCACGTTTCGCCTTGCGTTTCTTGGCTGGGTCTCTGAAAGCTTCTTTGTTGACGGCGGCCTTGTCAAATCCAACATCTACTGAATACCTTAAATGTAATCATTGATCCATATTTACTGCAATAAAATAATAAATTTGACCAACACAGCCATCAAAATACTCAAAAGATGGATAAGACCAACAGCTCCCTTCAGGGTGCATTCTAGGTCAGAAGTTTTGGGAGGAGAAAGCGAGTGATTACGTCCGTAAAATGGTATTGTTCAATAAATGTCAACAAAATAGCGTAGAGGGTTAAAATATACAATATGACCATTACACCAGGCTCATTCTAGAGGGAGACATGGGCGGAGTAGTCAAAGACAATGACATTGCCCCCTGGGGGCACCACTTCTCCCAAAAACAAAACATAGAAAATGTTTAGACAAAATATTGTCCAATAAGATGCACTAGTCATTGTAAAGCACTCCTCTGAATCAATTGTATTTAACGGTCATATTGTGTATTTTAACCCTATTATGTTAATAGTGAGCTTAGTTCTCCCAAAATAGTTCTAGCTAGAGCCCCGTTAAATACAACTATCACAATTTTCTCAGCAAATTTCACACAAAATATAATATTATGCAGTAATTGAACTGTACACATATCAACTCATTAATCAAAAATGTGTACTGATGTCACTGAAATTATCAAGATGTACAAATTAGTTTTCATCAAAACCGTACCCAATAAATAAAAAAAACATTATAAGTAAATTTGTGTATTTTACTTACACACATTTGTTTTGCCTATATATGAAATTTACAAACGGGGCGGAATCAGGAATTATCAAACAGGCTAACAGCAATTTCAACAGTCATGAATGCACCTAGTTTCTTTGACATAAGAATCCCGTTATGTTTTTCCAATGGCATACCATGTGGTGTTGCCAAGGCAATTATCAAACTGCAGCGAGAACATGCAGCCATACACATTAATACACATGTGCAAGCTTGACGAAAATTATTCAAGACAAAAGGCCTCTGCGTCTTCCCTCAACTCAAGTTTTCATATGTGTCCACTCTACAGACAAACCTCAATCACAGACAATCTTAATACAGTCTGTACCTCTTGGCAAATGCCATCTATGAAAAATAAACACCTGTCAACAACCAAAACAAATAAAATAGTGTTAGTAAACGACCTAAAACACTAGAGAATTACTTTTATTTATGCATGGGTAAATGTTGAATATATTATTTTGACCTAGTTATTATATTCGGCTACTGAACCAGTCAGGTGACAGTTGCATTAGGCTACCGGTACGCAAAACGGAATGTTATTGAACCATGCTTCACCTCTGTCAACGAAAATAGGTTAAAACTATTTAAATACGGATGTAAATGGAAAAAATATGCCGAGCATAGGTTCCACCACTCTACACAATAAATACAAGTGGATTGAAATGAAAGCTAAAAGCTTATTGGCATTATCTCCACAGAAACAAAAACGTGTACATTACTAGCATACCTTGTGGGCATAAGATGGTTGAAGTTGTAAACTCTGACGAATGGCTTAACCTTTGACCTCTGCTTCATCTTCTTTTTACCCATACCTCGGATCACACGCCTCGGGTATCTCTCAATACCAGCAACAAGTGCGTGCCCGTAGGGTTTGTCGGATGTACCATCGTCATAGTTCTAAAATAGACAGATTCAACCAATCAACACATGTCGCTCATCATACAAACATATATGGGTAATCGCAAAAATTTAGCTTTACAGTCAAACCTGTGCTAACGGTGACAGTCACCTCTATGAAGCAGCCAACCTGTATTAAGCAGCCAGTTTCCAGAATCCCAATATGTTATGTTATTGTACACTTGACGTCTATTTAAAAGCAGTCACATATGCTAAGCAGCCACATTCTGAGCTTCCCTTGACTGGCTGCTTAAGACAGGTCGACTGTATTTCTTAATTTAATGATGTTGAATATCAAATTAAGCTCACGAATTGCGCCGCTTTAGAAATTTTCAAAACAAATTGAAAATGCTACGAAATCTCTTTTTGGCGTACATTTTTGCCGAATAAACCTACACGTTAGTGGAAACACATTTTATTGATAATGTTATTCACAGTTAAAACTCTCTCGTCGAATTTTTTTATTGTTGCTGACAGAACCCGTGTCCTAGTATGGAAATGTGACCTGCTATGGCCAATGTGTTTGGCAATTGTTTGCAAAGTATACATGCATGCAGCTTAAAGTTGTGTTTTATTTGAAGAACAATATAAAGACTCGGGATAGGCGTTATATTTGGACAGCTTTGTACAACATTGTTTCAGATAGGGCCATTTTACTGATCGATGCGAAATCTGACATCCCACAGAGTAGAATCCCTGTACTTAATATATATATACTAGTACCCCCAAATGTGCCGAATCCCTGTGATTAAGACAGGTCGACTGTATTTCTTAATTTAATGATGTTGAATATCAAATTAAGCTATCGGTATTAAAATAATAAACATACATGTACATCGATATTCTCCATTTTTATGGTTTTATTTCAATAGTAAAACTAGACATTAGTTACTCTCGTTTCATAATCACATATTTCTAGACAATCTAGCAACTAACATGTGCCTTCGAGTGAAATCTGGCATGATGTTTCAAACATTTGGTACTATTAGTGTATGCAAATTTATTTTACCTCTACCGCGAAACAAGTTCTTACAACTTATATTAATCACTATCAAGAACTCATTCCTGAAGGAATCCATCATGAGCTATAGAGAAGAGATAATGTGGTTCCAATTTAAATGCCTTGCCCAAGGGCACAACTGTAACGGCTATTGCTTGAATCAAACTCAGGGGGGGGGCATTTGGCACCTGAAGCAAACACGCTATAACTGCGCTATCATGACTTCCACTTTGGTGAAATTGGTTGAAAAGTATTCACGAATTGAAGGTTGTGTTTTATTTGATGGCTCGAGATAGATAAAAATATTTCAGATGCCCTTTTTTTAGGGCCATTCTGTTGATCTGACATTATGATTATATCAAGAAGTAACAAAGCTGTGCTAGAAAACTCCGCCACAGAGACCATTAAACTATATGGCTCAGGCACATGGTTATTTTGACCTAGGATACACTATTTGTGCTCACTGTGTTCATGTCATAGAAAAGGCCAGACAAAATCATTGAGAGCATCCAATTTTGATTAGGAATCGAGGCAAGTTTGGATTAATATTCTTGCACAAGACACATCACACACATTACTTAGTACCGGTCAACCGTTTACGTGGATCAAGACCTATGGGGAATGTATGTATGTAGGTCGAAGGGTCCCGGGTTTGCTACTCTATCGTCCTCCAATGTCGAACCCACCGCAGGGATGTAGACACGTTACTTGTTGGGTCATGCATGTCATTGTATAGCTACTCGCACACATTAGTACTGACTACTGGTTAACACAGTATTAGGCAGAGCCGTCGGGCCGTCTTTTCGACGGCCTATCACCTAATAAGACGGTCAATTATATTGGCGACGGTTACCGACGGCCAGTTAAAAAATGGCTGATAAGTTTGTTTTTCTCTCTCGAGACCTCACTAGGTTTGTTAACATATATATGCAGCTGTAAAACAATGACAAGAACTGGACCCTAATATTGTTCGCAATTCCTTTTTGGAGAGGCTTTCCCCACCCGGGCTTTCCCAGTTTCTGCAGCATTTCGATCACGTCAGTTCGCCGTTCTCACATTGAGTCCGTGCGGCAATTTCCGCCGTTCTCACATTGAGTCCGTGCGGCAATTTCCGTCATCATTCGGGTCCCGCTCTGGGGCTGGACTTATTTTTTTAGACTCCCATTTGGATATTTCTGCCTTAATACTATGCTGGTTAATCGTTTAGATTTCCTAAGTCTACCCATTAAAACGTGTCCAGGTCCCTGTAAGATGTTCAACATTAATGGAACATACATAGGCCTACACATAGGTCCCCACCTGGGGTTAGAATTTAAGATAATTATATCATATAAATACACACCTTTACAATAACTGCTTTTCTACCAGCAAATCTGCCTCCTAGTACCAGGACAACCTTCCCTGGCTTCATAAACTTGCCCATGGCTGAAATTCAAACATATCAACATTATATTAAATTAACATATCTTGTTGAAAACAAATTAATTTGCTGAAATTCGAAGATTTACACTCTGCTTCTGGATAGCGCAATTTTCACATGAATTCACAACCAACATTTAGAAATTAGCAAAACCTAACAGTAAGCAATGTTTGATTTGCATATATAAACGATAATCACGACATAAGACAATCAGATAGGTGAATAATAAACAGATTTTTCTTATAAATAACAAACATACTAGCGCTAGATTTGTCGCAAACCGGAAAAAGGAAGTACGCTGCTAGCCTGCCTGATTACAGTATAAGCATCAACTGTATAGGGAAGACGTTCTTATTTTCATGTTACCTATAAGCGCCCCCAGCTGTCCACAATAATTACATTTCTTATTTTGATAATAATTCCCTTCATACTGGATACTAGTTTATGAAACTGCATAAGCATGTAGCAAGTATGTTGAAATTCGGCAGTTTTTAAGTATGGGTCCCAAATAATTGAACCATATACCAGCTTAGATTGTACCAAACCTATGACGGCTGTCTTTCTACATGTATGAGTACTAAAGTGGGAGCTAGCCTTTTTGCAGATGTTTGTGATATGACTCGACTACGTAAGATCTTCCGAAATTAAAAGTCCTCTGTATGGGTTGGAATCCACTAGTTTTAGTATGGTTTTGTCGAGTTCATAAACATGACTTCATTTACTTCGGATGCTTATAATGTAGCATTTTTGGCATTACATTTCATGCCACACGTTTCAGCCAACGAGTGATAGCAGGTCTCTGGAGTTGGATGTGGTCTTGTATGTTCTTGATTGATCTGCATACCAGGCACTCATCTGCAAAGAGACATACTTGTGATTTTACTCTGAGTGGTAGGTCGTTGTTATGACAGAGAAACATCAGCGGCTCCAGTACAGTACCCTGGTGGACACCGGATTCACTCAGATGCTCTTTGATTCGTCCCCTTCCACAACAACATTCATTAACAGGTCTTTCAGAAATTACGATAACCACTGATGTAATTGGCCTTTAACCCCGTAGTTTGAGATATTATGAAGGAGACGGTCATGGGGCAGTGTATCAAAGGCTTTACTGAAATCCAGAATTGCTATATCGACTTGTTGTTTGCTGTTGAAGACTGTGCGTGGTGACTAAAAGTTGAGTTTCTGTTGAAAATCCAGAACGAAGGCCATGGTTTAGATAATGATTGGTAAGAAAATGGAGCTTTTCAAAGTGTTTAAATATATGTCTACACATGATGTGTTCCATTATTTAATATGCTTGTTAGGCTCATCGGTTTCTGCTAAGTGTTTGTCTCCTACATGTGCATGTTCCCGTCCTTATGTAGCTCACCACTATCAATTGTGTTGGAAAATTTCACTTATGGCACTGACAAGTTCTTCAGCACAGTTCTTCAATTTTATGTTTTGCATGTTGTCAGATCCTTAGTTTATACAAATTTATTTTAGCTCGATTGCGAAACAAGTTCTTACAATTTATATTAATAACTCTCGAGACCTCATTACTGGTGGAATCCATCGCCACGAGGGAGAGAGAAGGAACTGAAATACATTGCCTAAGGGAATAATCGTAACGTCTATAGCAGGGCTCGAATTCCGAGCCTTTCACACATGAGGCATACCCGCTACCAATGCGACTTCCTTTTGATTTTGTTAGGTTAATATTGTTCAATTGTTTCAACACTCCTGGTGAATGCATTTGTAAGTTTGGAATTGAACGATATTTTTGTAGTGGGTGTTACATGGCATTTATGTGTTTAGACAACTAAGTAGACTGAAACGGATCAATTAGAATGTCTTCTTTGTTCGCATCTGAATATAAATTTCCTTTCCATTTCAAGGGTGCAGTTCCAATGTTATCCTGTTATTTCGATTTAATATAATTCCAAAATGGCTTTGAATTTTTCTTGTTCATCCCTTCTTCTATAATGTTATTGACATGTTCCCATTCAGCCTTTCGCATTTCACGCTTACAATCCATTTGGTGTTGTCTAAATTAGCCCAGTTACCCGTCTTTTGCACCTGTTTGTGTAGTTCTGCTTTCCTTTTTAATGATTTCTTAATGTCTCTGTTTAATAAAGGTGGGTTTTATTTATTCTTATGCATTTTAGATGGATCATTCTTTTCAATTGTTTTATGGATGCCATTTTGAAGATAGACCATAGTTATCACTATTTCTAACCGAGGGTATTAGCTCCCACTTTGTCTTGTATTTGTTCTGAAATGTTACTACATTATTCTTTAATATTTTCTCAGTTTGCTTTGTGATGTTCTTTATTGAATTTTGTTGGGGACATGATTTCATCTGATTTACATCTATCTAAGTTCCTGATGCAATTTTGCGGATTCTCGATATTCGGCCACACCTACACCTGCTGCGCTTTGGACAAAACGATCCATCCTCGGTATATATGTGTCTTTTATTGGCAACCAATTAACTCATGTGATCCTATGTTTGCTGTAATGTGGCTATATAGATCGTCGTATCTACGTCTATCCAGGTAAAGCACACAGTGAGAGTGCTTTGCGTGCTATTTCTCTAACTTTGATTATAAATTACTCCCCTGACTAGCCTGGGAACAGGCGTCGATATATTTTAATATATATATATAATAAATATATTTTAACACCGAGACTATTAATTAGGCCGTATTGAGTTTCTGATCATATCAACGCCTGGGGGAAAGTGGTGGATTGTCCGTGTAATTATTGACTCGCATTAATCCTATTAATAGGCCTATTAGCACGTGGCTTAATTAATGACGTACTTGAATCGAAAGCGAGGCACTGCAATGTTGATAACACTTTATACTTGGCCGTCATTGTTTACGGGTCAACGGAACGATACATTAAACAGTTTTAAAAAGTACAATGTGCGTCTGATTTGACATATTTACTCAATATTTAAGTCGTCATTAGTTCAATTAGGCCGAATCGATCCATTACCAGCTAAATGTAATATTTAAAAGCCGCCATCTCGCCGATATAACACAGAAAAGGGACATTATATGTTTGCCATGTAAATGAACCTACGGGAGCATTCATGTATATTCGGAAATTATCGTGTATAATCGTGCCTGTTCGGCGAAATTCGATAGAATTCCGTTTCTATATTTAACGATATTATCTTGTAGATAAGAGTTATGTAGTCCAGTGGTAACACGCTGGACTGGTAATCCAGGGATCGCAGGTTCGATCCCCCGTTAACAGTCTTTCAGATGGGACGTTAAACCGAGGTCTCGTATCGGTGCTTTACACCGTGCACGTAAAAGAACCAGAGGAGATTCTGGAATGGGTCTCTGTCTGTATCATGCACTAGCCTCCAAAATCTAAAATAACTAATCTCTTCAGGAGGCGTCGCTCATATGGGCAACCGGTAGCGACGATAAATAAACGTAAAAACACATAGATAAGAGTTGTCGTTCTTCAAATCTACACCATCATAAAAGTGGGTGTAAGTAGATGGCGCTACGATCGGGAATCCAGTTTCCCCAGGCTGTCATTTTGCCAGAAGTTAAAAATCGACAAACTGGAACCCAGGCTAGCCCTTGACTTGCAGTGATTTCAAGTATTTGTGGGTGCAATAGCCGATTCGATTAAATTATAAAAAAACATTATAGGATAGAAACCAAACAGAACATATTCGGTGCCCTTGTATTATCGTGCAAATATATTGGTTCCCATTCCTTATCTTTACAAATGTAGCGGGTAAACAAATATCTGGCGTTTGATTTATTTACTACAAAAATGATCCCGTATTTAGAACGGGTGCACTCCATCTTTTGGAGTGAATGGTTTTGGCTCCCTGGAAATACGACATGGGAGGTATTGGAAAATAAACCGGGTAGTGATACGTACTTTCCAGAGATCAAAGATCTGTTGGTTGCTGTCGGTGTGGGACTCGGACTTTACGTGTTTCGGCAGCTGTATGAGAAGTAGGTCAACACCATTTAAACATGTTGCTCATCACCATATTACCTCATTACAACTATTTGATGACAGCTATTACTCGTCTGGTATTATTGTTTAGATGTGCTGTTTTTCTACACTGGCACACTGAAATATGTACACACCTTGATCAGTTGATTAAAGTGGGCGTGCCTAAAACAGTTCATGCTGAACAAAGGTCACGTTTCGTACCCTGAACATATCGTCCCCAATTTGTATAGTTCTTGCCTAAATTACGGGTCCGGGGATGATACATACCCCATGGGAAGACGTTTGGGTTTAACTGTCCCTGCTGACAATGTTGTAAAACAAATCTTTTCAAAATAACCTGGTCTGGCAGAGTATTGGAGGAGGATGGTATTGAATGTGGGGGTAACTGCGTCATGTTTTGTACCACCTACGGATCCTGTAACCCTTCTAGTTTAGAGGTCCGCCGAAGCGCAACACCCTGATGTTTTTATTACATGTATATGGGGACTTCTGCCCTACACTCTGAGTCAATACTATCCTCATACATACTGTGTGGTGTCCGTAGTCCAGTGGTAGAGCGTCAGATTTGGAATAGAATGGTCCAGGGTTTGATACTGGGTCGGGCTACTTAGTATTGTCATTGAGCAAGGCACCTCTGTCCTCGTACACATTGCTTAGTACTTGTTAACCGCTTAGGTCGGCTAAGGCTAAGCCTGTCCAGGAAAACATGTCTACGTCCCCGCGAGGGTCTGACATTAATGGAACATACATACATACATGTACATACCCGCTAATCTGGAAACTACACATAATCTCAAAATAAATTTTTAGTTTATATTCTAGGTCAATAACCAGTGTGGTGTTGTCTAATTTTACATCCTGTCCACCATTTTGGGATTTGCTGGCAGGTGTAAAGCAGAACTTAACTTGGAGACAGCTAAGGTTGGAAATTTGATTTATATAACGATCAATAATAACAGTCATGGAATTTCATTAATTATAATTGTGTCTTAACAACACAATGAAATTGCATGATATATATTTGACTGTTATTTTCACCGTTAGCGTGTCCTAGGATAGAGGTACGAGACCTTTGGTAATAGAGGGGGGTGTCCTAGGATAGAGGTACGAGACCTTTGGTAATAGAGGGGGGTGTCCTAGGATAGAGGTACGAGACTTTTGGTAATAGAGGGGGGTGTCCTAGGATAGAGGTACGAGACCTTTGGTAATAGAGGGGGTGTCCTAGGATAGAGGTACGAGACCTTTGATAATAGAGGGGGGTGTCCTAGGATAGAGGTACGAGACCTTTGGTAATAGAGGGGGGTGTCCTAGGATAGAGGTACGAGAACTTTGGTAATAGAGGGGGGTGTCCTAGGATAGAGGTACGAGACCTTTGGTGGCTTATGGATAACATTTCAAGTTCCTGTGGTTTCATTTATCTATAGTGTTCTGTTGATAGTTGCTGCTCTAGTTGTTTGTAAGTAAATGTTTATATGTCTGCTAGACTTTGACTCTGGGTCGAGGCTGAACTACTATGCATGGAATAAAAGATAGGGGGCACTATTTTACCTCGTTCTGGCAATACAGTCAAGCCTGTGTTAACTAGTGACTGTGGTCACCTGTATTAAGCAGCCAGTTTTCAGATTGATTCACAAAATATGTTACTTTGTTATACATTTGAACTCTATGATTTGCTAAGCAGCCACTGTCTGTGAATCTGTTGGCTGGATGCTTAAGACAGACTACTCGTGTTGCGACAAAAAATAAATATTGGCGCTAAATTTTGTGAATTGGCGAAAATATTTGGCGCACCTTTTTATTTTTTTTATTTTTTTATTTTGGCTCATGTTTTGTCAAATACATGGCTTCAAATATTTATTTGTGAACTATATGGCTCTTAGTTGGCTCCAAGATTTTTAAATTGGCTCCCGTGTTTTTCAATTGGTGACAGAAGTGGCGCAGACAAACATTCAGACAGAGGGAACCCTGGTATGATGCTGATGTACATGTATGCCAAGCCCCATACTATGTTATTGCTTGAGGATACAATTTGATTATTCCCGAACACTGTGGGCATCATAAAATATAACACCACTACATTTATTGCATATACGAATTTATTGCAGAATAAAATAATAATAAAAGTCGATATAAAATTGCATACAAAATTACAAAGAAAAATGAAATACTGTGGATCCGATAGACTGGATACATGCATACACGTGTATGTAGTTATGTACAATGTAACAGTCACCTGTTCAATAGCCTGGCAGTCTAGGTACATGTAGGATTCACTGGCTATTTTATTTAAGTTTATTTAACGTCGCTACTGGTTGCCCGTTTGAGAGACCGGCAGTTTACATGTATATAAACATATGTCTCTATGGAGGTGTAGTACAATGTAGATAAGCTGACTTTATCCATTGATTATGAATGGAGATACATGAACAGTAGCATATAAACTTTATAATATCTCTGGGAGGGGAAAGGGTTAAACAGTACAGCCACTGAGTGGTACCATGTACGCTCGCCTGGTATAAACCTATTTCTGTTATGAGTGTGAGCAGTGGTAGCGATCATGCTGGATGTAAGCCCAGCAAATTTTAATCACTGCCTTCAAAACACGCCCGTTATGGGCAAGCCACCGTGACAACATTGTACCCAATGAATAATATTTCTTTTGGCAGTTTCCAATACTATGTTCCAGCTCCAAGTTAACTAGAGGGTATAATTTGAATTGCATGTACCACCGACCCACGGCACGTCTCCCATATTTTTTAAAAACAACGTAAGGTCGTTAATACTATTAATTTAATAGTCAAAAACCATACCTCTGTGCCCGTCAGTGCCCCAGATATGCAGCATATTATCAGGGATCATTCTAGAGGGTGATGTGGGCGAAATTGTCGCCCTAGGGACCCTGACTTCACCCTCTGGGGGGCCCACTTTTCCTTTTGGTTTTTACGATTTTCAAACAAAATTGTGTCTAGTAAGATACACTGGCCCATTATAAAGCACTCCTTCTATTCAAATGTTGTATTTAATGGTTGTACTGTGCATTTTAACCGTATTTTGCGGAAGTATATTAAAGATCACCATTTAAGGAATCGATCACACGTTTTCTCACTTCTCCCAAAAATTCTGACCTAGAATGAACCCTGTATTATACTTATATATAAAAGTGGGCTGCGTTGGTGCTTTCATTTAAACTATGAGTTTATTAAGTCTTCTCTCCCTGTTGCCATAATCAGTCATTTTGTTTAATTATACATAAATGTGACATTCCCACTCTTATTATTGACCAGTCAAATTCAAGGATCTTTTCCACATAATTCCAAGGACCCATTTGAGCGCAATAGACATGGTAGCACCCGGATTTCGAGCTGCGCTGGAGCCGTTACGATTGTGCCCTTAGGCAAGGCATTTAAATTCCATGTTGCTTCTTCTCTCTCCCTCATGGCGATGGATTCCATCAGGAGAGTGATTAATATAAGTTGTAAGAAAATTTGTATAAAACTAAAGGCTAGTTAACAGTGGCTTCTGAGACCATCCCTATAGTATACATCTTTAGCAACAACTAACCAGGGGAGACGAGTACATTAAAACTATTCCTGCACACTAATTACTCAATGAACTATATTACGATGCGAAAATAACAATCAAATCGGGGCTCATTCTAGAGGGTGATTTGTGTAAGGACGACTTCACACTAAAATTAAATATTTTATTTTTACAATTTTCATACAAAATTTTGTCCAGTAAACTACACTGACCCATTATAAAGCACTCCTTCTATTCAAATGTATTTAATCGTAATACTGTGCATTTTAACCATATTTTGTTGAAATTTATTAAATAACACCATTTAAGGACGTGATCGTGCGCTTTCTCACTTCTTAAAATTCTGACCTAGAATGAACCCTACGAATATGTCATGTCGTAACGACACAATTCAATGTAATTCCATTCATAGCATATTTCCAGAGATTTCAGTTACAAATAAGATTAAGAATACTACATTAAATGAAGTGTCGGCTACTACAATTATTTGAACTATTTATAGCCTTTATTTTACCCAGCATGCAAACAGTTAACACAATAACAGCTTGAGAGCTTCCATTGATGTGCATGATCTAAACTCTTTGGACGACTTTAAACTTCCCCAAACAAAACACAATTCACACACAGTACAGAACGACCGTGCGTACATTTACCTGGAATCCGATGGTGGAAAAAATACCGGTACCACATAAAAATACCGGTAGCACATACAAATACCGGTAGCATACAAATACCGGTAGCACATACAAATACCGGTAGCACATACAAATACCGGTAGCACATACAAATACCGGTAGCACATACAAATACCGGTAGCACATACAAATACCGGTAGCACATACAAATACCGGTAGCACATACAAATACCGGTAGCACATACATACAAATACCTGTAGCACATACAAATACCTGTAGCACATACAAATACCTGTAGCACATACACATACCTGTAGCACACACATACAAATACCTGTAGCACATACAAATACCTGTAGCACATACAAATACCGGTAGCACATACAAATACCGGTAGCACATACATACAAATACCTGTAGCACATACATACAAATACCTGTAGCACATACAAATACCTGTAGCACATACATACAAATACCTGTAGCACATACATACAAATACCTGTAGCACATACATACAAATACCTGTAGCACATACAAATACCTGTAGCACATACATACAAATACCTGTAGCACATACATACAAATACCTGTAGCACATACATACAAATACCTGTAGCACATACATACAAATACCTGTAGCACATACAAATACCTGTAGCACATACAAATACCTGTAGCACACACATACAAATACCTGTAGCACACACATACAAATACCTGTAGCACATACAAATACCTGTAGCACATACAAATACCTGTAGCACATACATACAAATACCGGTAGCACATACATACAAATACCAGTAGCACATACATACAAATACCGGTAGCACATACATACAAATACCTGTAGCACATACAAATACCGGTAGCACATACATACAAATACCGGTAGCACATACATACAAATACCTGTAGCACATACAAATACCTGTAGCACATACAAATACCTGTAGCACATACAAATACCGGTAGCATATACAAATACCTGTAGCACATACATACAAATACCTGTAGCACATACATACAAATACCTGTAGCACATACAAATATCGGTAGCACATACAAATACCTGTAGCACATACATACAAATACCTGTAGCACATACAAATACCTGTAGCACATACATACAAATACCGGTAGCACATACATACAAATACCTGTAGCACATACAAATACCGGTAGCACATACAAATACTGGTAGCACATACAAATACCTGTAGCACATACATACAAATACCGGTAGCACATACAAATACCGGTAGAACATACAAATACCGGTAGCACATACAAATACCTGTAGCACATATATACAAATACCTGTAGCACATACAAATACCTGTAGCACATACATACAAATACCTGTAGCACATACATACAAATACCTGTAGCACATACATATACCTGTAGCACATACAAATACTGGTAGCACATACATACAAATACCGGTAGCACATACAAATACCTGTAGCACATACAAATACCGGTAGCACATACAAATACCTGTAGCACATACAAATACCTGTAGCACATACAAATACCTGTAGCACATACAAATACCTGTAGCACATACAAATACCTGTAGCACATACAAATACCGGTAGCACATACAAATACCGGTAGCACATACATACAAATACCTGTAGCACATACAAATACCTGTAGCACATACAAATACCTGTAGCACATACAAATACCTGTAGCACATACATACAAATACCTGTAGCACATACAAATACCTGTAGCACATACATACAAATACCTGTAGCACATACATACAAATACCTGTAGCACATACAAATACCTGTAGCACATACATACAAATACCTGTAGCACATACATACAAATACCTGTAGCACATACAAATACCTGTAGCACATACAAATACCTGTAGCACATACAAATACCTGTAGCACATACAAATACCTGTAGCACATACAAATACCTGTAGCACATACAAATACCTGTAGCACATACATACAAATACCTGTAGCACATACAAATACCTGTAGCACATACAAATACCTGTAGCACATACAAATACCGGTAGCACATACAAATACCTGTAGCACATACAAATACCGGTAGCACATACAAATACCTGTAGCACATACAAATACCTGTAGCACATACAAATACCTGTAGCACATACAAATACCTGTAGCACATACAAATACCTGTAGCACATACAAATACCTGTAGCACATACAAATACCTGTAGCACATACAAATACCTGTAGCACATACAAATACCTGTAGCACATACAAATACCTGTAGCACATACAAATACCTGTAGCACATACAAATACCTGTAGCACATACAAATACCTGTAGCACATACAAATACCTGTAGCACATACATACAAATACCTGTAGCACATACATACAAATACCTGTAGCACATACAAATACCTGTAGCACATACAAATACCTGTAGCACATACAAATACCGGTAGCACATACAAATACCTGTAGCACATACATACAAATACCTGTAGCACATACATACAAATACCTGTAGCACATACATACAAATACCTGTAGCACATACAAATACCTGTAGCACATACAAATACCTGTAGCACATACATACAAATACCTGTAGCACATACAAATACCTGTAGCACATACAAATACCGGTAGCACATACATACAAATACCGGTAGCACATACAAATACCTGTAGCACATACAAATACCGGTAGCACATACAAATACCGGTAGCACATACAAATACCTGTAGCACATACATACAAATACCTGTAGCACATACATACAAATACCTGTAGCACATACATACAAATACCTGTAGCACATACAAATACCTGTAGCACATACATACAAATACCTGTAGCACATACATACAAATACCTGTAGCACATACATACAAATACCTGTAGCACATACATACAAATACCTGTAGCACATACATACAAATACCTGTAGCACATACATATACCTGTAGCACATACAAATACCTGTAGCACATACATACAAATACCTGTAGCACATACAAATACCTGTAGCACATACATACAAATACCTGTAGCACATACATACAAATACCTGTAGCACATACAAATACCTGTAGCACATACAAATACCTGTAGCACATACAAATACCTGTAGCACATACAAATACCTGTAGCACATACAAATACCTGTAGCACATACAAATACCTGTAGCACATACATACAAATACCTGTAGCACATACATACAAATACCTGTAGCACATACATACAAATACCTGTAGCACATACATACAAATACCTGTAGCACATACAAATACCTGTAGCACATACATACAAATACCGGTAGCACATACATACAAATACCTGTAGCACATACAAATACCTGTAGCACATACAAATACCTGTAGCACATACAAATACCGGTAGCACATACAAATACCTGTAGCACATACATACAAATACCTGTAGCACATACATACAAATACCTGTAGCACATACAAATACCTGTAGCACATACAAATACCTGTAGCACATACATACAAATACCTGTAGCACATACAAATACCTGTAGCACATACATACAAATACCGGTAGCACATACATACAAATACCTGTAGCACATACAAATACCGGTAGCACATACAAATACTGGTAGCACATACAAATACCTGTAGCACATACATACAAATACCGGTAGCACATACAAATACCGGTAGAACATACAAATACCGGTAGCACATACAAATACCTGTAGCACATATATACAAATACCTGTAGCACATACAAATACCTGTAGCACATACATACAAATACCTGTAGCACATACATACAAATACCTGTAGCACATACAAATACCTGTAGCACATACATACAAATACCTGTAGCACATACAAATACTGGTAGCACATACATACAAATACCGGTAGCACATACAAATACCTGTAGCACATACAAATACCGGTAGCACATACAAATACCTGTAGCACATACAAATACCTGTAGCACATACAAATACCTGTAGCACATACAAATACCTGTAGCACATACAAATACCTGTAGCACATACAAATACCGGTAGCACATACATACAAATACCTGTAGCACATACAAATACCTGTAGCACATACAAATACCTGTAGCACATACAAATACCTGTAGCACATACATACAAATACCTGTAGCACATACATACAAATACCTGTAGCACATACAAATACCTGTAGCACATACAAATACCTGTAGCACATACAAATACCTGTAGCACATACAAATACCTGTAGCACATACATACAAATACCTGTAGCACATACAAATACCTGTAGCACATACAAATACCTGTAGCACATACAAATACCTGTAGCACATACATACAAATACCTGTAGCACATACAAATACCTGTAGCACATACATACAAATACCTGTAGCACATACAAATACCGGTAGCACATACATACAAATACCTGTAGCACATACATACAAATACCTGTAGCACATACAAATACCGGTAGCACATACAAATACCTGTAGCACATACAAATACCGGTAGCACATACAAATACCTGTAGCACATACAAATACCTGTAGCACATACAAATACCGGTAGCACATACAAATACCTGTAGCACATACAAATACCGGTAGCACATACAAATACCTGTAGCACATACATACAAATACCTGTAGCACATACAAATACCTGTAGCACATACAAATACCTGTAGCACATACACATACCTGTAGCACAACATACAAATACCTGTAGCACATACAAATACCTGTAGCACATACAAATACCTGTAGCACATACAAATACCGGTAGCACATACATACAAATACCTGTAGCACATACATACAAATACCTGTAGCACATACATACAATACCTGTAGCACATACATACAAATACCTGTAGCACATACATACAAATACCTGTAGCACATACAAATACCTGTAGCACATACATACAAATACCTGTAGCACATACATACAAATACCTGTAGCACATACATACAAATACCTGTAGCACATACATACAAATACCTGTAGCACATACATACAAATACCTGTAGCACATACATATACCTGTAGCACATACAAATACCTGTAGCACATACATACAAATACCTGTAGCACATACAAATACCTGTAGCACATACATACAAATACCTGTAGCACATAC
>CM026394.1:20636614-20671897 GCA_014843695.1 Archivesica marissinica | reverse complement strand
CCTGTAGCACATACAAATACCTGTAGCACATACATACAAATACCTGTAGCACATACATACAAATACCTGTAGCACATACAAATACCTGTAGCACATACATACAAATACCTGTAGCACATACATACAAATACCTGTAGCACATACATACAAATACCTGTAGCACAATACAAATACCTGTAGCACATACAAATACCTGTAGCACATACAAATACCTGTAGCACATACATACAATACCTGTAGCACATACAAATACCTGTAGCACATACAAATACCTGTAGCACATACAAATACCTGTAGCACATACAAATACCGGTAGCACATACATACAAATACCTGTAGCACATACAAATACCTGTAGCACATACAAATACCTGTAGCACATACAAATACCTGTAGCACATACATACAAATACCTGTAGCACATCATACAAATACCTGTAGCACATACATACAAATACCTGTAGCACATACATACAAATACCTGTAGCACATACAAATACCTGTAGCACATACAAATACCTGTAGCACAATACGTACACATACATACATACACATACAAATACCTAATACATACAAATACCTGTAGCACATACAAATACCTGTAGCACATACATACAAATACCTGTAGCACATACAAATACCTGTAGCACATACAAATACCTGTAGCACATACATACAAATACCGGTAGCACAACATACAAATACCTGTAGCACATACAAATACCTGTAGCACATACATACAAATACCTGTAGCACATACATACAAATACCTGTAGCACATACAAATACCTGTAGCACATACATACAAATACCTGTAGCACATACATACAAATACCTGTAGCACATACATACAAATACCTGTAGCACATACATACAAATACCTGTAGCACATACATACAAATACCTGTAGCACATACAAATACCTGTAGCACATACAAATACCTGTAGCACATACATACAAATACCTGTAGCACATACAAATACCTGTAGCACATACAAATACCTGTAGCACATACATACAAATACCTGTAGCACATACAAATACCTGTAGCACATACAAATACCTGTAGCACATACAAATACCGGTAGCACATACAAATACCTGTAGCACATACATACAAATACCTGTAGCACATACATACAAATACCTGTAGCACATACATACAAATACCTGTAGCACATACAAATACCTGTAGCACATACAAATACCTGTAGCACATACATACAAATACCTGTAGCACATACATATACCTGTAGCACATACAAATACCGGTAGCACATACATACAAATACCTGTAGCACATACAAATACCTGTAGCACATACAAATACCTGTAGCACATACAAATACCTGTAGCACATACAAATACCTGTAGCACATACAAATACCTGTAGCACATACAAATACCTGTAGCACATACATACAAATACCTGTAGCACATACATACAAATACCTGTAGCACATACATACAAATACCTGTAGCACATACATACAAATACCTGTAGCACATACATACAAATACCGGTAGCACATACATACAAATACCTGTAGCACATACAAATACCTGTAGCACATACATACAAATACCTGTAGCACATACATACAAATACCGGTAGCACATACATACAAATACCTGTAGCACATACATACAAATACCTGTAGCACATACATACAAATACCTGTAGCACATACAAATACCTGTAGCACATACAAATACCTGTAGCACATACAAATACCTGTAGCACATACAAATACCTGTAGCACATACAAATACCTGTAGCACATACAAATACCTGTAGCACATACAAATACCTGTAGCACATACAAATACCTGTAGCACATACAAATACCTGTAGCACATACAAATACCTGTAGCACATACAAATACCGGTAGCACATACAAATACCTGTAGCACATACAAATACCTGTAGCACATACATACAAATACCTGTAGCACATACATACAAATACCTGTAGCACATACAAATACCTGTAGCACATACAAATACCTGTAGCACATACAAATACCTGTAGCACATACAAATACCTGTAGCACATACATACAAATACCTGTAGCACATACATACAAATACCTGTAGCACATACATACAAATACCTGTAGCACATACAAATACCTGTAGCACATACAAATACCTGTAGCACATACATACAAATACCTGTAGCACATACAAATACCTGTAGCACATACAAATACCGGTAGCACATACATACAAATACCTGTAGCACATACAAATACCTGTAGCACATACAAATACCTGTAGCACATACAAATACCTGTAGCACATACAAATACCTGTAGCACATACATACAAATACCTGTAGCACATACATACAAATACCTGTAGCACATACATACAAATACCTGTAGCACATACAAATACCTGTAGCACATACATACAAATACCTGTAGCACATACAAATACCTGTAGCACATACAAATACCTGTAGCACATACAAATACCTGTAGCACATACAAATACCTGTAGCACATACAAATACCTGTAGCACATACAAATACCTGTAGCACATACATACAAATACCTGTAGCACATACAAATACCTGTAGCACATACAAATACCTGTAGCACATACAAATACCTGTAGCACATACAAATACCTGTAGCACATACAAATACCTGTAGCACATACAAATACCTGTAGCACATACAAATACCTGTAGCACATACAAATACCTGTAGCACATACATACAAATACCTGTAGCACATACAAATACCTGTAGCACATACAAATACCTGTAGCACATACAAATACCTGTAGCACACACATACAAATACCTGTAGCACATACAAATACCTGTAGCACATACAAATACCTGTAGCACATACAAATACCTGTAGCACATACATACAAATACCTGTAGCACATACATACAAATACCTGTAGCACATACAAATACCTGTAGCACATACATACAAATACCTGTAGCACATACAAATACCTGTAGCACATACAAATACCTGTAGCACATACAAATACCTGTAGCACATACAAATACCTGTAGCACATACAAATACCTGTAGCACATACAAATACCGGTAGCACATACATACACATACCTGTAGCACATACAAATACCTGTAGCACATACATACAAATACCTGTAGCACATACATACAAATACCTGTAGCACATACATACAAATACCTGTAGCACATACATACAAATACCTGTAGCACATACAAATACCGGTAGCACATACAAATACCTGTAGCACATACAAATACCTGTAGCACATACAAATACCTGTAGCACATACAAATACCTGTAGCACATACAAATACCTGTAGCACATACAAATACCGGTAGCACATACATACACATACCTGTAGCACATACAAATACCTGTAGCACATACATACAAATACCTGTAGCACATACATACAAATACCGGTAGCACAGACATACAAATACCTGTAGCACATACATACAAATACCTGTAGCACATACATACAAATACCTGTAGCACATACATACAAATACCTGTAGCACATACAAATACCTGTAGCACATACATACAAATACCTGTAGTACATACATACAAATACCTGTAGCACATACATACAAATACCTGTAGCACATACATACAAATACCTGTAGCACATACATACAAATACCTGTAGCACATACATACAAATACCTGTAGCACATACAAATACCTGTAGCACATACATACAAATACCTGTAGCACATACAAATACCTGTAGCACATACATACAAATACCTGTAGCACATACATACAAATACCTGTAGCACATACATACAAATACCTGTAGCACATACAAATACCTGTAGCACATACAAATACCTGTAGCACATACATACAAATACCTGTAGCACATACAAATACCTGTAGCACATACATACAAATACCTGTAGCACATACAAATACCTGTAGCACATACATACACATACCTGTAGCACATACATACAAATACCTGTAGCACATACAAATACCTGTAGCACATACATACAAATACCTGTAGCACATACATACAAATACCGGTAGCACATACATACAAATACCGGTAGCACATACATACAAATACCTGTAGCACATACATACAAATACCTGTAGCACATACATACAAATACCTGTAGCACATACATACAAATACCGGTAGCACATACATACAAATACCTGTAGCACATACATACAAATACCTGTAGCACATACATACAAATACCTGTAGCACATACATACAAATACCGGTAGCACATACATACAAATACCGGTAGCACATACATACAAATACCGGTAGCACATACATACAAATACCGGTAGCACATACATACAAATACCTGTAGCACATACAAATACCTATAGCACATACATACAAATACCTGTAGCACATACATACAAATACTGGTAGCACATACATACAAATACCTGTAACACATACATACAAATACCTGTAGCACATACATACAAATACGTGTAGCACATACAAATACCTGTAGCACATACAAATACCTGTAGCACATACAAATACCTGTAGCACATACAAATACCTGTAGCACATACAAATACCGGTAGCACATACAAATACCTGTAGCACATACATACAAATACCTGTAGCACATACATACAAATACCGGTAGCACATACATACAAATACCGGTAGCACATACAAATACCGGTAGCACATACAAATACCTGTAGCACATACAAATACCTGTAGCACATACAAATACCGGTAGCACATACATACAAATACCGGTAGCACATACAAATACCTGTAGCACATACAAATACCTGTAGCACATACAAATACCTGTAGCACATACAAATACCGGTAGCACATACAAATACCGGTAGCACATACAAATACCGGTAGCACATACAAATACCTGTAGCACATACAAATACCGGTAGCACATACAAATACCTGTAGCACATACATACAAATACCTGTAGCACATACAAATACCGGTAGCACATACATACAAATACCTGTAGCACATACAAATACCGGTAGCACATACAAATACCTGTAGCACATACAAATACCTGTAGCACATACAAATACCTGTAGCACATACATACAAATACCTGTAGCACATACAAATACCTGTAGCACATACAAATACCTGTAGCACATACAAATACCGGTAGCACATACAAATACCTGTAGCACATACAAATACCTGTAGCACATACAAATACCTGTAGCACATACAAATACCTGTAGCACATACAAATACCTGTAGCACATACAAATACCTGTAGCACATACAAATACCGGTAGCACATACAAATACCTGTAGCACATACAAATACCGGTAGCACATACAAATACCGGTAGCACATACAAATACCGGTAGCACATACAAATACCTGTAGCACATACAAATACCTGTAGCACATACAAATACCTGTAGCACATACAAATACCTGTAGCACATACAAATACCTGTAGCACATACATACAAATACCTGTAGCACATACATACAAATACCTGTAGCACATACATACAAATACCTGTAGCACATACAAATACCTGTAGCACATACAAATACCTGTAGCACATACAAATACCTGTAGCACATACATACAAATACCTGTAGCACATACAAATACCTGTAGCACATACAAATACCTGTAGCACATACAAATACCTGTAGCACATACAAATACCTGTAGCACATACAAATACCTGTAGCACATACAAATACCTGTAGCACATACAAATACCTGTAGCACATACAAATACCTGTAGCACATACAAATACCTGTAGCACATACAAATACCTGTAGCACATACAAATACCTGTAGCACATACAAATACCTGTAGCACATACATACAAATACCTGTAGCACATACATACAAATACCTGTAGCACATACATACAAATACCGGTAGCACATACAAATACCTGTAGCACATACAAATACCTGTAGCACATACAAATACCTGTAGCACATACATACAAATACCTGTAGCACATACAAATACCTGTAGCACATACAAATACCTGTAGCACATACATACAAATACCTGTAGCACATACAAATACCTGTAGCACATACATACAAATACCTGTAGCACATACAAATACCTGTAGCACATACATACAAATACCTGTAGCACATACAAATACCTGTAGCACATACATACAAATACCTGTAGCACATACATACAAATACCTGTAGCACATACAAATACCGGTGGCACATACAAATACCTGTAGCACATACAAATACCTGTAGCACATACAAATACCTGTAGCACATACATACAAATACCTGTAGCACATACAAATACCTGTAGCACATACAAATACCGGTAGCACATACATACACATACCTGTAGCACATACAAATACCTGTTGCACATACATACAAATACCTGTAGCACATACATACAAATACCGGTAGCACATACATACAAATACCTGTAGCACATACATACAAATACCTGTAGCACATACATACAAATACCTGTAGCACATACATACAAATACCTGTAGCACATACAAATACCGGTAGCACATACAAATACCAGTAGCACATACATACAAATACCTGTAGCACATACAAATACCGGTAGTCAGCATTATGATATTACTGAATATCGATTAACACCATAATAGTTTCCGCCATCCAAGTATTATTGGCTGCCTAATTTACCTGTCATGATTTTGATTCGCCTATAAGACGACCCCCCCATACTTTGGTTGTGAAATCTGTGGGTTTTGGCATGCACTCACCTATAAGACGACCCCCCCATACTTTGGTTGTGAAATCTGTGGGTTTTGGCATGCACTCGCCTATAAGACGACCCCCCCATACTTTGGTTGTGAAATCTGTGGGTTTTGGCATGCACTCGCCTATAAGACGACCCCCCCATACTTTGGTTGTGAAATCTGTGGGTTTTGGCATGCACTCGCCTATAAGACGACCCCCCCATACTTTGGTTGTGAAATCTGTGGGTTTTGGCATGCACTCGTCTATAGGACGACCCCCCATACTTTGGTCCTGAAATCTGTGGGTTTTGTCATGCACTCTCCTATAAGACGACCCCCCCATACTTTGGTCGTGAAATCTGTGGGTTTTGGCATGCACTCGCCTATAAGACGACCCCCCCATACTTTGGTTGTGAAATATGTGGGTTTTGGCATGCACTCGCCTATAAGACGAACCCCCTTACTTTGGTTGTGAAATCTGTGGGTTTTGGCATGCACTCGCATATCAGACGGGTTGATAAAATGGACACAAGTACATGTACATTGTATAAATTGCATGTTCGACCAGAGCAAGGCTCATTCTAGAGGGCGATATGGGCAAAGTAGTCTCCCTTGGGACCCTGACTTCGC
Organism: Archivesica marissinica; assembly: GCA_014843695.1. Lineage (NCBI taxonomy): Eukaryota > Metazoa > Mollusca > Bivalvia > Venerida > Vesicomyidae > Archivesica > Archivesica marissinica. Next base: position 20,664,537 of record CM026394.1, on the reverse strand, counting down.
CCCCTGAAGGCACAACTTCTCCCTAAAAAAATAATTAAAAAAACAAATTTTGTTTTTTATTTACAATTCAATATATTGTCGAGTAAGATGCACTGGTCATTGTAAAGCACTCCTTCTATTCAAACATTGTATTTAATGGTGATATTGTGTATTTAATGGTGATATTGTGTATTTAATGGTGATATTGTGTATTTAATGGTGATATTGTGTATTTTAACCCTATTATGTTTAATTATTAAATAATACAATTAGATGGAAGTCGTGATAGCTCAATGGTAGCACGTGCGCTTCAGGTGCGCAATGCCTGGAGTTCGAGCCCCACTGGAGCCATTACGATTGTGCCCTTAGGCAAGGCATATAAATTCCACGTTGCCTCTTCTCTCTCCCTCGTGGTGATGGATTCCATCAGGAATGATGTCTCGAGATTAATATAAGTTATAAGAACTTGTTTCGCAATCGAGCTAAAATAAATTTGTATAAACTAATACAATTAGATGACTCAATCGCGCGTTTTCTCCCCCATCTGATGTCAGAATTTCTTTTCTAAAACATTAATTATGAATACTGTTTAACAGGCACACTAGTGTACCAGCACATATACTGTAAGTATGTACATTTTTAGTTTATTTGGCACAAACGGTATTATACGGGTGAGTAAATGTTCACTACGGTCGAGCAGAATTTCTAGTCATGTGTAACTCTGAAAATATGCTTTGACCCCTATTACATGACATTTATATTTTAATTTACACTATTTGTCTATACTGACACTGTGTCGAGTTACATGTTCACATAAACATCCCTCTTGTCTATATATATTCAAATATTAGTACCCAACCATATATTGCCCAGACCCCCTCCCTCCCCCTCTCCATAACATTACGTCCAAGAGTTATTGCCCTTGAATTTATTAAAAAATGTCCATCAGAGCCAATGTCATGAAAATAACTGGGGAAAAATCAGGAAGACTATAAGTAGTCTCACACTGACTACATAATTACGGATCTGTAGTCCAGTGGTAACACGCTGGACTGGTAATCCAGGGATCTGTAGTCCAGTGGTAACATGCTGGACTGGTAATCCAGGGATCTGTAGTCCAGTGGTAACACGCTGGACTGGTAATCAAGGGATCGCAGGTTCGATCCCCTGTCTGACCATATTAAAATAAATAACAGTCTTTCAGATGGGACGTTAAACCGAGGTCTAGTGTCGGTGCTTTACACCATGCACGTAAAAGAACCAGAGGAGACTCTGGAATGGGTCTCTGTCTGTATCATTGCACTATCCTCCAAAATTCTAAAATGACTAATCTCTTCAGGAGGCGTCGCTCATATGGGCAACCGGTAGCGACGATAAATAAACGTAAAACACACACACACACATAATTATATACTCACTACTGTTATGTAAATTGTTTAATTGTAAATGAAAGTGGCGTCCATGGTCCAATGGTTGACAGTCGGATTTGGAATTAGTGGGTCCCTGGTTTGATATTCGGTCACGGCATATAATTCTGCAACACCCTTCAGCTAATACATCACACACATTGCTTACATGTAGTGCTAGTTAGCCACTTAGCTAATTCTTCTAAGCCTGCCCAGGCAAATCATGTCTGAAGATAGTACTAGTTAGTCGCTTAGCTAATTCTTCTAAGCCCGCCCAGGCAAATCATGTCTGAAGATAGTACTAGTAGTAGTTAGCCGCTTAGCTAATTCTTCTAAACCCACCCAGGCAAATCATGTCTAGGTTCCCCACAAGGTGTTTCAGATAAATGAAAAATAAACTTAAAAAAACATTTTAAATATGAGAGCTCTTTGCACATATTTCATTCAACCTGTAAGTGCTGGTACTTGTACAAGCATTGTGTTATTCTGTAATAAACTGAGTATCTTGTAATAAACTCACTGTAAAAATAGAACTGTGGCATGTGCTTACTTTTAAACACAAAATTTAAAATTGCCTATAATTTTAATGAGAAATTAATAAATCCTTGACATGGTACATTGTGTAATAATTATATACGGTATATATAAATGCCTTTCATTTGCGGGTATTATTGAATTTGAACTAAGCAAGTACATGTACTTTAGCTTGTCTGTAATACATGGAATCTGTGTGGATGTGGCTGATCTGAAGATAGGAAATAAGAAATACATGTATGTCTGATATTTGCCCACTATACTTACCGTATATTCCCTTTTTTATGCCACTCCCCATTCCCCCCCCCCCCAGAAATGTTTAAATATTGAAAAATAAAAACTTACCAATTGCGACCATGCAACCACATGTATTCGGCGACCTTTTCACGGGTATTGTCTGTAACGACCATTTTAGATCATCCCGTGCGATTTCCTTATATAATCATGTTCTATTAAATCACTTATCCATCCAGGTGACCAGCGTTTTGCCATTGTGACCCGCACCTGCATGTCACTTGTGTTTAGCAATACTATGCTCACTTTGGACAGTCTAGACACAGGTTAAAATCTACACAGTTGTTAACAAAAACAGGTACCATATACCTGATGCTATTTTTAGACATAAGCTCTCGCTGATTGGTCAGATAAGTTCAATAAAACTTCACATGTGTCAACAATTTAATGAACTTACAACTGAAAACATGTTGTCTAGTCGGCGAACTTCATAGGTGTCAAAAACAGTCAGTGACCATGCAGGAGAAGTTTACGGACTACCGTATTATACATGTATGTAAAAAACGGGTTTCTAATTTACACCACCACCTGGCCAAATGCATCGCCCCTGGGGCGTAGAATAGGGAATATATGGTATGCCGAACCCAGGTACAAGTATTTGAAAAGAACTGGTTACAGCAAACAATTACTATTTGAGTTGTATGCATTTCAATAAGTGTGTCTAGTAGACTACTTAGGCGCCTGTTTTTACCAATACCCCAATGAGCGTTTTGCTGATTCAGTCTGGAAGCCAAAGGCAGTCAATATCCCTTTAAAGCAGCATTACATCGTAATAAAGGATGTTTTGGGTAAAATATAAATACTAATGTGTGTGTGTGTTTACAAAAATCGAAATACTAATGTGTGTGTGTGTGTGTTTACAAAAATCGAAATAGTCGCTCAGAAACAATAAAATTCCAATAAATTTAAACCATCGTATACGCGAATTTGTTTATCAACACACGAAATGTAAACACGCACAGCGCACATGCATGAAACAACAGAGGATGTAGAAAACAAAGTTTATATTTTGAACATGAAAGACTATCTATCTATCTTCCTCTGAATGTCGAACCCCTCACGGGGATGTAGAAATGTCCCTAAAAGACTTAGCTAACAGAGGTATGAATCAACATATCAAGTAATTTAATTAAAAAGACAACGTGGGACAAATGGGGACGATCCATTCCGAATGTAAAGAAGTGCGGACGATGCGTTCCGGTTGTAAACAAGTGCGTGGTCGATCGACTCGGAAAGTCCTACTTTCGGTTTCGAGTTTGTTTTATCGCAAAATGTCACAATTTGACAATTTTTAATACAGTGGGCCAGTGTATCCTACCAGACAGTATTTTGTGTGAAAATTGTAAAATAAAAATTGTTTTTAAATAAAAATTTTTAGAGAGAAGTGGGATATCCCAGTCAGGGTCCCTGGGGGGGGGGGACGAAATAGTCTCCCTGGTATTATATACGAATGGGGACCTCTGTTGCCGAGTGGTTACGGTCATTCACGTCATGGTCTCACTTGTAATTTTAGGTTTGTTGTGGCACCATTTGGTCGACTGTGTGGATTAAAGAACGATAAATTAAGGAGAGCCCCAACTAACGATGTACTCGAGCAGGAATACAACCACAGGAAGACCCCAGACTACTCACAAATACAGGTAATGTATAAACTAACGATGTACTCACAGGAATACAACCACAGGAAGACCCCACCAGACTACTCACAAATACAGGTAATGTATAAACTAACGATGTACTCACAGGAATACAACCACAGGAAGACCCCACCAGACTACTCACAAATACAGGTAATGTATAAACTAACGATGTACTCGAGCAGGAATACAACCACAGGAAGACCCCACCAGACTACTCACAAATACAGGTAATGTATAAACTAACGATGTACTCACAGGAATACAACCACAGGAAGACCCCACCAGACTACTCACAAATACAGGTAATGTATAAACTAACGATGTACTCAGCAGGAATACAACCACAGGAAGACCCCACCAGACTACTCACAAATACAGGTAATGTATAAACTAACGATGTACTCGAGCAGGAATACAACCACAGGAAGACCCCACCAGACTACTCACAAATACAGGTAATGTATAAACTAACGATGTACTCACAGGAATACAACCACAGGAAGACCCCACCAGACTACTCACAAATACAGGTAATGTATAAACTAACGATGTACTCACAGGAATACAACCACAGGAAGACCCACCAGACTACTCACAAATACAGGTAATGTATAAACTAACGATGTACTCACAGGAATACAACCACAGGAAGACCCCACCAGACTACTCACAAATACAGGTAATGTATAAACTAACGATGTACTCGTGCAGGAATACAACCACAGGAAGACCCCACCAGACTACTCACAAATACAGGTAATGTATAAACTAACGATGTACTCACAGGAATACAACCACAGGAAGACCCCACCAGACTACTCACAAATACAGGTAATGTATAAACTAACGATGTACTCGAGCAGGAATACAACCACAGGAAGACCCCACCAGACTACTCACAAATACAGGTAATGTATAAACTAACGATGTACTCACAGGAATACAACCACAGGAAGACTCCACCAGACTACTCACAAATACAGGTAATGTATAAACTAACGATGTACTCGAGCAGGAATACAACCACAGGAAGACCCCACCAGACTACTCACAAATACAGGTAATGTATAAACTAACGATGTACTCACAGGAATACAACCACAGGAAGACCCCACCAGACTACTCACAAATACAGGTAATGTATAAACTAACGATGTACTCGTGCAGGAATACAACCACAGGAAGACCCCACCAGACTACTCACAAATACAGGTAATGTATAAACTAATGATGTACTCACAGGAATACAACCACAGGAAGACTCCACCAGACTACTCACAAATACAGGTAATGTATAAACTAACGATGTACTCGAGCAGGAATACAACCACAGGAAGACCCCACCAGACTACTCACAAATACAGGTAATGTATAAACTAACGATGTACTCACAGGAATACAACCACAGGAAGACCCCACCAGACTACTCACAAATACAGGTAATGTATAAACTAACGATGTACTCGCAGGAATACAACCACAGGAAGACCCCACCAGACTACTCACAAATACAGGTAATGTATAAACTAACGATGTACTCACAGGAATACAACCACAGGAAGACTCCACCAGACTACTCACAAATACAGGTAATGTATAAACTAACGATGTACTCACAGGAATACAACCACAGGAAGACCCCACCAGACTACTCACAAATACAGGTAATGTATAAACTAACGATGTACTCACAGGAATACAACCACAGGAAGACCCCACCAGACTACTCACAAATACAGGTAATGTATAAACTAACGATGTACTCACAGGAATACAACCACAGGAAGACCCCACCAGACTACTCACAAATACAGGTAATGTATAAACTAACGATGTACTCACAGGAATACAACCACAGGAAGACTCCACCAGACTACTCACAAATACAGGTAATGTATAAACTAACGATGTAGTCACAGGAATACAACCACAGGAAGACCCCACCAGACTACTCACAAATACAGGTAATGTATAAACTAACGATGTACTCAGCAGGAATACAACCACAGGAAGACCCCACCAGACTACTCACAAATACAGGTAATGTATAAACTAACGATGTACTCACAGGAATACAACCACAGGAAGACCCCACCAGACTACTCACAAATACAGGTAATGTATAAACTAACGATGTACTCACAGGAATACAACCACAGGAAGACCCCACCAGACTACTCACAAATACAGGTAATGTAGCTTTCTCATTTGGTGTTTAGATAAGAAGATGTGGATAGCAACATAGGTATATATATATACACCATACCTGACAGTGAGCACAGAACTGACTATAGATTTAACGGACAACTAACAAGGATCTCTGTTATAGATATAAGATATAATTGGTATACGTTTTACCTTCACAGAATTCACATTAATATCATAAATCTACACTTAGACCAAGAGCATTCGGAGATAGCAGCAAGCTTCCACCATATTGCTTTTAGTTCGAGCAAAGGTTGTGTGACGTATTGATCCAAGTTGGTTATCTAACGGTCAACAGGTTGATGAGATATTTCAAGCCTCTTCTTCTCACAAACTGATCAGCCAATGTGCAAGAAACAATATTTATATGATCATTGGGTGAAGCCATTCTATGATTGTTACAATAAAGTTTCCCTGAAATCCAAGACGGCTGCCATCTAAAAATAGCACAAATTCTAAAAAGATCTTCTCACAAACCGCCAGCTTGATTTTGACGATTCTTGGTGGGAATGATTGATGTACAATGCTCTTTCAAAGTTGTTCAAATGGTTACCCCGGGATAAGAAATGGGCGTGGCCCGGGAGATCAAGTAGGGCTCAACTATTATTTTTGAGCGAATACTGTCATGTCATATATCAAATCGAAAGTATCGACGAGGTGATCGTTCTCATTTCATCAAAATCGGATAATTAAGTTGTCCAAGATGGTGGTCAAAAGGTCAACCTTTTATAAGAGATTTCAAACGTTTTCTCACAAACTAAGCGGCCAATGTTCAAGAAACTCTATTTGTATGATCCAACTCTACTTGTATGATACAACTCTATTTGTATGATCCAACTCTATTTGTATGATCCAACTCTACTTGTATGATCCAACTCTACTTGTATGATCCAACTCTATTTGTATGATACAACTCTACTTGTATGATCCAACTCTACTTGTATGATACAACTCTACTTGTATGATCCAACTCTATTTGTATGATCCAACTCTACTTGTATGATCCAACTCTACTTGTATGATCCAACTCTATTTGTATGATCCAACTCTACTTGTATGATACAACTCTATTTGTATGATCCAACTCTATTTGTATGATCCAACTCTACTTGTATGATCCAACTCTACTTGTATGATCCAACTCTATTTGTATGATACAACTCTACTTGTATGATCCAACTCTACTTGTATGATACAACTCTACTTGTATGATCCAACTCTATTTGTATGATCCAACTCTACTTGTATGATCCAACTCTACTTGTATGATCCAACTCTATTTGTATGATCCAACTCTACTTGTATGATACAACTCTATTTGTATGATCCAACTCTACTTGTATGATCCAACTCTACTTGTATGATCCAACTCTACTTGTATGATACAACTCTACTTGTATGATCCAACTCTACTTGTATGATCCAACTATATTTGTATGATCCAACTCTACTTGTATGATCCAACTCTACTTGTATAATCCAACTCTACTTGTATGATACAACTCTACTTGTATGATCCAACTCTACTTGTATGATACAACTCTACTTGTATGATACAACTCTACTTGTATGATCCAACTCTACTTGTATGATCCAACTCTATTTGTATGATCCAACTCTATTTGTATGATCCATCTCTACTTGTATGATCCAACTCTATTTGTATGATACAACTCTACTTGTATGATACAACTCTACTTGTATGATACAACTCTACTTGTATGATACAACTCTACTTGTATGATCCAACTCTACTTGTATGATCCAACTCTATTTTTATGATACAACTCTACTTGTATGATTCTTAGAATGAGCCCTGCAAATAAACCCAAATATTGTTACTTGTACAACACATCTTATAATATATCGACTCTAATGGCCTTTTGTAGCAACCAGTCGCCCTCTAGAATTAGCCTGAAAACCACCATTTGTTTTATTATCTCCCTTTATATTTGCACTTTGCCCAGTAAATTGACTACGGTAGTTGAAGATAATTAATTATTTTACTCGTACATACATGTACTACTCAACACGCGTTCATTAACTTCTCAACACTTCAAATGTCTATAGATGAATAATAATACTACCATATCTCGGCATTTTGTCTGTACATGTATACGCAAAGAAGGAATTTACTGTGTTTAAATCTGCAATAATACATGTAGTTTTGTGGCATTGTTTACGGCGTGGTTAATTCCTACGCATCAGAACTCCAAACTGTGGTTTATTTGCTGTTAATCAACGAGAAGACAAATACTATTATCATAATTATATAATGCTTGCTTAATTTTTATAATGCTTCATGGCTGCACTTTCTGTACAGTCGCTGTAGAAAAGTTCATTAAAGATATTGATTTAAAAAACTATGCGTGCTATGCATAAACATTTACGGTAATGATTACATCTTGGTCGGAAACCTTACACTTTTCTCATTCATAAGATTGTGTTTTAGTCAGAAACCTTACTCTTTTTCTCTTAAATCTGGAAATATTAAAAGCATTTATTTATAGCATTAAAGGCCAATTATGTACAATGTATGGTGAACTGTTCATCATCAGATAATGTGCATTCTATTCATATCTATGTGGTCTTCTTGATCATCAGATAATGTGCATTCTATTCATATCTATGTGGTCCTCTTGATCATCAGATAATGTGCATTCTATTCATATCTATGTGGTCCTCTCTCCATCCAAATTTTCGGCTTAAAAGCCTTAAGTTTAAACTTTATTTATTTTACAATGATTGCGAAACAAGTTCTAACATCTTATATTAATCGCTATCGTTGGCGCGGATGAAAGCGTAAATGTGGTCCTTCATGTGGGAGGAAACCGGAGTACCCGGAGAAAACCCACCTGTCCGATCTGGCGACCACCGTACCATCTCACATACGTCCCGGTCCGAGGATCGAACCTGGGTTTCATTGGTGAGAAACGAGCACGCTAACCACTGCGCTAATCAGACAGCCTTTTTCAAGGAAAACAAAAATCCCCCGACTAATTCATTTTCTTTAAGATTGTTATGAATATAGTTAAATTTGTTTGCTCACACCTGGGGCTAAGATCAATTAGCTGTCGCCAATCTACAGTTTTGTTTATATGAAGTGCAAGGGTACACAACACATAACATGCACTATCTAAGAATGTACATATCTATAATTTGTCCGAAAATTAAACTAGGACATTTTACTTGTCCACGGACAACTAGATTTTAAAAATACACTAGCCGCATCTGATCTGGATCTATGTTGTTTGCAAATGTGATTTTATTTACTCAGTATGCAAAGGGTTATCAGAAAAACATGCACATAAACAAACACACTCTATTTGTGTCTCCAGTTATCACATATCCTGCAGCATTATCTGGGTACTACCGGCAACCTGAAATACAGTTAATCTTGACACACTTTCGTTTATCAGTACTTTAGGTTGTAAAACAACAAATAAATTGCCTATTAAATACATAGTAAAGCCATACAGTCTATTCATTTATATTTCCAATCTTTCATTTCTTCTGATACCACATCCACTGTGAAGTGGTATTCAAATCAGCCTGAAACACACCAAGAATATTACAAATTTAATGTTTGAAATATCCAGTGCTCACCTGTGAATAATGTGTGTTTACACACTGTATTCCTCTGCCAAATAATACAGTATACCAACCTTCAGTTTGCAATGGCCTGAATTCTTATACCACATATTTTCTACACATCCAACTAGTCTGAAGTCTTCTCAAGTCACATAATTTCTCAAAAAACACAAAATCTATACACTGCCTGTCATGAAAATGCATTTTTACCAAAAAGAAAAATGAACTATATTAGTTATTGGGACTACATTCGAGTGGACCGCGGATGGACTTCTGCCTATTTACGTATATACAACCTACGGTATACACCGGCCATGTAAAAGAAGCAGAGGTGTATTATTCATTTTAAGTCCGCCTCCGTAGTCGGTTTGTATCGGTCGCTGACTTGTATACTATTGTAACCTATCATCACTGATGGTCATGGGTTCGAGCCCCGCTCAGACCAAATCTCTTTATTTGAAAAAGTTGGCAGTTTCTTATGGAGGTTGGTGCACCAAGTACTGGTTAACTGCTGAAGCCTGTCCAGGAAAGGTGTTGTTAGGTAAACTGCCTGTCGCCGAAATTGGCAACAGATAGCAACGTTAAATAAATTTTTTTATTATAGTTCAAGGTACAGAAGACCATCCACTTCCAGAAGCATTCCTGGTTCTGTTTCTTGCCCGGTGTATAGCACTGATACATACGACATCAGTTTATAGTCCCATCTGCCCGGTGTATAGCACCGATACATACGACATCAGTTTATAGTCCCATCTGCCCGGTGTATAGCACCGATACATACGACATTAGTTTATAGTCCCATCTGCCCGGTGTATAGCACTGATACATACGACATCAGTTTATAGTCCCATCTGCCCGGTGTATAGCACTAATACATACGACATCAGTTTATAGTCCCATCTGCCCGGTGTATAGCACTGATACAAACGACATCAGTTTATAGTCCCATCTGCCCGGTGTATAGCACCGATACATACGACATCAGTTTATAGTCCCATCTGCCCGGTGTATAGCACCGATACATACGCCATCAGTTTATAGTCCCATCTGCCCGGTGTATAGCACCGATACATACGACATCAGTTTTAGTCCCATCTGCCCGGTGTATAGCACTGATACATACGACATCAGTTTATAGTCCCATCTTGCCCGGTGTATAGCACTGATACATACGACATCAGTTTATAGTCCCATCTGCCCGGTGTATAGCACTGATACATACGACATCAGTTTATAGTCCCATCTGCCCGGTGTATAGCACTGATACATACGACATCAGTTTATAGTCCCATCTGCCCGGTGTATAGCACCGATACATACGACATCAGTTTATAGTCCCATCTGCCCGGTGTATAGCACTGATACATACGACATCAGTTTATAGTCCCATCTGCCCGGTGTATAGCACTGATACATACGACATCAGTTTATAGTCCCATCTTGCCCGGTGTATAGCACTGATACATACGATATCAGTTTATAGTCCCATCTGCCCGGTGTATAGCACCGATACATACGACATCAGTTTATAGTCCCATCTTGCCCGGTGTATAGCACTGATACATACGACATCAGTTTATAGTCCCATCTGAAACTGACAGACTGTTAATATTATTAGGGTCAGATGGGGGATTGAACCTGAATGAAGACAATTTCATCATATTAAATGTCGTCACAATGTTCCTTGTGCACGGTATGCATGTTTCTGTTGGAACACCCATTTCATGGATCATCCATCGGTTCCACCACCACAATGTTCCTTTGGCATGGTACATGTAAGCGTAATTGTGTCAAACACCAATTTTCTGGCCTGTCCGTCCGTTTCACTGATTTTGTTGCTATTTTATACGTGTGATTATGTTTTCAGATCTATGCAAAGCAGACTCATATGGATGCACGCCAAGTGGAAAGATGGTTCCGGCTTCGTAGAAATCAAGATAGGCCGACAATTATGAAAAAATTTACTGAAACTGGGTAAGCTGACTAACTTTATTTATCGTAACGATTGCGAAACAAGCTTTAACAACCTAGTTGGCGCAGATGAACGCATATATGTCATCATTGTGTGGAGGAAAACGGGAGTACCCGGAGAAAACCCACCTGTCAGATCTGGCGACCACCGTACTATCTCACATACTACCCGGTCCGAGGATCGAACCCGGGTTGGATTGGTGAGAAGCGAGCGTACTAACCACTGCGCTAATCGGATTAACCTAAAGTAGGTAGCCTGTGGATGGCAAGTACATGGAAGCTCAGAGTTCCTTCAGTCTGAATTTTTGTTTGCGCCAATTCTGTTGCCAATTTAAAAAAACTTTAACCAATTTGAAAAACTTGGAGCCAACTAAGAGTCATATAGTTCACAGATATATATTTGAAGTCATGTATTTGACAAAACATGTTCTGCCAAAAACAAACACATTTAAAAAAAAAAACATTTAGTGCCAGTATTTGTTCTTTGTCGCAATTTGCGCCATTGGCAACGGACAGTGGGAACCCTGCTCATATATATTTGCTTTGCCCTAAGCTGGAATTATGACATCTTTTTAACCATAAACTTGTATGTTTTAGTACCAGTCCAGTAGTTTCTAGTTTAAGAACACATACGAGTTTGAATAGTAAAGGCATGTAACATAGACTATCCTACGTGATTTAATTAGGCATCGACTGCAGATTTATCCAGGGAGATATAGTTAATTAGGCATCGACTGCAGATTTATCCAGTGAGATATAGTTAATTAGGCATCGACTGCAGATTTATCCAGCGAGATATAGTTAATTAGGCATCGACTGCAGATTTATCCAGGGAGATATAGTTAATTAGGCATCGACTGCAGATTTATCCAGCGAGATATAGTTAATTAGGCATCGACTGCAGATTTATCCAGCGAGATATAGTTAATTAGGCATCGAATGCAGATTTATCCAGGGAGATATAGTTAATTAGGCATCGACTGCACATTTATCCAGGGAGATACAGTTAATTAGGCATCGACTGCAGATTTATCCAGGGAGATATAGTTAATTAGGCATCGACTGCAAATTTATCCAGGGAGATATAGTTTGAGATTAATGCATTTATGCAAAGCATTGAAATTCACAGGAATAAAGAAATGCATTTTTACTACCGGTAGGTATATTGCACAAATTATAAAGCCGATATGATTGTGGCACGTGCCCTTAGGCAAGGCATTTAAATTCCATGTTGCCTCTTCTCTCTCCCTCGTGGTGATGGATTCCATCAGGAATGAGGTCTCGAGAATGATTACAGGGATGAAAGTTTTCCCGTTTTTTTCTCTCCGGAATTCCGTTTTTTCATGGTGAAATCCGGCTTAAAATTCTGTGTGTTGTTTTATTATTCTTCGATTTCGAAGCGTTCACGGTCCGTATTTTCGCTGATCACTCCGGTAAATTCAGACCAAAGTCTAAATCTTTTTCAAAGCCATCCACGCTCAGGCCGCGACATTATCGCCATAAAAAACGAAAATGTGGCATCAAAATTGGTCTAGGTACGATTCCCGTCGCGGCCGAATTGTCGGGGGACGAATCGGCATATCCGGAAATAGTCTTTAAATAGACACGCGTACATAGTTGAAAGCGATTGGATGATTGGTATTTCCAGTGGAATTCCATTGGTTCGTTTGTGTTTGGCATTAACCTTTAGCCAATCAAAAGCGCATCGCTCGATAAAGTTGATCTTTTTTTTCGTTCCAAAATGTCGGAACAAACTGACGAATGCGTGGAAGAAGTGTGGACAATGTTAAATTTGTTTGCACCAGTTGTCGCAGAGAGTGGAGTTCCCTCCGAGTTTGATGCATCGACAAGCCATACAGATCATCCTCCTGGTCCATCCGTTACTGTTGAAAATAAAACGGCTGAAACGTCACAGCCCCATGGCCATTCCCCACCCACCTCCGAGCCAAGTGTAACGAAAACGAAACTAGCCAAATTGGAGAGAAAATTTAAATCAACTTGGTTCACTGATTTCTCGTGGCTAGAATATGACTCCCAGCATAAATTTATGACGTATGTAAATTGTGCATTAAACATAATAGGCATAACATTTTCACAGACAAGAACACCAATTTCCGAACAACAACATTGACAAGGCATGCCGATTCTAATGATCATAAGGCTTCCGTGCAGGCAGAATCATTGAAATGTGTCTGTGAGTAAAGTTTGGAATGCCAAAGAATGTGCGGTAATTGTTGGCCTTAACCCTTTCAACCCCACAGGCCTCTAAATAGGCTTATGAAAAGTGTAGATCCAGATGAGCCGGCTCGTAACGAGCCGTCTCATCAGGATCTGCACTTTTTTGCCAGTAATAATTATTACTATTTTTAGATAAAATTACCCATTTTGATAAATGAACTGGTCCAAATGTAATTTTCTTATTAATTTATTGGTCTAAAAATAGCATGCACCAGTCCATGTCAGTTACTTGGGGTTGAAAGGGTTAAGGCAACCTACTGGCTTGTAATCAAAATGTATGTCCCCAAATATTGGAAAATGTCCCCACATTTTTATCATGAAGGGGACATATATGTCCCCACATTTTTATCACGAAGGGGACATATATGTCCCCACATTTTTATCATGAAGGGGACATATATGTCCCCACATTTTTATCATGAAGGGGACATATATGTCCCCACTTTTTTAAATCCTGAGCAGAACACTGAATAAGCATAGAAATAGCTAATATAATATAATTTACTTGAAAATACGCCTTTTTTTCGGCGATTGCATTGATATCCCTGCTCTAGTTTTCCCCGTCTAATACCGTGATTCTATACCTAATATAAAGCATAATATGCATATGGAGTTATTTTAATTTTTATATCGTGCATACATGCAGAAATGTTCTTATATAAATTTGTAATTTTCAAAAGATTGTTCATAATTTATGAAAATATTTATATTGTAATACTGGTTGAGGAAATTGTATCTTGCAATTTGTCTAATTGTAGTTCCAATCATATACACTCAGATTGTCTAAAATGACTATTATTGCACAAAACTATACTAACTAAAAAAAATCCTGGGGTGGGGGTTGTACAGCTCCCCCCCCCCCCCCGAATCCCAACTGCAGTTTAGTGGCTCGCTATGCTCGTATTGTCCCCCAAAAAATATTTCCTTGTGATTAATATAAGTTGTAAGAACTTGTTTCGCAATCGAATTAAAATAAATTTTTGTAGTCATATCTTAAATTTAGGAGTGAATCGCGGCTTAATAGTTTCCATCGGGGTATGAAGTACATTGGGCTTGGTTGAAGTGTGTGGCATCCATGCTAACTTTAAACATGCCCAATGTAGTTCATACCCAGATGGAAACTATTAATCCGCGATTCATTACTTATATTTACTTTAATTATTCTTTTCAATGACACAAAGAAAACATAGCACACAGTCACTTTGCCTTTAAAATGTTTTTAGTCCAGATTTTCAACATACCTTATGCCGGGACAGATAAATAAATCATCCTTGGAACAGCGTAAACTGTAAGACACGCCTTTTCTCACGATGAATGCTGCCTAACACTGCGAATGTGCATGCCCAATAACATCGAGTGCACATGCCCCATAACATCGAGTGCGCATGCCCAGTAACATCGAGTGCGCATGCCCAGTAACATCGAGTGCGCATGCCCAGTAACATCGAGTGCACATGCCCAGTAACATCGAGTGCACATGCCCAGTAACATCGAGTGCACATGCCCAGTAACATCGAGTGCACATGCCCAGTAACATCGAGTGCGCATGCCCAGTAACATCGAGTGCACATGCCCAGTAACATCGAGTGCACATGCCAGTAACATCGAGTGCGCATGCCCAGTAACATCGAGTGCGCATGCCCGCTGCATATCATTAGTTTGGAACCCCGATACGAAAATGTATACAATCACGACACAAACGTTCATCAAAGGAAATGTACCCCCCCCCCCCAAGAGTGACCTTGACCTTTGGACAAAATTAGATATACGGCCAGAGCTCCAGATAAATACTTCGTCCTAAAGGGTTTTCACCCCCCGTTTTGAATTTTAATGCTTAACCCTTTCAACCCCACAGGCCTCTAAATAGGCTTATGAAAAGTGTAGATCCAGATGAGCCGGCTCGTAACGAGCCGTCTCATCAGGATCTGCACTTTTTTGCCAGTAATAATTATATTTTTAGATAAAATTACCCATTTTGATAAATGAACTGATCCAAATGTAATTTTGTTATTAATTTATTGGTCTAAAAATATCATGGACTAGTCCATGTCAGTTACTTGGGGTTGAAAGGGTTAATCAGAATTTTAAAATAGTGTTTTCACCATTTAATGACAAAGTTCAAACTCTCCAATGCTTAATTTTTTGTTAACTTTGAAATTTATAATGTAATTTACCAACCAATGCATCTGGCATGCATATATTCAGATTCATATACATTGTAAAGTTTAACCCCTCTAAGCCGGACTTTCGGACTTGTTTAGAAGGGTTTTTATATTTAACACAAAAAATATAACAAAATATAAATATACCGTACACTAGTGGGAAAGAAACGTGTATTTTTGGAGCATGTAGTTGTGGACGCACGTCTAGTTTTGATAAATAATAATAGGAATAATTATTATAATACTTTAATTTCAAAATACCACAATGTTAATAATTATATCATCTGAATACATGTATATCGTGCCTGAAAATACATAAAAAAGAAATTAATTTCAAATTTCGTTTCGACATGTTAGTGTTTAGCACATTGTACCTGTACATATACAAATTAACATCATTAAAGTATAAAGTATCATTTTAATTAAACACACCTTTATCGTGGGCTTTGGCAAGAGTCTCATACTCATTAATCAAGTTGACTGCCCTCTAAGGACAATTCTAACCATCTATGTTTAGACAGAGGTGTTGCCATACTTTGCCAGTCAGTATTAGTCAAAATGAATGATTTGTGTATTTTACGTTTATTTATCGTCGCTACCGGTTGCCCATATGAGCGACGCCTCCTGAAGTGATCAGTCATTTTAGATTTTTGGAGGATAGTGCAATGATACAGACCGAGACCCATTCCAGAGTCTCCTCTGGTTCTTTTACGTGCACGGTGTACAGCACCGACACAAGACCTCGGTTTAACGTCCCATCTGAAAGACTGTTAATTTTATTAGGGTCAGACGGGGGATCGAACCTGTGATCCCTGGATTACCAGTCCAGCGTGTTACCACTGGACTACAGACCTGTTTACCGGTAGTGGAGAAATGTGTTTCCATAGTAGAACACCAATTCCAATCAAGATCAATCAAGACCAATCAGCATTATCACAATTTTAGGCTACAGTTTACAAACAATAGATCAAACGTGTGAAAAACACAGCCCTGGGCTTAGTTTAATCATATTTTATTGCTCGATTAGTTTTTTTTACATATATACATGTGAATACAAACATGACAAATTATAGAAAAGCAAACGGGTCGGGCCACAAGTTCTAGCAACATTAGTTACGGCCCTTCCCGAGCCCTGGGCTGGCTCTTGGCAGACACTAATTGATAAACAAAGGAATATTGCCACTTTTATGACAGTACACAAGGATATTCGTTTAACTGGCTTCTTTTCATAATTGGCATGTTCGCTTTAGAGGGGTCATTTTGTGTTGAAAATACACAAAATGTTACGAACTTGTGTCCGGTTTCCGGAGTAGAGGGGTTCCGGATTACAGGGGTTTATGTTACAATGAAAATAGAAGGGAAACATTCGGGACCGGAGAAAAATGTTGGTTTGGAGGGGGTTCCGGATTAGAGGGGGTCCGGTTTAGAGGGGTTATACTGTAGTTAATTTTCATATACATTTACATGTAAAGCATGTTATATGGTAGAAAACTACTAAAATAAGTTCCATTTATATTAAAGTAAAGTAACGTGTTTCTTTATTATAGTATCACCTCTATTTAAAGGGCCAGCCATTTCTGACTTATGAGACACCTCTTTTTATGAACATCAGTACTTCCCGAATCCTATGCTTGTATGCCAGACTGGTAGGCAATCGGTAACCATTATTTAACTAGCTGGTGGCTCACGAACTGGCCATATCAGACCGACCCCCTGACGAGATTCGAACCTTCGACCTCCCGCTCCGTATATGTTGTCATTACAAATTGCAATGAAATACATATGGACATCTTTAAGCCAATAAAGACAAACACTTCTAAATTGATATAACTTGTTGTCTCTCGATTCAGGGTTCCCGCTGTCGGTGTCGGTCGCCAATGGCGCCAACTTTTTAAAAAAACAAATTAAAAACAATTTTTTTGTTTTGTCAAAATATGGCTTCAAATATTTATTTGTAAACTACGGTATATGGCTCTTAGTTGGCTCCAAGTTTTTTAAATTGGCGCCAGTGTTTTTCAATTGGCGACAGAAATGGCTTAGACAAACATTCAGACAGAGGGAAGGAACCCTGCGATTGTGTTTGTTTGTATGAACTGTTCACCATGCATACAGTGTTTGGCATTATGGTTACATACAATGTAGGGTGTTCTGGGAACACTCAATTCTCATAATGGTAATCCAACTGATAATCACTGAAAGTTGCTGTTTGTTATAAGTTAAAGAACATTAGTGGCAAGTCTAACTGGGCAGGAATGTTTACGCTGAAGTTACTTGGCATATTAGATGTTTTCAAGCCATATTCATTTGCTTAGAATGTGCTGCACACCGAGACATTCTAAGGAATGGATGATTAGAATGTTCTGCATGCCGAGACATTCTAAGGAATGGTTGATTAGAATGTGCTGCATGCCGAGACATTCTAAGGAATGGTTGATTAGAATGTGCTGCATGCCGAGACATTCTAAGGAATGGTTGGTTAGAATGTGCTGCAGTCCGAGACATTCTAAGGAATGGATGATTAGAATGTGCTGCAGTCCGAGACATTCTAAGGAATGGATGATTAGAATGTGCTGCATGCCGAGACATTCTAAGGAATGGTTGATTAGAATGTGCTGCAGTCCGAGACATTCTAAGGAATGGATGATTAGAATGTGCTGCATGCCGAGACATTCTAAGGAATGGTTGATTAGAATGTGCTGCATGCCGAGACATTCTAAGGAATGGATGATTAGAATGTGCTGCATGTCGAGACATTCTATGGAATGGGGTCTCGAGAGTGATTAATACAAGTTGTAAGAACTTGTTTCGCAATCAAGCTAAAATAAATTTGTGTAAACAAGATGTGGAATGTAGCAGTTGTAAATTATGCAAATATCCCCCTAATTCAGGTGAATGAGGGAAATGTGGGTGGGAATTCCCTCAGATTAGTAGGTCAGTATGATTGCATACACAGTATAGAAATGATTCCAGAAGTTGGTGACATAAATGGACCGTGGCATTTTGAGCTAATAAATTATATTAGAAATGGACAACAACGAGAGAGACACGACTTTGATTTTTAGTGTGGTCCCTACACAAGAGAAATTTGGAGAGATTTATGATAAATACAAACTTAATTATGAACGATCCCCGCTGGAGCCGTTACGATTGTGCCCTTAGGCAAGGCATTTAAATTCCACGTTGCCTCTTCTCTCCCTCGTGGCGATGGATTCCATCAGGAATGAGGTCTCGAGAGTAATTAATATAAGTTGTAAGAACTTGTTTCGCAATCGAGCTCAAATAAATTTGTATAGACTAATTATGAACGGCCCATACTGTCCATGCATCAGGAACGTAATGTTCTACCATAAAGCAGAACATAGAGTTAGTGTTCTATAATGCTTGTATCGATAGCTGACGCTAAAAGAGGAAATGTATAATTTACCGTGTTTAAATCTGCAGTTTATAAATAAAACTGGCATTTTTTGTAGTTTTATCATGTCATTTACGCTTTCTAAAAAATAACACCAACTAACGTTTTATGTATTTTGGTCCGGTTAGAATTGGAATATATTTGTCGTTCTGAGCGTCGGAATTAACCACTTAGGCATCTGGCCTGTGTGGTTAATTCCTACGCGTCCAAACCATGTTTTATTCGCCAATTATGAATAAATAACTGAAACACAACTATTATTTCTTAACCCTTTGCCTGCTGAGTAAATAAAATCACATTTGCAAACAACATAGATCCAGATCAGCCGCGGCGTAACACCGCATCAACACCACGTCTGATCAGGATCCACGTTGTAAAAATTGTTCTTTGCTATTCAGCCAAGTGTTTTACTTCCACTATCCGAATAGCAAACAATATAGAGCCTGATCAGACGGCATGTTCTGTGCCGGCTGATCTGGCTCTATGCTGTTTGCAAAATTGATTTTATCTGCCGCTAGCGTGCAAAAGGTTAAATATAAAACAAAAAAGTAAACCATATACATATAGGTAATTCTTTGTTTCTTTTCCTTCAGTTGGAGGTTTACATACTACTTGGGAATATTTACATACGGCATTACAGTCCTATGGGATGTAAGTATACAGAAACGGCTGTAAACATTTTCACACATTTACATGATTCATTCTAGGGAGCGCTGTGGGCACAAATAGTTGCCCTAGGGACCTTGACTTCGCCTCTGGGGGCCGGCCCACTTCTCCCTAAAAAAAAATACACTGGCCCATTATAAAGCACTCCTTCTATTCAAATGTATTTAATTGTCATATTGTGCATTTTAACCATATTGTGTTGAAATTTATTAAGTAACACAAAATATTTCAAAACTTAACTAACCCCAATCCACATATACACAAAGATACAGCTTTTTTCTCATACATATTATATCTGCATTATTTATTATATTAATGCAAAACGGGGTTCATTATAGAGGTCAGACTATTTGGGAGAAGTGAGAAACCACAATATCGTGTCCGTAAAAATTTAAATGGTGTTATTTAATAAATTTCAACAAAATATGGTTAAAATGCACAGTATGACCATTTAAGGACACGATCGCGCGCTTTCTCACTTCTCCCAAAAATTCTGACTTAGAATAAGCCCTGGTTTATACCCCGCTGTGGCCGAGTGTTTATGGTCATCGACTTCAATTCACTTACGTCTCAATGCTGTAGGTTCGAATCCTACTGGAGCCTGGAAGCTATATGTATATCATAACAGACAATTCTAAGGAAATTCCATAACACGCTTCCAGAGTTTTTTTTCAGTTATAAAATTACAAAACCACACTATTAATAAATTGTCGGCTGTTACAATTATGTGAACTATTTAGAGCCTTTATTTTAGCCAGCATTCAAAGAGATGAATTAACATGATACCAATTCTAGGAATTAATGGCAATTTGCAGATTAACTTCGTTTTCATCTTGGATAATTCTGTGTCATTAGCATGTGAATTGTTTAATATTAATAATTTTACGTTTAATGTCAACACAAGGGTATACATGTACAGTCAAACCTGCCCTAAGCAGCCAGTCAAGGGAACCAGAGAAAGTTTCTGCTTAGCACAGGTGGCTGCTTAATAGAGGTCAAATGTATAGCAAAACAACATATTGGGAATCTGGAAGCCGGCTGCTTAATGCAGGTTGGCTGCTTAATAGAGGTGACCACTATCACAGGTTTGGCTGTATATTGTTATATGAATATTAACCCTTTCCCTCCTAGAAACACCTCTTGACGCCATTACCAATACGACATCCATTGACACTGTAGTAGCCAAACCAATGTTCATACTTAAGGCCAGAATCTCATGTTGTCTCAGTAATATCTATGGAGGTGGGATAGATATGGCGACTATTATGTTTACTGTGTTTAGTATTGTATTGTGGGGGGGGGAGGGTGCCTGGATTATGAGGGATGCCTGGATTGTAGGGGGATGCATGGATTGTGGGGGATGCCTGGATTATGTGGGTTGCCTGGATTGTGGGGGATGCCTGGATTATGGGATGTCTGGATTGTGGTGGATGCCTGGATTATGGGATGCCTATATTATGGGATGTCTGGATTGTGGGGGATGCCTGGATTATGGGATGCATGGATTGTGTGGGATGCCTGGATTGTGGGAGATGCCTGAATTGTGGGGGATGCATGGATTGTGGGATGCCTGGATTGTGGGGGATGCATGGATTGTGGGGGATGCCTGGTTTATGTGGGTTGCCTGGATTGTGGGGGATGCCTGTATTATGGGGGATGCCTGGATTGTGGGGGATGCCTGGATTATGGGGGATGCATGGATTGTGGAGGATGCCTGTATTGTGGGGGATGCATGGATTGTTGGGGATGCCTGGATTGTGGTGGATGCCTGGATTGTGGGGGATGCATGGATTGTGGGGGATGCATGGATTATGGTGGATGCCTGGATTATGGGGATGCCTGAATTATGGGGATGTCTGGATTATATGGGATGCCTGTATTATGGGGGATGCCTGTATTATGGTGGATGCCTGGATTATGGGGGATGCCTGGATTGTGGGGGATGCATGGATTGTGGGGGATGCCTGGATTATGGGGGATGCCTGGATTATGGGGATGTCTGGATTATATGGGATGCCTGTATTATGGGGGATGCCTGTATTATGGTGGATGCCTGGATTATGGGGGATGCCTGGATTGTGGGGGATGCATGGATTGTGGGGGATGCCTGGATTATGGGGGATGCCTGGATTATGGGATGCCTGGATTATGGGGGTGCCTGGATTATGGGGGATGCCTGGATTATGGGGGATGCCTGGATTATGGGATGCCTGGATTATGGGGGATGCCTGGATTATGGTGGATGCCTGGATTATGGAATACCTGGATTATGGGGGATGCCTGGATTATGGGGGATGCCTGGATTTGGGGATGTCTGGATTATGGGGATGCCTGGATTATGGGGATACCTGGATTGGGGATGCCTGTATTATGGGGGATACCTGGATTGTTGGGGATGCCTGGATTGTGTGGGATGCCTGGATTGTGGAGGATGCCTGGATTATGGGGGTTGCCTGGATTATGGTGGATGCCTGGATTGTGGTGGATGCCTGGATTATGGTGGATGCCTGGATTGTGGAGGATGCCTGGATTATGGGGTTGCCTGGATTATGGTGGATGCCTGGATTGTGGAGGATGCCTGGATTATGGGGGTTGCCTGGATTATGGGGGATGCCTGGATTGTGGTGGATGCCTGGATTATGGGGGTTGCCTGGATTATGGTGGATGCCTGGATGGGGTTGCCTGGATTATGGGGGTTGCCTGGATTATGGGGGTTGCCTGGATTATTGTTGGGATGCCTGGATTGTTGGGATGTCTGGATAGTTGGGGATGCCTGGATTGTTGGGATGCCTGGATTGTGGGGGATGTCTGGATTGTGGGAGATGCCTGGATTGTGTGGGATGCCTGGATTGTGGGATGCATGGATTGTGGTGATGCATGGATTGTGGTGGATGCATGGATTATGGGGGATGCATGGATTGTGGGGGATGCATGGATTGTGGGGGATGCCTGGATTATGGGGGATGCCTGGATTGTGGGATGCCTGGATTGTTGGGATGCTTGGATTTTGGGATGCCTGGATTGTTGGGATGGGATTGTGGGGGATGCCTGGATTGTGGGGATGCCTGGATTGTGGGGGATGCCTGTATTATGGGGGATGCATGGATTATGGGAGATGCCTGGATTGTGGTGGATGCCTGGATTATGGGGGAGCCTGGATTATGGGGGATGCCTGGATTATGGGGGATGCCTGGATTATGGGTTATGGGGATGCCTGGATTATGGTGGATGCCTGGATTATGGGGGATGCCTGGATTATGGGGGATGCCTGGATTATGGGGGATGCCTGGATTAATGCCTGGATTATGGGGATGTCTGGATTATGGGGATGCCTGGATTATGGGGATGCCTGGATTGTTGGATGCCTGTATATGGGGGATACCTGGATTGTTGGGGATGCCTGGATTGTGGGGATGCTGGATTGTGGTGGATGCCTGGATTGTGGGGGATGCCTGGATTATGGGGGATGCCTGGATTATGGTGGATGCATGGATTATGGGGGATGCCTGGATTATGGTGGATGCCTGGATTATGGGGGTTGCCTGGATTATGGGGGTTGCCTGGATTATGGGGGATGCATGGATTGTGGGGGATGCATGGATTGTGGAGGATGCCTGGATTATGCCTGGATTATGGGGATGCCTGGATTGTGGTGTATGCCTGGATTGTTGGGATGCTTGGATTGTTGGGATGCCTGGATTGTTGGATGCCCGGATTGTGGGGATGCCTGGATTGTGGTGGATGCATGGATTGTGGGGGATGCCTGTATTATGGGGGATGCATGGATTATGGGAGATGCCTGGATTGTGGTGGATGCCTGGATTATGGGGGATGCCTGGATTATGGGGGATGCCTGGATTATGGGGGATGCCTGGATTATGGGGGTGCCTGGATTATGGGGTGCCTGGATTATGGTGGATGCCTGGATTATGGTGGATGCCTGGATTATGGGGGATGCCTGGATTATGGGGGATGCCTGGATTATGGGGGATGCCTGGATTATGGAATGCCTGGATTATGGGGATGTCTGGATTATCTGGATTATGGGGATGTCTGGATTATGGGGATGCCTGGATTATGGGGATGCCTGGATTGTTGGGATGCCTGTATTATGGGGGATACCTGGATTGTTGGGGATGCCTGGATTGTGGGGGATGCTTGGATTGTGGTGGATGCCTGGATTGTGGGGGATGCCTGGATTATGGGGGATGCCTGGATTATGGGGGATGCATGGATTATGGGGGTTGCCTGGATTATGGTGGATGCCTGGATTATGGGGGTTGCCTGGATTATGGGGGTTGCCTGGATTATGGGGGTTGCCTGGATTATGGGGGTTGCCTGGATTGTTGGGATGCCTGGATTGTTGGGATGCCTGGATTGTTGGGGATGCCTGGATTGTTGGGATGTCTGGATTGTGGGGATGCCTGGATTGTTGGGATGTCTGGATTGTGGGGGATGCCTGGATTGTGGGGAATGTCTGGATTGTGGGGGATGCCTGGATTGTGGGAATGTCTGGATTGTGGGGGATGCCTGGATTGTTGGGATGCCTGGATTGTGGGAGATGCCTGGATTGTGTGGGATGCCTGGATTGTGGTGGATGCATGGATTGTGGTGGATGCATGGATTATGGGGGATGCATGGATTATGGGGGTTGCCTGGATTATGGTGGATGCCTGGATTATGGGGTTGCCTGGATTATGGGGGTTGCCTGGATTATGGGGGTTGCCTGGATTATGGGGGTTGCCTGGATTGTTGGGATGCCTGGATTGTTGGGGATGCCTGGATTGTTGGGATGCCTGGATTGTGGGGAATGTCTGGATTGTGGGGGATGCCTGGATTGTTGGGATGCCTGGATTGTGGGAGATGCCTGGATTGTGTGGGATGCCTGGATTGTGGTGGATGCATGGATTGTGGTGGATGCATGGATTGTGGGGGATGCATGGATTGTTGGGATGCCTGGATTGTTGGGATGCCTGGATTGTGGGGGATGCCTGGATTGTGGGGGATGCCTGGATTGTGGGAGATGCCTGGATTGTGGGTGATGCATGGATTGTGGTGGATGCATGGATTGTGGGGGGATGCCTGGATTATGGGGGATGCCTGGATTGTGGTGTATGCCTGGATTGTGGTGTATGCCTGGATTGTTGGGATGCCTGGATTGTTGGGATGCCTGGATTATTGGGATGCCTGGATTGTGGGGATGCCTGGATTGTTGGGATGCCTGGATTGTTGGGATGCTTGGATTGTTGGGATACCTGGATTGTTGGGAGATGCCTGTATTATGGGGATGCCTGGATTGTGGTGTATGCCTGGATTGTGGTGTATGCCTGGATTGTTGGGATGCCTGGATTGTTGGGATGCCTGGATTATTGGGATGCCTGGATTGTGGGGATGCCTGGATTGTTGGGATGCCTGGATTGTTGGGATGCTTGGATTGTTGGGATGCCTGGATTGTTGGGATACCTGGATTGTTGGGAGATGCCTGTATTATGGGGGATGCCTGGATTGTGGAATGCTGGATTGTTGGGATGCATGGATTGTGGGAGATGCCTGTATTATGGGGGATGCATGGATTGTGGGAGATGCCTGGATTATGGGGGATGCCTGGATTATGGGGGATGCCTGGATTGTGGGATGCTGGATTGTTGGGATGCAGGCCTGGATTATGGGATGCTGGATTACGAGTGAAGAATGTTATTACTGGACCATCTAGCACGCTAGCTAGTGAAAATAGCATCAACTATGGCATGCAATTTCAGCAGATAATATGTGTATGCTGTGTATGGACATATAATCATAGTATATGTTTAGACTCCTGTTACCATGGTTCAATATTTAGTTGCATACTGTTGGTGACACTACATCAGAATTGATTTGTTAAGCAGTACACAAGTAGACACCTACAGCAGAAGTACAAGTAACTAACAGTACATGTTTTGCAATCTAGCTAAAATAAAGTTTGGGACTTGTTGTGTCACACAGCTGATATATATCATACACGATTCCAGGAACCACAGTGTGTTTAGTCTTCCTGATTCCAGGAACCACAGTATGTTTAGTCTAGTCTCCCCGATTCCAGGAACCACTGTGTGTTTAGTCTTCCCGATTCCAGGAACCATAGTGTGTTTAGTCTCCCCGATTCCAGGAACCACAGTGTGTTTAGTCTCCCTGATTCCAGGAACCACAGTGTGTTTAGTCTCCCTGATTCCAGGAACCACAGTGTGTTTAGTCTCCCTGATTCCAGGAACCCCAGTGTGCTAATTCTCCCTGATTCCAGGAACCACAGTGTGTTTAGTCTCCCTGATTCCAGGAACCACAGTGTGTTTAGTCTCCCTGATTCCAGGAACCACATTATGTTTGGTCTTCCCGATTCCAGGAACCACAGTGTGTTTAGTCTCCCCAATTCCATGAACCACAGTATGTTTAGTCGCCCTGATTCCAGGAACCACAATATGTTTAGTCTCCCTGATTCCAGGAACCACAGTGTGTTTAGTCTATGGGAATTTTATTCAGCTTGATTGCGAAACAAGTTCTTATGACATTAGTTTAATCACTCTCGAGAACTCAGTCCTGATGGAATCCATCACCATTGAGGGAGAGAGAAGAGGAAATGTGGATTTAAGTGTCTTGCCTAAGGTCTCTCTACCACTGTGGTGCTGGCAGGGTTCAAACTCACAACCTATTGATGCGCATGTCCTCTACAGGATCCTTTCTCAACCCAACCATAGAAATAAATGCTTGACAAGTTTAAACAACAGACCTCTAAATAGGCTTACAAAAAGTGTAGATCCAGATGAGCCGGCTCGTAACGAGCCGTCTCATCAGGATCTGCACTTTTTGCCAGTGATATGACTATTTTTAGACATAATTACCCATTTTGATAAATGAACTGGTCCAAATGTAATTTTCTGATTAATTTATTGGTCTAAATATATCATGGACCAGTCCATGTGAGTTACTTGGTGTTGAAAGGGTTAATCACTCTCTGGAGTACCCGGTGAAAACCCACCTATCCAATCTGGTGACTACATGACATACTTCTCCCGGTCCGACTGAAAAGGTTGGCAGTTTCTTACGGAGGTAGGTGCACCCAAGTACTGGTTAACTGCTGGAGCCTGCCCAGGAAAGGTGCTGTTAAGTAATCTGCCCGCCGGCGATATAGCCCGAAATGGTGCTGATGCAGGCGTAAAACCCGAAATATAACATAACATAATCTCCCGATCCGAGGTTCGAACCCGGGTTGCATTGGTGAGAAGGGAGTGCGTGATTAGGCCATGTATGGGAGAATGTAAGTGATGACACATTATATGTTTTATCCTCTTTTTCAGAAACCGTGGTTATGGGACTCGAGATATTGTTGGTATGGCTTTCCCAAACATGTAAGTTGGAACATGTGATTTTAATATACTGTCAAACCTGTCTGTAAAGTTTAACCCATTCAACACCAAGTAACTGACATGGACTGGTGCATGATATTTTCAGACCTGTTGTATGTGTATGTGGTGGAAGGAACAAGGCACTCCTGTGTTATACGTACATTTGTAGTTTGTGGCAGTGGGTGGGTTGGGGGACGGAACAAGGTACTCCTGTGTTATACGTACATTTGTAGTTTGTGGCAGTGGGTGGGTTGGGGGACGGAACAAGGTACTCCTGTGTTATGTGTACATTTGTAGTTTGTGGCAGTGGGTGGGTTGGGGGACGGAACAAGGTACTCCTGTGTTATGCGTACATTTGTAGTTTGTGACAGTGGCTGGGTTGGGGGACGGAACAAGGTACTCCTGTGTTATACGTACATTTGTAGTTTGTGACAGTGGGTGGGTTGGGG
>CM026394.1:20529332-20635614 GCA_014843695.1 Archivesica marissinica | reverse complement strand
CCTGGATTGTGGGATGCTGGATTGTTGGGATGCAGGCCTGGATTATGGGATGCTGGATTACGAGTGAAGAATGTTATTACTGGACCATCTAGCACGCTAGCTAGTGAAAATAGCATCAACTATGGCATGCAATTTCAGCAGATAATATGTGTATGCTGTGTATGGACATATAATCATAGTATATGTTTAGACTCCTGTTACCATGGTTCAATATTTAGTTGCATACTGTTGGTGACACTACATCAGAATTGATTTGTTAAGCAGTACACAAGTAGACACCTACAGCAGAAGTACAAGTAACTAACAGTACATGTTTTGCAATCTAGCTAAAATAAAGTTTGGGACTTGTTGTGTCACACAGCTGATATATATCATACACGATTCCAGGAACCACAGTGTGTTTAGTCTTCCTGATTCCAGGAACCACAGTATGTTTAGTCTAGTCTCCCCGATTCCAGGAACCACTGTGTGTTTAGTCTTCCCGATTCCAGGAACCATAGTGTGTTTAGTCTAGTCTCCCCGATTCCAGGAACCACAGTATGTTTAGTCTAGTCTCCCCGATTCCAGGAACCACTGTGTGTTTATCTTCCCGATTCCAGGAACCATAGTGTGTTTAGTCTCCCCGATTCCAGGAACCACAGTGTGTTTAGTCTCCCCGATTCCAGGAACCACAGTGTGTTTAGTCTCCCGATTCCAGGAACCATAGTGTGTTTAGTCTCCCGCTCCAGGACCATAGTGTGTTTAGTCTTCCCGATTCCAGGAACCACAGTGTGTTTAGTCTTCCTGATTCCAGGAACCACAGTATGTTTAGTCTAGTCTCCCCGATTCCAGGAACCACTGTGTGTTTAGTCTTCCCGATTCCAGGAACCATAGTGTGTTTAGTCTCCCCGATTCCAGGAACCACAGTGTGTTTAGTCTCCCTGATTCCAGGAACCACAGTGTGTTTAGTCTCCCTGATTCCAGGAACCACAGTGTGTTTAGTCTCCCTGATTCCAGGAACCCCAGTGTGCTAATTCTCCCTGATTCCAGGAACCACAGTGTGTTTAGTCTCCCTGATTCCAGGAACCACAGTGTGTTTAGTCTCCCTGATTCCAGGAACCACATTATGTTTGGTCTTCCCGATTCCAGGAACCACAGTGTGTTTAGTCTCCCCAATTCCATGAACCACAGTATGTTTAGTCGCCCTGATTCCAGGAACCACAATATGTTTAGTCTCCCTGATTCCAGGAACCACAGTGTGTTTAGTCTATGGGAATTTTATTCAGCTTGATTGCGAAACAAGTTCTTATGACATTAGTTTAATCACTCTCGAGAACTCAGTCCTGATGGAATCCATCACCATTGAGGGAGAGAGAAGAGGAAATGTGGATTTAAGTGTCTTGCCTAAGGTCTCTCTACCACTGTGGTGCTGGCAGGGTTCAAACTCACAACCTATTGATGCGCATGTCCTCTACAGGATCCTTTCTCAACCCAACCATAGAAATAAATGCTTGACAAGTTTAAACGACCTCTAAATAGGCTTACAAAAAGTGTAGATCCAGATGAACCGGCTCGTGACGAGCCGTCTCATCAGGATCTGCACTTTTTGCCAGTGATATGACTATTTTTAGACATAATTACCCATTTTGATAAATGAACTGGTCCAAATGTAATTTTCTGATTAATTTATTGGTCTAAATATATCATGGACCAGTCCATGTGAGTTACTTGGTGTTGAAAGGGTTAATCACTCTCTGGAGTACCCGGTGAAAACCCACCTATCCAATCTGGTGACTACATGACATACTTCTCCCGGTCCGACTGAAAAGGTTGGCAGTTTCTTACGGAGGTAGGTGCACCCAAGTACTGGTTAACTGCTGGAGCCTGCCCAGGAAAGGTGCTGTTAAGTAATCTGCCCGCCGGCGATATAGCCCGAAATGGTGCTGATGCAGGCGTAAAACCCGAAATATAACATAACATAATCTCCCGATCCGAGGTTCGAACCCGGGTTGCATTGGTGAGAAGGGAGTGCGTGATTAGGCCATGTATGGGAGAATGTAAGTGATGACACATTATATGTTTTATCCTCTTTTTCAGAAACCGTGGTTATGGGACTCGAGATATTGTTGGTATGGCTTTCCCAAACATGTAAGTTGGAACATGTGATTTTAATATACTGTCAAACCTGTCTGTAAAGTTTAACCCATTCAACACCAAGTAACTGACATGGACTGGTGCATGATATTTTCAGACCTGTTGTATGTGTATGTGGTGGAAGGAACAAGGCACTCCTGTGTTATACGTACATTTGTAGTTTGTGGCAGTGGGTGGGTTGGGGGACGGAACAAGGTACTCCTGTGTTATACGTACATTTGTAGTTTGTGGCAGTGGGTGGGTTGGGGGACGGAACAAGGTACTCCTGTGTTATGTGTACATTTGTAGTTTGTGGCAGTGGGTGGGTTGGGGGACGGAACAAGGTACTCCTGTGTTATGCGTACATTTGTAGTTTGTGACAGTGGCTGGGTTGGGGGACGGAACAAGGTACTCCTGTGTTATACGTACATTTGTAGTTTGTGACAGTGGGTGGGTTGGGGGACGGAACAAGGTACTCCTGTGTTATACGTACATTTGTAGTTTGTGACAGTGGCGTGGGTTGGGGGGCTGGAACAAGGTACTCCTGTGTTATACGTACATTTGTAGTTTGTGACAGTGGGTGGGTTGGGGGACGGAACAAGGTACTCCTGTGTTATACGTACATTTGTAGTTTGTGACAGTGGGTGGGTTGGGGGACGGAACAAGGTACTCGTGTGTTATGCGTACATTTATAGTTTGCTGCATCTTGATTCAGCAGTGTATCATTTGTTTATCTATTTCAGAATGTAGAATCGAGCATATACTGGTACTACATCATAGAGCTAGGATTTTATATGTCGTTGATGTTTTCACAATTTCTAGATATCAAGAGAAAGGTAAAAATTAATGCAATTATCTTAGCCAACAATTTGTCCCAGTACTAAAATAAATGAATCTCAAGTTCTGGTCTTTCCTTAACTACAAGGCTTTCCTTGAATTCTTTTGCTGACCGAGTTATTGGGAATTCACGATATGCAGCTGATCTGTATCTCGAACAACATAACAGAAAGTGATACTCGGATTCAACCGACTTTTGGTTACATAATTTACATAATTAACTCTCTTTCTATATTATATCTGCGTACATCTATATATATATTATTATTATTATATATATATTAGGGATAGCAACAAATATTTTATTATTCGAATATTCACTTGGACGTCCGACTATCTGAATATTATTTCAGTATTCGGAAAAAAAATTATATTTGCAAAATAAACTGTCATAAAATCGGATAGGTTGTTTTCTTTTGAAACCATCATAACACCTTCCAATACAAAAGGAATTGCCACAAGATGTGTGAATAAACCATGTTGTGGTCGCATCCATGGCTGGTGTTAATTGACGCTGTAATAAATAACCATATAAATGCCATGTAATCGGATAATTACAGTAGGTGTTAAGGTAGTGTTTAATTATTATGTGAAAACTGTTTATTCGAGAAAATTACTTTGAAATATTACAGACACTTTGTAGCAACATCACCCTCATGTATCTTAATGTTTTAATTAAAATAACTGCTCAATATTACCAAATAGTACTATTTAAAGTACTATTTTTTTTTGATAGTGTCCTCAAAAATGCCGCCCACTCAGTCACGCATTTGGAAAGACTTCAATCGATCTGAGAATAAGAAAACTGCTAGGTGTAATCTATGCAAATTGGATTTACCATATTCGGGTACAACAGCAATCTGAACAATCATTTGAAAAACAAACACCCTTCAACGGAAAGGAGTTCAAGTGACAATGGCTTCATTTGTGAAAACGCTCGTGAATGTACAGTGACCGATAATAACTGAATGAGTCGTCATCATATTGCGTGGCCTTACAGGAAGAAGATGACGTTTACGCGTAAAACAGAAAGTAGCTTAATTTGACAAGACATTGAGTGAGTTGGAGTTTTTGAATATTCGAATACCTTCCCGACCGAATATTCGAATAGCAAAATCTCATATATATATATATAACGTAATGGTTAATGTTCTATTATGTTTATTATTTCAGGATTTCATAGAAATGTTTGTTCATCATATAGCCACAGTGTCATTATTAAGCTTTTCATATTTGGGCAACTTTTTACGAACCGGAACACTAGTGTTGTGTCTACACGATTGCGCTGACTTCTGGGTAGAGGTATGTCATTTGCATCAATCTTTCGTCTGTAGCTGCATATTATTTAGCAACTACTGGAACATGATAATATCAAGTGCTTTTAGTTTTAACCCTTAATCCTAACTAATGTCGCATTTGCAAACAGCATAGAGCCAGAACAGACGGCACAGAAATCGGGCTCTATGCTGTTTGCTGTTCGTGTTCGGATAGTGGAGCTAAAATACTTGTCTGAATAGCAAACAACATAGATGCAGATCAGAGATGGTGTCACGCCGTTGCTGAGCTGGATCTATGTTGTTTGCACATTGCACAATTTATTTGGCGGATTAAATGTTAAGATATTGTAGGCTGGAATTTGCCCGTTTTTTCCTACTTTTGTTTAACGCTCTCCACATAGAGTCGTAGTCTTACACGCTACGGGTCTCCGTTCATTAATGAGTCATTTAGTTAAATTGCTGCTCAAGCTCACTGTCACAATTGCCAAAGAAGTTGCTACCATCTCACCTATAAGACAACAGGGATCAGTTTATAGGGCGATGTGGCCGAAATTGTCGCACTAGGGACACTGACTTCGCCCTCTTGGGGCCCCACTTCTCCCTAAAAAAATATTTTTTGGTTTTTACGATTCAGATTTTTGGGAGAAGTGAGAAAGCGCGTGATCGCTTCCTTAAATGGTGTTCTTTAATATACTTTTGCAAAATAGGGTTAAAATGCACAGTACAATCATTAAATACAACATTTGAATAGAAGGAGTGCTTTATAATGGGCCAGTGTATCTTACTAGACACAATTTTGTTTGAAAATCGTAAAAACCCAAACAAATTTTTAGGGAGAAGTCAGGGTCCCTAATTTCGCCCACATCGCCCTCTAGAATGATCCCTGAGCTTTACGTTAATGTAGTCCAACCTATTTAACATTTTTAATGTACCCTAACAATGTTGAGAAATATAGAACCTTATTTTGACTAGGGTTGACTTTTCAGTTGGCTTCTCCATAACAAACCATAACAGCAATGAAATGAATGTGCGTGCATCACTTTTAACATGTTTTATTAAAATTGCTAGCTTATTAATATCTTGTTTTATTATACATATGCCCTGCTTATTCTGTGGAAGTCGTGATAGCGGCGCAGTGGGTGCGTGTTCGCTTCAGGTGCGAAAAGTCTGGAGTTCGAGCCCCGCTTGAGCCGTTACAATTGTGCCCTTAGGCAAGGCATTTAAATTCCACGTTGCCTCTTCTCTCTCCTTCATGGCGATGGATTCCATCAGGAATGAGGTCTCGAGAGTGATTAATATAAGTTGAAATAACTTGACTCGCAATCAAGCTAAAATAAATTTGTATAAACTATTAAGCAGCCGCCTGTGCAAAGCAGCCACTTTCTGTGATTCCCATGGCTGGCTGCTTAAGACAGGTTTGACTGTGTATGTCGATGTATTTCAGGGTGCCAAGCTGGCCAAATATCTTAAAGCCAACCGGCTCTGTGATACTCTGTTTACAGTGTTTGCTGTTGTCTGGTTTGTTACCAGGCTTGTCTGTTACCCATTAAAGTAAGAATTCTTTTCTACATTCTCATGATATCAGCATGTTCAAAGGACTATGTACCACTTTTTTTTAAATTTCCCCAGTTTAAGTGATTGAATATTGAATAAAACTAGGTCAGTATGTCGATTTACTGAAAAAACATTTGAATGACTTCTTCTTGTGAATTGGACATAGGAACGTTTCCAAATTTGATCTGTATCACCAAAGCATCAACAGTTTGTAGAAACTGGGGCACCGGGTCAACTTAATGAAAGGCCTTAAAAGAATGTTTGTTTCCCATTTCCTGATCCTGATTTTTGAAGTTGGATAGGAAAATAGTTTTATACAAAAATGATTAACATTTCCAAATGACGATGAGTGTAATAATAAGAAACAACTGCCAGACATGATTAACGAGAATATGTACCATAAACCGTAACATTCTGCAAGGATGTTTACATTAACACTTTGATGTTGCATTAATTCAGCAAGGATGTTTACATTAACACACTGATGTTGCACTAATTCAACAAGGATGTTTACATTAACACTTTGATGTTGCATTAATTCAACAAGGATGTTTACATTAACACACTGATGTTGCACTAATTCAGCAAGGATGTTTACATTAACACTTTGATGTTGCATTAATTCAACAAGGATGTTTACATTAACACTTTGATGTTGCACTAATTCAACAAGGATGTTTACATTATGATGTTGCATTAATTCTACAAGGATAGGTACATTAACACTTTGATGTTGCACTAATTCAACAAGGATATGTACATTATGATGTTGCATTAATTCAACAAGGATATGTACATTAACACTTTGATGTTGCACTAATTCAACAAGGATATGTACATTATGATGTTGCACTAATTCAACAAGGATGTGTACATTAACACTTTGATGTTGCACTAATTCAACAAGGATATGTACATTAACACTTTGATGTTGCACTAATTCAACAAGGATGTTTACATTAACACTTTGATGTTGCACTAATTCAACAAGGATGTTTACATTAACACTTTGATGTTGCATTAATTCAACAAGGATATTTACATTAACACTTTGATGTTGCATTAATTCAACAAGGATGTTTACATTAACACTTTGATGTTGCATTAATTCAACAAGGATGTTTACATTAACACTTTGATGTTGCATTAATTCAACAAGGATGTTTACATTAACACTTTGATGTTGCACTAATTCAACAAGGATGTTTACATTAACACTTTGATGTTGCACTAATTCAACAAGGATATGTACATTAACACTTTGATGTTGCATTAATTCAACAAGGATGTTTACATTAACACTTTGATGTTGCACTAATTCAACAAGGATGTTTACATTAACACTTTGATGTTGCACTAATTCAACAAGGATGTACATTACACTTTGATGTTGCATTAATTCAACAAGGATGTTTACATTAACACTTTGATGTTGCATTAATTCAACAAGGATGTACATTAACACTTTGATGTTGCATTATTCAACAAGGATGTACATTAACACTTTGATGTTGCATTAATTCACAAGGATGTTACATTAACACTTGATGTTGCACTAATTCAACAAGGATGTTTACATTAACACTTTGATGTTGCACTAATTCAACAAGGATGTTTACATTAACACTTTGATGTTGCACTAATTCAACAAGGATGTTTACATTAACACTTTGATGTTGCACTAATTCAACAAGGATGTTTACATTAACACTTTGATGTTGCACTAATTCAACAAGGATGTTTACATTAACACTTTGATGTTGCATTAATTCAACAAGGATGTTTACATTAACACTTTGATGTTGCACTAATTCAACAAGGATATTTACATTAACACTTTGATGTTGCACTAATTCAGCAAGGATGTTTACATTAACACTTTGATGTTGCATTAATTCAACAAGGATAGGTACATTAACACTTTGATGTTGCATTAATTCAACAAGGATAGGTACATTAACACTTTGATGTTGCACTAATTCACTACTTTCCATTTCAGAGTTTTAAATGCAACTTGGTTTGAAAGCAATGAAATGATGGGTTTCTGGCCGGCTCTCTTGTTCTTCAACGGCTGGTTGTGTCTACTGCTCATCCTGCATACATACTGGTTCTCGCTTATCGTGCGCGTGGCCTACTCGGCGCTCGCCAAGAAGTCTGAGGTAGTACTGCACAACTTGTTAGCATTATCCTTATTAATAAATCCAAGTGTGTCTATTAGAATTATTATGGTCTGACCACTGCTCACACTGCCTGCGACCCAACAACAGGCTCGGACCCAACAACATGCTCGGACCCAACAACAGGCTAGGACCCAACAACATGCTCGGACCCAAAAACAGGCTCGGACCCAACAACATGCTCGGACCCAACAACATCCTCGGACCCAACAACATGCTCGGAGCCAACAACATGCTCGGACCCAACAACATGCTCGGACCCGGACCCAACAACAGGCTCGGACCCAACAACAGACTCGGATAACTACTGATTTCAAAATTTGCATTGTAAATTGTTCCGTCAATTGATTTTAAATTAATGAAACCATATCTAGCAACTCTTGTACAGAAACTAACAGTTTAAAGTACTGCTGCTCAAATAGTAAATTCAAATGAATTAAATTTTCAAGATTTTTCAGGTGGATTGGTATTACCATACTATTTTATGTATAAGACGTGGGGTTTTTTCATCCAAAATTGTGTGCAAACTTCTGCGGCGTCTTATACTTACAGAAATCAAAATGGACAAATGATGTCCTTCAACAAAGGCAAATCATTCATTCATAGTGTTTCTCTAAGACATGTACTGGTCCATATTTTTCCCAGATTTCGTCAAGTCTAGTAGACATCTACACAAATTAAAAGTCTAGTCGGGCTAGCTCAAAAGAGGGCGTAACCTAGAACTGCATGCAAAAGAAATGTTTCTTACGATTTTGATACGAGGCATACCTCTAATTTCACTAACTAAAAGTTGCATATCCTATGTTGGGGGGAAGTTTGTAAAAATGGCTCATACATAAGAGCACCCTAAAATAAATAAAACTACTGGGTTAGATGATGGTATGAACAAAGGTAACAGTTTAATGTATATTAAGACATTTATTTTCGTTTATGATGACCGTAGAATATTCACAGTAGATTCTCGGTACATTAGGCTTGTACTAACCTAAACCAAATTCTCTGAAATCACAATTTCATGTTCTAAACGGGGTTAAATTACCCCACCCACTTGTATTGTAATTGTGTTTATTCACATAAGACTCATATACTCTAATGTATAATTTGATATAGATGCTGTGGAATCTAGAAACACTATTGATTACACAAAACAAGAACATAACACTACACACGTTCGCTATATTGAGATTCCGCTATAGCACTTGTATAGATAAACCTTGTGACAATACATAGTACGTGTATTGGTATTAACATGTCAGTATTTCAAATATTAAACTGTATATACATGATATATAACAAACAATTAAAAAAACTCTTGAGTTCCAGCTTGCCTAACTGTAATGGACGCCTTGCCATACAAGTTGGGCGATATGCCCTTGAAATGGTGGACCCTAGCTGTCCCTCCTAGGGGTCACCCACCCAACCCCCAATTGTTCTGGAATTTCGTTTTAACATTTATATATGGTTTCAACTATATCTACCAACAAATATGTCATTATCTTTCTAGACAAACTAACATATTATAAGTCAGATTAACACGTGACTTGATCCTACTGACGTGAAGCGCAAACTGTGCCCTATTATAGTAATTGTTCTTGAAGAAAGTGCAACACTTACACCTACTTGGAGCACTGTAACTGAATATACATTAATAACTATTTGTTAATTCTAATAAAGAAACAAATAACTTATTCTGTGTTGTTACTGTTCACGCAATATCTTAATCACTGTCATCCATATCAACATCTGCTAATGTATACGAGTTTGTACAACTGATGCCTCTACAGTCACCACAACCAACCGAACACTTTAGGCCATGTTTTCGGCAACTACAGCGTCTTGAGTCACAATTTGTTTTGCAACTGCATCTGATTATATGGAGTAGTTTCTCTGGGGCTGGTGGAAGATCTGTTTTAGTCGGTAGCAACTTGTTGTCTACAATCTCCCAACCCCAGTCTAGTGGATTGAGGGAGTCATTACCAGTCCATGTCTGTACTTGGAGGTACACTCTGTATATATGGTATGCCGCGGCTGCAGCGGTAGGTGGCAGAGAATGGACTTGAATGCATGTTGTGCTCACCATTACCTTTCTTGCAAATGTTCTATATCGCAACAAGTTTAAGCCATCTTCAGGCAAACCACCAAATAGGTACATCAACGCTTCTTGTCCTAACTTGGACACTTCCTCTTTCGATTCTGCCTTCGTGAAGCACTCAGCAGTTTCATGGAGGTTTGCGTTACAAATGAATGCCTTCAACGCAGTTCCTTTGCCTATTCCATATATTCGAGATGTTGTGTCACATCCAGTAAGTGCATGTATGAAAGGTAATATACGGCAAGTATCCTCACCAAGAAGTTGCTTTGTTTTGTACAAATCCCATACTTTAGGGCATTTTGTATTTGACTGTCTCGAATTGGACCTGAAGAAAAGTTTTTTTGAACTTGTGCTAGAATGGTAGCAAAGCAATACCAATAAATCTGTGTCTTCGCCGATAACGACGGTGTCGTGATTGTTAGCAGAATCAACCGCGGTCTGTACAATCAAACGATCAGCATCCCCAATGGCATGTATGACCTTCATACCACATGTGGTAAGACAGTCGCCAAGAAACAATAGAAAATTTTGCTTGTTTTCCGTGTTTCGAAGAAACGCCTCTTTATTTGATTTGAATGGTGTGTCCCTAGAAAATTTGATGCGTGTTCCTATAGCTCCCTTTGTTCGCCGGAAATGAGTGATATCTTTCGTGCTGGGACCAGCAGAATACCCGTCGAAGACCACAATGGGGTTTGCATACTTTTGCTGCAAGTAATCGCTATACTGAGTACAAATTGCCCCAAATGTTCCGTTCCGTTGCCAGGGAATTTTCTGTAATAAAGATCCTCCGTCTATGACATACTGGACGCATGAAAGTTCAGTTGAAGTTTTCCCACAGTCACCTAATTTCCAAATGGAATCGGCGAGATTACCCTTCTGGGGTTCCCTTGGTAACCCAGTGTTGTCGAACAGCGCGGATGGAACGCCACATAACTCGTACTGAAATATTTCGGTAATGTTGTCCACATACCTACTGGCAGCAGTAGTCAGCCGCTGGAATAGTAGCTGGGGATCTATCGATATAATATCACCGGCGACTTTTACAGACGTCTTGGTATTGAGTGTCACCGCCTGTTGAGATCTTTTGAAAGAATATCTATCGATTTTGTTGCCAATCATATTTTCAATGGCAGCATTTCCGATGTCCTTTGCAGCATCTACATTTACGCCAACATCTGCAGTAACTCCAGTTTCGATATTGCGCAGCGATGTTTCAGAGTCTTCAAAAGGGTTTCGTTCCATAAGAAAGGTAACCAGTGTATTTGTATCTTTTTCGTCTCTCAATAGACGCGACTTACCTACTTCCCTGTGCTGTCCACTTGTTTCATACATAGTTTTACAAAATTCTTGCATTGCGTTGTTCATCTCTGCACTAGTCGGCATTGAGAAAAGCCACTTGGTCCTCTGTAACTCGGTCATTCCTCTTCCTCGTGTCAGTCCCCCCAGTTGTCTTCAATGATCTCATCAGAATTTGTTCGATAACCAGATCGGTAGAGAGTCCTGCCCAATATCTATCAGATCTTCTAATAACGTGGTTACCGGATAGAAAAGCCGAATATACGTCTGGGTGTTCTTTCTCAAGATCCAACATTTTCTGCAGGTATAAGTAGGCAGACTTCAAGTATAAATTATGACCCGAGGCAGCAAAATATGGTAGCATTTTCTGTACGGTAGATAAGTGCAGCTCGCAATTACCTGTCCTCTGCCCTAATGAATTGCTGAAGTATGGCAATCATATCCATGTACTGTAACCATAGCTTTGCTGTACGATTAGTTTCCAGAATTTTCCTCTGCACACCTAACATTTTACAAATACTTTGTAAATTAGCGTTCTGACAAATAGTATCAATATTTGTTTCTTCTTGTGCAAGCTGATCATATACATGTGCAAGGGAATGAAGCTGTACATTATCAGTCATGTGCTTCTTTGCACTGTATGTTTGCTCTTGCTGAGGATCTGAGTTTTCTTCGTCAGTTTGATTAGCTTGGTCAAACTCATTTTCTTCTACATTTGGTGTGTCTATTCCGAATAATTTGTAAACTAACAAAGCATAAAGCGCTGCGTTTACAAGGAAGTGACCTCTTAGAGCTCTTGCAACTGCTTTTCCTGATAACATGTGTACTACGGCGTTTGGGGCATACACAAGTTCCAATGATTCCTTCAATCCAGAACCTGCCATCAAGTGTCCAATACTCCCAATGAAACTCATTTCTGTGTGGAATCCACCTAAGCGTAATACGATATTATGCAATGGGCTTTGCTCACATTGAGAACTGATGATATAAGATGCCTTCTGATACAATGGCTGATCAAATGTTATAATGGGAGTAACCCCATACTTAGCAGACTGGTCACAAACAAAGTGTAGTGTAGAATTTATACACGATACATCGCTAGGATTCATATCTATCATTGGCATGAATGTTACACTTGATTTGGCTGGATATGTATTGTTCCCAGATGATTCAAACATCTGCATAAATCCGGACCAGCTTGGTCTTGATGATCGCATTGGCCAGACAATATTTGTAAATGCATCAAAATATGAGTGGGCATCATCGCTGTCATGACATACATCCAATTTCAAAAATGTAGCGACTGACAAATCCCCTTCATGACATTTGAAGTACTTGATATCAATTTTACCAATGGCGGAAAGCTCATCAGCAGATACATCTGATCTTGGAATTGGAATATGTACAGATGATCAGGGGTGGAGCATGCAATAATACCCATTCCATGGAAGGTGTTATGACCATCTAAAGTTCTGATATTGTGGTCCACATTGTCAGCCACAAACTGAAGGAAACGACCGGGAACGAAGTCAGGTATGGATGTATTCAAAGCTGCAGCTGCATTTGACTCAAACTTTTTAACTTCCCAGTAAGAAGAACAAAATCCAAGACTATTCAGCGTCTCAATGAGGAACTTGGAACCAAAATGGTGGTGGAGTTGTATGCCTAGACCAATTTGAAGAGGAGCCAGTATACCCTTAGGCCTACATGCCTGTACTATAGCTTGGCCAATAGCTGCCACTCTTGTGCTGATATCTTTGCCACTAACTATTTTATCCATGAAAAGTTGTAAGCTGCTAGGCAGAAACTTTGTATTATCTTTGACAGAAGATACTGTTGAAAATGGCGGATAAAACATTGTTGATGTTTCCAATAAAGAAATGTCGTTCTTAATCAACTTTGCAGCAGTTGCAATTATATTATTCTTTTCTTCTTCGGCTGAGATAGTTTTAGAACGACTGTAAAATGTGTGTATAATCGATGCTTTTACCTTCTACCGTACTTATTACCATACTTATTACTATTGAGTCACCAAAGTGCTCTATAATCTTTTTCTTTATATGTTTGCAGCTATACGCAGTATTATCACACATCAGCCATCATCGTAGCTAAGTCGTTGATAGTAATAATCTCATCTACAGAGTTGGCGACATGTTCAAGCACTTTATTAAAAGCTAATATCTGCTGTTCATTACGTGACCGCGATGGACTTTTCTTGACTGAAAGTGATTCTGTATTATCTTGAAAATACTTTGGAATTTGTCGTCGAGTCCTAAAATTGACATTGCATGTTTGGTGGTAAACTGCTTCTGCTGCTGGAAGATCTAAAGCAAGAGAAAGTCTACTTAATACATCAGTCGCCCAGTCGTCTTTTCTTTCAGTACATATACTGGTAACAGTGTTCTGAAAGTCAAGACTGCGCACTGGAAACACATCATATCCACGTTTTTTTGCATTTAGTTTAGCATTTTTAGTACAAAATAGACATTTAGTCTTGAAGTCAAAAGAAACTGAAGAACGTAACGATCTTTATGTAACATCATTATTGTTGAAGTCATTGTTGAATACAGTGAGTGTATATAATCTCTCCTGCACTGCACATGCACATTTTGTCCTTTAGTTGTCACTAAACTATGTCCTTGGTCTTTACTCGTTTTATTAATACTATCACTTCCCTTTTCACCAAGGCACACTATCGGTTGTCCATCTGTAAGCTGATGTTCACATATAGGGCACTCTTCCATTATTCGCCCAATACTGAAATATATGAACATTAAAATTGATTAACCTCTTTTATTAATAAGTGTGCATTTTATCTGTCTTTACGAGAAACTCACCTTAATAAATACATGTTATCAGAGAAACAACGATACATGACATGAATATGTTAATGTGAAATATCTACATGTATTTACCTTTGTGGTTAACTTTTCAGATTAATACTATCACTCCAGGGCACACTATCGGTTGTACATCTGTAAGCTGCTGTTCACACACTCCAGGGCACACTATTGGTTGTACATCTGTAAGCTGCTGTTCACACACTCCAGGGCACACTATTGGTTGTACATCTGTAAGCTGCTGTTCACACACTCCAGGGCACACTATGGGTTGTACATCTGTAAGCTGCTGTTCACACACTCCAGGGCACACTATGGGTTGTACATCTGTAAGCTGCTGTTCACACACTCCAGGGCACACTATGGGTTGTACATCTGTAAGCTGCTGTTCACACACTCCAGGGCACACTATTGGTTGTACATCTGTAAGCTGCTGTTCACAC
This sequence comes from Archivesica marissinica, assembly GCA_014843695.1. Lineage (NCBI taxonomy): Eukaryota > Metazoa > Mollusca > Bivalvia > Venerida > Vesicomyidae > Archivesica > Archivesica marissinica. The sequence goes on along the minus strand of CM026394.1, from coordinate 20,620,986 downwards.
ACTCCAGGGCACACTATCGGTTGTACATCTGTAAGCTGCTGTTCACACACTCCAGGGCACACTATTGGTTGTACATCTGTAAAGCGGTTCAACAATCCAGGCGCACACTATGGGTTGTACATCTGTAAGCTGTGTTCACACACTCCAGGGACACTTTGGTGTAAAATATGTAAGCTGTGTTCACACACTCCCAGGGCACACGGGGTGGTACATCTGTAAGTGCTGTTCACACACTCCAGGGCACACTATTGGTTGTACATCTGTAAGCTGCTGTTCACACACTCCAGGGCACACTATCGGTTGTACATCTGTAAGCTGCTGTTCACACACTCCAGGGCACACTATTGGTTGTACATCTGTAAGCTGCTGTTCACACACTCCAGGGCACACTATTGGTTGTACATCTGTAAGCTGCTGTTCACACACTCCAGGGCACACTATCGGTTGTACATCTGTAAGCTGCTGTTCACACACTCCAGGGCACACTATTGGTTGTACATCTGTAAGCTGCTGTTCACACACTTCCATTACGCTTCCAATACTGCAATATATGCACATACCTTTGTAGTTAACTTTGCATATTCGTAGCACAATGAATGCACTGGACATTATTACAATCAAGCATATGGACAGCAAATCAGCATTCACCTTAACTAATAGGTTGATGATAGTTATAATCCCATCTACAGAGTATTTACTTACATGTTCAATATATAGAGTGTTTGAATCACGTCAACTATTTCGCATTGGAGTCATAAATCCTAAAGTCTAAAATGTGTATAAGCTTCAATACATAGTGTAAAGCAATACTTGTAATAGTAAATATCACAAACTTTGCAAGAAAATCGTACGTTTGCAGAAAACTCACGTCCACAGTAGTTTCTTATTTATTCCATGATGGCCTTTATCCGCTTCCGTAGATTTTATTTTTGGTCAAACCATACCAATAAATTGAAAATCAAAGAACACTTTCCTCCCGATATAGATAAAACATTACTACAGTTGATATACTTTAGCATATACCGTATATAGGATGCCTACAAGAAAGCAACATAATGTGTTCGCTCACTCGTGCACCCGTGAATGACGAAGGAAACGGCTAAGTTCAAGTCATGTGCATTTCTTGTTTATTTCTTTTTTTGTCAAATATTCCTCCTCAGGTCAGTTTCTTATGTTGATATATAAATATGTTGATGAAATAAAAACAACTTACCCGAAAAGTATCATCAAATATCCCCTGCCAAGCCGCTAAGCAGACATAAATCACATTGTTTACTCTTTCAAGGTTGAAAAGTCGCGGCGCGAAAGTTACCGAATGACGTCATTTTCAAGCGTCTACCAAACATTTATTGATAAATGTCTGATCAAAATGTGTGTATGGTGTGCTGTTTTGGCTATCAAGAAATTTGGACATTTACAAAAGTTTAACGAGCGATATTGTTTTAATTACATGCGCGATTGTTTGCAACTTTTATTTATAAGTGTCTGGAATCATACTAATTTGCCCATTATTGAGACATTTTCTTTTGCAGACAGTTCAAGCTAATAACCCAGGCTTACTAGACTATAAGAATAATATTGTAATTTAAGATATAAAAAAATGCAAATTGCTGAATAATTTAAAAATAAAACCATCAAAGACTGTCACAATAAACAACACCTGCAAGTATTGCAAATAACCAATTAGCGTCTTTTGTTTTCCATATTTGCCGATAATCTTGAGGATGTTGAGAATGAGAAGTTTGAGTAGGTGTTGATATTTTGAGAAAATAACTCACTTTAGTTGAATCATAACCTACTGACACCTGTATATCAAACACGCTTATTTAGTTTATGTAAATTTTATTTGAGCTGTTAAGCAAGTTCTTACAACGTATATTGATCATTCTCGAGACCTCATTCCTGATGGAATCCATCGCCACGAGGGAGAGAGAAGAGACAACGTGGGCACAATACAATCATAGCGGCTCCAGTGGGGCTCGAACTCCGGACTTTTCGCACCTGAAGCGAACGCGCTACTACTGCGTTATCACGACTTCCACAAACATGAAAAATGCGTTTTTCTCTGAAGTTCTGTTTTTTAAGCTGCGTCTTGTACTCTCCCTAGTGACCTATATACAAAGGATTACGGTATTTATATTTCAGCAAAGTATTGGGACATTATAAAATTAGTATGTTATAAGTTCGTCTGTGAAGTTATTTATCACATGTTTGTTTATTTTCATATTCTTTTAGCTGGTATGATATTTCTGGTTATTTCCTCCATTTATTCCTCCATACTTGTTTGTGTTTTACCCATTTTACTATTTCACTTGACCTTTAGCACGCTGTAGGCGAAATGAGCAGATTATAAATGTGTAATATTTTTCCTAGAAAGTAGGGCTTGACATTTCATTCTAATCATCTTTAAAAAAAAATTGATGAAAAAAAAATGTAACAAATGATAGCCATGAAATTAATGTACGTACTTAACTTTTGAAATGTTTTATTAAAATTGTTCGATTGAAAAACAGGACACTTGCTTACAATGCAATCTCAGTGGTAGCGCGTTCGCTTCCAGTGCGCGAAAGGCCTGGAGTTCGAGCACCGCAGGAGCTGTTACGATTGTGCCCTTAGGCACGGCATTTAAATTCCACATTGCCTCTTCTCTCTCCCTCGTGACAATGGATTACATCAGGAATGAGGTCTCGAGAATGATTAATATAAGTTGTAAGAACTTGTTTCGCAATTGAGCTAAAATAACATTTGTATAAATGCAATCTCATCTAATTTGAACTGGAATGTAACTTTAAACTTGTCTATTGCAATACCACATAATGGAAATCAATAACCTCTTGCTGACCATGTGCATTGCAAAGTCCAATTCAAAGTTGGTGAAAACACTGCTCAATTTAAAGTGACATAACATCGCAAAAAGCCACAAAAAAATGCAATTTTAAGTATAAATAGCATTTCTACTGCAAAGTCTTCCAAAATAATTCGAACACTAACTTTCACTCGATAGACAGTGTTTTTGCGATCTGCGAGTTATCTATAAAGCAAAAGTAGGATTTCATATAATGGTAGGCCATTGATCTGACGTTTGTTAATAATGTAAATGGCAAAATGCAATAATATTGCAGAGTTGCTGTAAATAAACCTTGAATTATTGGAGTAATTACTAAACGTGTGATACACAGGCACCAGACACAATTTTTTTTTTTTTTTGGCCTATGGTCATATAGTAAGTAATATATAATAAAGGCAACCAACGAAATTGAAACATGCATGCAGAAACATCGACGAGAAACTAGGTAAAATCGACCAGATCACTGATATGCCCTCGTGGTACCGACCGGAAGACCTTTTTCTGTCAACAAATACTTTTTATTTCATCGAGATCGCTCAAATAACACCTGAATGGCGCTTTGTTTCATCGTGAACAGCATAAAAAAATGTTTGTGTCTGGTGCCTGTGGTGTGATACTGTCGCTTACAGATAATTTAAATTAGATTAGTCTAAAAATAAATATGCATCTATACACACAAATGTGAGATATAACACAAATGTGAGATATACCCGTAAATATCATTTCATAAATTCAGGATACATGTGTTGTATTGCTGACCATATTTTGTTTTGTCAACAAACGTCGTCACGATGTTTTGTTTATTAGTTGAATACTGAGATTCTGTAGCAATTGGAAATTACATTGTGTAAAAGTTTGCTTTTCACTGATGTGGTGTCGCTTTAATTCTTTGCATGCTGGGTAAAATAAAGGCTATAAATAGTTCAATTACATACTTGTAGCAGACAGCAATCCATTTACCATATGTGTTTTCTTGTGTAGCTTTAAACTCTGGAAGAAGCTTCAAGAAGAAATCAATTAATTTTATTAGTATCTGGTATAATGTTTATTCCAAATATTTGTCTCAAATACTGAGTATTTCAACTAATAAGCAAACGTCGTATACGCGGTTTGTTGACATAATATGGTCGACATTCATGCGTAATACAACTTGTGTATCCTGAATAACACGATTTATGGTACAGATTTATACTGTTATATCTCACATGTATGCCTATGCATATTTATTTGTAGACTAATCTTAGTCAAACAATCTCTAAAACGACATTATCTCGCGTTTAGTATTGACTCCGATGACAAACAAACATCAATTCAGGAGCATGGATGATCATTATATGAAATCCTACTTTCAATTTTGAAAGTTTGTAGACCACAAAAACACTTTTTATTGATTCAATGTTAGTGTTCGAATGTAGTGTTCGAATGTATTCGGAAGAATTTGTAGTAACAATGCATTTATACGTGACAAAAATGCATTTTAAAAGCTATTTGCTATGTAATGTCGATTTAACATTATGTAAAGTTTAAATTACGTGTTTGCATTTCTCCAAGTGATACACACTTTGTTGTCTTGGGATTTAATGATTCATGTAAGAAATTCATTACTAAAATTTCAACAAACTTGTATTTAAACGGGAACAATTGTATATACAACATGCTTCCTTCAAAATGCATTCATACACTAAAATTAATTTTGGCTATTGTAATTTTATAATTTTGTAATTCGAAAAATGAAAGATGAAACAAATAATGTATTACTGCAAATGTTGCATTGATGTACACTGGTTCTATTTACGATCAACATTACATAAACCCAATGCTACATGCAATATAGTTCTTATATCCTGTAAACCTCGACTAAATACGGGTTCACTATTTGCAGTCGATGAAAAGTCTCATAATCTCCCCACTTATCCCTAGACGTTCTCACTTCTCACAAAACCACCTGGAGGGAGAAGTGACTTCTCCCAAAATTTGGAGTCTAGCTTGAGCCCTGTAGACGGAGAGAAAAAAATGGGGGAAAAAACGGGGGGGGGAAACCCGGAAAAAAACCTGGACATTCATCACTTACTGTAATATTTCTTGTTCTATTGAGCAGATTGATGACATGAGAAGTTCTACCGATGAAATAGTTACTGACGAGCCGGAACTAAATCACTACGCCAACAACAGTGTTGCAAATAACCATAATCACACAAAATCTGGCTGATTGGGACATGTTTCTATGGTGATATCAGCTTCAACTAGGCGAGCGCATGCGTGGAATGATATTTTATATAGAATTATAGTGTATAAGATTATATATTTTTTATTTTAAAAATAAAACAAGATTTGACGCATGATTATGGAGGAAAAAAAGGGACGGAACTCGATAATAATAATGTGTATAATTCTCATGAACTGCATGATTTGTTTCGCGCGCTTATTAGATATCTTGGGTGTAGTTACAAGAATTGGAAACACGGACTTTATTCCGGTTGCCGTCTCTACTAGAGACTTTAACCCTTTCAACACTACAGGCCTCTAAGTAGACTTACAAAAAGTGTAGATCCAGATGAGCCGGCTCATGACGAGCCGTCTCATCAGGATCTACACTTTTTGCCAGTAATATTACTATTTTTAGATAAAATTACCCATTTTGATAAATGAACTGGTGCAAAGGTAATTTTCCTATTAATTTATTGGTCTAAAAATATCATGCACCAGTCCATGTCAGTTACTTGGTGTTGATTGGGTTAATATCATGCACCAGTCCATGTCAGTTACTTGGTGTTGAATGCACCAGTCCATGTCAGTTACTTGGTGATGAATGGGTACCAGTCCATGTCAGTTACCTGGTGTTGAATGGGTACCAGTCCATGTCAGTTACTTGGTGATGAATGGGTACCAGTCCATGTCAGTTGCTTGGTGTTGAATGGGTACCAGTCCATGTCAGTTGCTTGGTGTTGAATGGGTACCAGTCCATGTCAGTTGCTTGGTGTTGAATGGGTACCAGTCCATGTCAGTTACTTGGTGTTGAATGGGTGGGTACCAGTCCATGTCAGTTGCTTGATGTTGAATGGGTACCAGTCCATGTCAGTTGCTAGGTGTTGAATGGGTGGGTACCAGTCCATGTCAGTTGCTTGGTGTTGAATGGGTGGGTACCAGTCCATGTCAGTTGCTTGATGTTGAATGGGTACCAGTCCATGTCAGTTGCTAGGTGTTGAATGGGTGGGTACCAGTCCATGTCAGTTGCTTGGTGTTGAATGGGTACCAGTCCATGTCAGTTGCTTGGTGTTGAATGGGTACCAGTCCATGTCAGTTGCTTGGTGTTGAATGGGTACCAGTCCATGTCAGTTACTTGGTGTTGGATGGGTACCAGTCCATGTCAGTTACTTGGTGTTGAATGGGTGGGTACCAGTCCATGTCAGTTGCTTGGTGTTGAATGGGTGGGTACCAGTCCATGTCAGTTGCTTGGTGTTGAATGGGTGGGTACCAGTCCATGTCAGTTGCTTGGTGTTGAATGGGTGGGTACCAGTCCATGTCAGTTGCTTGGTGTTGAATGGGTGGGTACCAGTCCATGTCAGTTGCTTGGTGTTGAATGGGTGGGTACCAGTCCATGTCAGTTGCTTGGTGTTGAATGGGTGGGTACCAGTCCATGTCAGTTGCTTGGTGTTGAATGGGTGGGTACCAGTCCATGTCAGTTACTTGGTGTTGAATCGGTGGGTACCAGTCCATGTCAGTTACTTGGTGTTGAATCGGTGGGTACCAGTCCATGTCAGTTGCTTGGTGTTGAATCGGTACCAGTCCATGTCAGTTGCTTGGTGTTGAATCGGTACCAGTCCATGTCAGTTACTTGGTGTTGGATGGGTACCAGTCCATGTCAGTTACTTGGTGTTGGATGGGTACCAGTCCATGTCAGTTACTTGGTGTTGGATGGGTACCAGTCCATGTCAGTTACTTGGTGTTGAATGGGTACCAGTCCATGTCAGTTGCTTGGTGTTGAATGGGTACCAGTCCATGTCAGTTGCTTGGTGTTGAATGGGTACCAGTCCATGTCAGTTGCTTGGTGTTGGATGGGTACCAGTCCATGTTAGTTGCTTGTTGTTGAATGGGTGGGTACCAGTCCATGTTAGTTACTTGGTGTTGAATGAGTGGGTACCAGTCCATGTTAGTTGCTTGTTGTTGAATGGGTGGGTACCAGTCCATGTCTGTTGCTTGGTGCTTGTCCAAGCTGTAATGTTGGTTTCTATGGAGCTATGTAGTACAGAGTATGTCCAGTATCTCTGTGATTCAAACGGGTATTAACATTTTGATTCCCTACCTCATTGTTATGAAAATGAGATAAGAAACCACAATATTTTGTCCCATGTGGTGCTGTTTATTTCCTGTATTAATTAATGTAGCATCGAAGCGCTACTAGGCAACACCATCTTTTTTTTAAATTCATGACCGGGGCCCCCGAGGGTATAAAACATTTTATCACATCTCCGAACTCGAGATAGATCAAGTGATTTGATTGGTTGAGTCTGATATTTACACTTGGCTGAACCAATCAGATTCTTGAGTGTTAGTCTAGAGATTGGTGAAAGGTTTTACAGATTTCTGAAACATTTCGCAGTATAGACTGGAGGTGGACATATTTTTGAGAGGTGATCTTTAGCATAGGTTGTATTTCTCTAATCCTGTTTTGTGGAGTCTAATGACCAACCACCTCGACCGACACGTTCAGAACGTAACCCTCCAGATAAGCTTACCCCCCCCCCCCAAATAACTTTATTTATTTTACAACGATTGCGAAGCAAGTTCTAACAACTTATATTAATCACTCTCGTTGGCGCGGATGAAAACGTAAATGTGGTCATTGGTGTGGGAGGAAACCGGAGAAAACCCACCTGTCCAATCTGGCTATCTCCGTACCATCTCGCATACTTCACAGTCCGAGGATCGAACCCGGGTTGCATTGTTTTGTTTGATTAGCCAACAATTTTGTATTTGCATAAAATGTGCTGTATGTTTAGATATGTTATCGATTACAAATGGTGATCAATTTCTAATAATGTATTTTGTTAAATACCAAATTTATTCAGAATGTTGAAAATCTGTTGCCAAATGAACTTACTAAATTTCAATTTATATATTTTGTATATTTATCTCCCTTTTTTAATATTTATTTTTACGCAAAATCAGCAGTAACCGTGTAGTTCTGTACTGACTTATAAACGGTTTATAGGTTTAATTTTCTATTTGAATAAAATAATGTATAACATGACTGCATGACTAAATCACTAGGTTTTGTTTGAAGGAACAAGAACTATGCTATGTTTGCAATCAAGCAATACCAACATACAATGTATTATTCATTTCCCATATAGATATTTAGGTTAATATACGACTATAGACAGACGGATCTGTAGTCCAGTGGTAACACGCTGGACCTGTAATCTAGGAATCGCAGGTTAGATCCCCCGTCTGACCCTAATAAAATTAACACTCATTCAGATGGGAACTTAAAACCAAGGTGTCATGATTTTAAGTTCCACGGATCTGAAAGAGTTTTAATTTTATTGGTTTTCAATTTTGCTGTCATGCTTTTTTTGTTATAAATCAATAAAATGCTAAATATGCACTAGTGGAACACATTATAGTCGGGGTTCAACTTTGGTCCAAAATTTAGGGGAAAGTCACCTCCGCTTTCCCCCTCCAGCCAGTTTGGGAAGAAGTGGGGCAAGTGTGCATTTCACATTCATATTTAACTTTTAACTATACATTTTTTCTGTGTTCGTGATCCGACGTAGTCGTCATACAGTTACTCACTGCGAGTGCACGGCCATTTGTCAGACTCATCGTCTTGATACCAATCAAAATATTGTGTTTGATACTTCACCCCCAAAGTTAGATTTTGGCTTATGTACTACATGACTGTACACAATTTGTCAACCACCATACCAGATGTCTGATTGAGAACGACACTATGAATAAAATCATGTCGTACAGCGTAACCCAACGATTTGGCTGGCCAATTACGCAGTGGTTTACTCGCTTCTCACCAATGCAACCCAGGTTCGATCCTCAGACTGAGAAGTATGTGAGATGGTACGGTTGTCGCCAGATCGGACAGTTGGGGTACTCCGGTTTCCTCCCGATAGCATAAATGTGGTCATTCGTGTGGTAGGAAACCGGAGTACCCGGAGAAAACCCACCTGTCCGATCTGGCGACCATCGTACCATCTCACATACTTCGCAGTCCGAGGATCGAACCCGATTGCATTGGTGAGAAGCGAGCGCGCTAACCGGACAGCCCCCAAAGTTGAACCCTGTTTGTTGGCCTCGATGTTGTTTGATCTTCACTATATACTACTGCTTATTTCTTAGATGTGACTTTATTTTTCCTCCGTACATATGAATTTTAGCCTATTTTTGTTCTGTTCCGTTAGATATGAATTTTAGCCTATTTTTGTTCTGTTCCGTTAGATATGAATTTTAGCCTATTTTTTGTCCCGTTAGATATGTATTTTAGCCTATTTTGTCCCATTATTTGCCTACCACAATACCGTCTACCACCCAGGTTGATACGCTGTGTCATGCGTCCATATCAAACCAGAAAAGGCTGTATCATAACTAGTTCCTGAGAAGAAAAATGCATGTTTACTTGCCGTAGCGTGTCAGCGTGTCAAATGTGACGTTTGTTTGTAGCTTCGTGGTACTATTTCAACCGTTTTCGTTTATCTATTCCAGATTGTGATTTATTAAAGTAATAAAGACGTTATTACGTGGCTAGCTTCATATCAGCCTAGGTATCGACCCTCGGTTTCTTGATATCAGCCTTCGACCATCGTTCTCAGCCTGATATCAAGTTACCTTGGGTCGGTATCTATAATAACCTCTAAATACGGATGCATAATACTGATTTCCTTGAGATGTAATAAGTAGGGATGGCAACGAATAGAGATTTTGGCATTCGAATATTCGGTCGGGAAGATATTCGAATATTCTTTATTATTCTGTGAAAAACTCAAAATATCTCAAAACACATAAATTTTCACAATTAATCTACTTTCTGTTTGATGCCCTACGTCATATCTTCTTCCTGTAAATTTGGCGACGACTCAATCAGTTATTGTTATCGTCCACTGTACACGCTACCATCCACGCTATCAGACCACTATCAGCACTATCAATACTCAGGCAGTCATTCAGAAGCCCATGCACTATTGGAAATATTTCCGAACAACACACATCCATTTCGGAGCACATGTATGTGGTTATGTCTGTCGGCACACGAAGAACGTCCGATAAAATCACTGACGATCTCCCATTCATGATCCTTTAACAACGACACACTGTCGGATTTCTTAGTGATTCTGGTATCCAACATTATATTCGTGATTACACGTGAATGCTCAGGCTCTTCGAGAAGCTTTTGACGTTTTCTCATCTCAGGTGTCACGGTTGTAGAGTGTTTGAAATGTCCAATTAGTTTCCTGCACTTGGCTACGGTCTTTGTCACTGTTTGTAATTCTAATGCTGGTTTGATGCATAGTTTTTGACGATATATCATAAATTAAGCATTAACATTTAATGAGGACACCATTAAAAAATCATACTTTAGTACTTTTGGGTAATATTGAGCAGTTAATTAAAAATTTTAAATACATATGGGCGTGAATGTTGCTGCAAACTTTCAGTAATATTTCAAAGGTATTTTCTTGGCAAAACAATTTTAAAATCATATCAAAGACCCCCGATATTTACCCAGCAGCAACAATTTGCAAACAAATTAGTTTGCAATATTGAATTGGTTCAATCAGTAATATAGATTAACATGTTTATAAATTAAACAATAAAATTCAAACAATACCTACCTTAGAACCAACTGTAATTATCCAATTTCATGGCAAGTGTCAATTAACACCTGCCATGGTTGCGATCACAGCATGGTTTATTCACCCCTCCTCGGGCGATTTCTTTTGTATTGTAACTTTGTAAGGTTTTATGATATATTGAAAAGAAAACAACGACGACGTATCTGATTTTATGACAGTTTATTTAAATTTTGCAAATATTGTTTTTTTCACCCGAATATTCGAATACTGTAATAGTATTTGGACGTTTGAGCGAATATCCGAATATTCGAATATTCATTGCCATCCCTATTAACCCTTTCAACACCACAGACCTATATAGGCTTACAAGAAGTGTAGATCCAGATGAGCCCGCTCGTGACGAGCCGTCTCATCAGGATCTGCACTTTTTGCCAGTAGTATTACTAATTTTAGACAAAATTACCCATCTTGATAAATGAACTGGTCCGAATGTAATTTTCTTATTCATTTATTGGTCTAAGAATATCATGGACCAGTCCATGTCAGTTACTTGGTGTTAATAAGGCTCAAAACAGAAAACTTTTTTTTCTAATTTATGGTTGTTGTTGCTTACCATGGTAATGGTATAAATAGGATTTTACTCACATTGTGATTTCAAACCATATTTGATGAAACCGCGGTTCTTAAATTATGGTATGAACTCATCACTCGAGTAAAGTCCGATATATCGACTCTATGCTATCTTAGAGTGGTGGAACCTATGCTCGGCGTAAATCCTACATATCATGGCCTATAAGTTAAATGCACTTGCCATATATTATTATTTTCCTACGTCGTGAACACAACTTTCAAAAAATTGTTGTTGAAAATTTTAGCTTCATTACGTGACCATGCGCCTCAATACAGCTATCGCAACGGCACCTGTTTCCATGGGGAACTAGATACTTTAGAGCACCTATGCCAGGCGTACATGAAATGTTTTATTTATGCACTGGTAAATGTTGAATGTATTATTTTGACTTAGTAACAACAATAACTAACAATATTACAACTCGTAAGAAACTTTTTCTGGTTATTTGTACATTTTTTCCAATCCGGATAGCCACCTGAAATGCTCATAAATCATTTCGGTGTAAAACATTTTCCCAACAAGGTGTCTTTATATTCGGCTACTGAACCAGTCAGATGACAGTTGCATTAGGCTACCGGTACGCACAACGGAATGCTATTGAACCATGCTTCACCTCTGTCAGCGAAAATAGGTTAAAACCATTTAAATATTTTAAATACAGATGTAAATGGGGGAAAAAACGCCGGGCATAGGAATACGCTGAGCATAGGTTCCACCACTCTATATCTTGCTGCTAATACAGTCTGTTGGTCAAATGTGTTGCGTAGACTGCGACTGGGTACATGTTGTGTATTATATTGTATGGAAAAACGAGGTGTACATGCACTTCAATTATGATTTAGTATCCTAGCAAAGTGTATTGTATATAGCATCTCTTTGTTTAAAGGCAGAACCATTTCAATGCAATTGTGAAATTATACATTTTTAATGCAGGGTGAAGAATATATCAAAACTACGCAATAACTTAGATATAAAAACTGCGAACAAGGTTCGAACATTATATAAATATGAACTTTTTGTTAATTTAAATTATCTAGTAAATATTTTAAATATTAAAGCAGCATTACATCGTATGAAATAAAATAACGTTTTTTTTTACGTATGGGTAGCAATGCTGCTACACATTCTAACATTATACTTTGAATGCTTATGTTCATTTGGTAAACAGTGTTTTTTTGCGATAAAACAAACTCGAAACCGAAAGTAGGACTTTCCCAGTCGATCGGTCACGCACTTGTTTACAACTGGAACGCATCGTCCGCACTTATTTACATTCGGAATGCATCGTCTCCATTTGTCCCACGTCTTTTTTAATTAAATTACTTGATATGTTGATTCATACCTCTGTTAGTTAAGTCATTTAGGGACATTTCTACATCCCCGCGAGGGGTTCGACATTAGGGGAAGATAGATAGATAGTCTTTCATATTCAAATATACGTTGTTTTCTACATCCTCTGTTGTTTCACGCATGCGCGCTGTGCGTGTTTACATGTGTGTTGATAAACAAATTCGCGTATACGACGGTTTAAATTTATTGGAATTTTATCGTTTCTGAGCGACTATTTCGATTTTTGTAAACATTAGTATTTATATTTTACGCAAAACATCCTGTATTACGATGTAATGCTGCTTTAACATAAATGTTTTCAAGCTGTACTTGTATTTACAGTCAAACCTGTAGTAACTTAGATATAAAAACTGCGAACAAGGTTTGAACATTATATAAATATGAACTTTTCGTTAATTTAAATTATCTAGTAAATATTTTAAATATTAACATAAATGTTTTCAAGCTGTACTTGTATTTACAGTCAAACCTGTGTTCGTGGTCACCTCTATTAAGTAACCAGCTTTCAGATTCCCAGTATGTTACATTGTTATACATTTGACCTCTATTAATAAGCAGTCACTTTCTGTGATTCCCTTGGCTGGCTGCTTAAGGCATGTTAGCCTGTACCTCATTTCAATTTGTTGTGAGTGAACATTTCTACCTCAGAATGCATCCATCTAGTACCTACCTATATATATATATATGTATCCAATGGTTGTCTCTGACTTATGTTGGTATCGTGTTTGTGTTCATTCTTTGTGGGCGTTGTGTGAAATTGTCACCCTAGAGATCCCGACTTCACCATCTGGGGGCCTGCCTCACTGCCATAAAAATGTTTTTTATTTATTAATTTTGTTTATACAATTTTCATACACAATTTTGTCCATTAAAATACACTGGCCCATTATAAAGCACTCCTTCTATTCAAATGTTTTATTTAATGGTCATACTGTGCATTGTAACCATATTTTGTTGAAATTGATTAAATAACACCATTTTAGGACGTGATCGCGCGCTTTCTCACTTCTGACCTAGAAAGAACCCTGATACACCATTTTAGGACGTGATCGCGCGCTTTCTCACTTCTGACCTAGAAAGAACCCTGATACACCATTTTAGGACGTGATCACGCGCTTTCTCACTTCTGACCTAGAAAGAACCCTGATACACCATTTTAGGACGTGATCGCGCGCTTTCTCACTTCTGACCTAGAAAGAACCCTGATACACCATTTTAGGACGTGATCGCGCGCTTTCTCACTTCTGACCTAGAAAGAACCCTGATACACCATTTTAGGACGTGATCGCGCGCTTTCTCACTTCTGACCTAGAAAGAACCCTGATACACCATTTTAGGACGTGATCGCGCGCTTTCTCACTTCTGACCTAGAAAGAACCCTGATACACCTTTTAGGACGTGATCGCGCGTTTCTACTTCTGACCTAGAAAGAACCCTGATACACCATTTTAGGACGTGATCGCGCGCTGTCTCACTTCTGACCTAGAAAGAACCCTGATACACCATTTGACCTACGACTTTGAATATTGTTCCTTGTGTATTAGAAAGTTAGCATAAATTGTGCCATACGGTGTGGACTATATTGTTTCCGAGCGACCTGTGGATTAACCTTTCAAAATGTACATATAGTAAGAAAGTATGACTATTCATTAGAATACCATACATACCCGCCTATAAGACGATCTCGCCTATAAGTTGATCCCCCTACTTTGGTCCTGAATTCTGCGAGTTTTGGCCAACATTCGCGTATAAGACTTGTTGAAAATGGACACCGGCACGAATATAAATTATAGGAAAGAGGTAACCATACAAGCAGGTTGCTTTCTCCTTAATCCTACATGTATGTACATAATATTTATACTTCACTATGTTTATTCAAAGAAATAAATATTGTTTAAACTAAGTATAAATTGCATGGCCAGTGAAGAAAATTTCCATACCATTTAAACACATTTTTAAAAACAACAAAACATTGTTTTTTTTAGCACTCACTTATAAGACAGGAAGCCACTTTGAGGCCATAATCTTGTTGTAAAAAACTTTTCTCTATCTATCTTCCTTTAATGTCCCCCCCCCCCCCCCCCCCCCCCCCCCGCGGGGACGTAGACATGTTGCGCGTCAAAAACCGCAAAGAAGTTAAAAGTACGAGTAGTTAAAAGCATAATTTAAGAAATTAAGTTGTGGTAAAAGTTTAAAAGCAGCTGCGCAGAACAACTAGGGGCTGGCATGTAGGGGCTGGCACTGTCTCATATGCTAGTATGGACAGTGACCAATTTTGAGACAATATGTGGATTTTTGATTGCATCTAATTATTGAAAGACAGGATACTGTTTAGAAAATAAGAGGATATTTAAGATTGTACAGTTTGAATACATGGAACTGAATGGTTTACGTTAACCCTTTATCATTGTACATTTTGGCAAGACGCTTAGATTCGGCATTGCCTCTTCTGGCGATGGATTCCATCAGGAATGAGGTATCAAGAGTGATTTAACTAATGTTGTAAGAGACTTGTTTCGCAATATAACTTTGTATAAACTAACCCTTTACTCCCACAATAAAAGTTGACATTAGTCCTTTTATTAATGTTTCCGCTAATGGGTGGAGGCATATTGTCTTTGCTGTCCGTCTGTCTGTCCGCACACATGAAATGGTACTTGCATTGTTAAGAGAACAATAGATTTACTGTCTAGTGGTCTTGGGTTAGGGGTTTATTTTTACCGTTGTCGTCTGTCCGCACACATGAAATGGTACTTATATTGCTAATAGATTTACTGGTTACGTGTTATGTGGCTCTAAATTGCGTTTATGTGGCTATAGAGAAGAAAGGAATTCCCACTTAATATACAATGTTTGGGTACGTCCGCTTGTCCATGCTTCATCTTCATAACTCCTTGTTAGTTCTCCATCCTGGGCAAGAACACTGCGATATAATGGAGTCCCTGTTCTAGCACCGACTATTATATCGTGGGTTACTACTAAAGGCTGCGATATAATGGAGTCCCTGTTCTAGCACCGACTATTATATCGTGGGTTACTACTAAACACTGCGATATAATGGAGTACCGGTTCTAGCACCGACTATTATATCGTGGGTTGCTACTAAACACTGCGATATAATGGAGTCCCGGTTCTAGCACCGACTATTATATCGTGGGTTGCTACTTAATGCTGCAACTTAATGGAGTCCCGGTTTATTCAGTCTGAAAGATGGCGCATTACCTATAATATTAGGCAGCAATATATTTAAAAGTATATGCACACTTTATTTTTGCTTATAGATAATCAATGCATGCATGTTCCGGTATACCGGTATATCTTCGTGTTCATTGTTTTGTTCCCATTCAGTAGACAGACAATATGGACCTAATTTGCTGCTCGTGTTTATTTGCCTACCGAATACTGCGATTAATTTGAAAGGTCGTTATTTTGTAATAGACTTGTCATCAACTAAGTTCTATATTCGATCAGTTTTCAACTTTAATAATCAGCAGCATGTATTTAGCTGTATATAAATGTATGCATGTATATGTATGTATATGCTTAACTTTAATAATCAGCCGCATGTATTTAGCGCGCGCGCGTGCGTGTTTCCAGGCAACTAATCATGAATACAATCTTGTTTCCAGGCAACTAATCATGAATACAATCTTGTTTCCACACAACTGAATACAAATATCATTCCCAACCAATCACTCTTATCACACTAACTCCATTTATTTGTAGCCAATCAGATTACAATTTTCATTCCAGCCATCCAATCGGAACAGTGCATGCAGTGAATAAAATGCACTAATTTCATTGGTTGTTTCAGTTTGCATGCATTATTATTTCTGTATCATTCGTACAATCTTATTTTAAGTTTTAATTAATTTATGTATGATGCATAATTTTGGATTAAAATAGGCATTTACCCTTTCAACACCACAGGCCTCTAAATAGGCTTACAAAAAGTGTAGATCCAAATGAGCCGGCTCATGACGAGCCGTCTCATCAGGATCTGCACTTTTTGCCAGTAATATTACTATTAGACAAAATTACCCATTTAGATAAATGAACTGGTCCAAATGTAATTTTCTCATCAGTTTATTGGTCTAAAAATATAGTGCACCAGTCCATGTCAGTTACTTAGTGTTGAATGGGTTAATGTAGCTTTTTTTGTCATACAATGACAAGACATGTCTGTAGGCTTGTAGTACATTGATAAACTCCCAGTGTAAGGGTAGAACTGGTCATTTCTATGTCATTTTGTATGATTTAATACGACTGTTCTTTCATTATATATTGTGATATTTTAAAGAAAAAATGTCTTGTTTTTATTTTCTAGCAACAAGTGCCTGATTAAACAATTTTAATGTCTCGAATAATGTAATTATTGTGTCTAGATTTGTAGAACATGACTTTTGTCTTGTAGCGATTTTTGTGCATAGCATTTGTCCGGTATTGTGCTATACATTTGTCCGGTATTGTGCTATACATTTTATTATTTAATCTTAACTGTGTGCATTGCACTATGGATAATTAAAGGTTGATGCAGAGCTGAAGTGCTATTGTGCTATACATTTGTCCGGTATTGTGCTATACATTTGTATATGGCTAGATTTGTAAAACAGCAATTTTTGGACGTAGCATTTATCCGGTATTGTGCTATACATTTGTATATGGCTAGATTTATAAAACGTAGCGACGTCTTTGACGTAGCATTTGTCCAGTATTTTGCTATATATTCCTGATTTTTAGAACGTGCGTAGCGATTTTTGGACATGCAATCTGTCCGATTTCATTTTATACATGTATGTGTTCATTTTTGTAAAACATGTCTTGTAAGAATTTTAGGCAATGCTTTTGTCCGGTATCATAATTTCTGTGCGGAGATTCGTTGAATATGTACATCTGTATTATTATTGTGTTTCTGTATTATTGTACTGTAAACGTTCATTATTAAATCAATGATTTTGGAAGTCGTGATAGCGCAGTAGTAGCTCGTGTTCTTCAGGTTCGAAAGGCTCGGATTTGCGCCCCTGCTGGAGGCAGTATGATTGTGCCCTTAGGCAAGGCATTTAAATTCCACGTTGCCTCTTCTCTCCCTCGTGGCGTTGGATTCCATCAGGAATGAAGTCTCGAAAGTGATTAATATAAGTTGTAAAAACTAAAATATAAATTTGTATAATGATTTTGGCATATTTTATATGTATTTTACGTTTTTTATCGTCGCTACCGGTTGCCCATATGAACGACGCCTCCTGAAGAGATTAGTCATTTTAGATTTTTGGAGGATAGTGCAATGATATAGACATTCCAGGTTCTCCTCTGGTTCTTTTACGTGCACGGTGTAAAGCACCGACACTAGACCTTGATTTAAAGTCCCATCTGAAAGACAGTTAATTTTATTAGGGTCAGAGAGGGGGATCGAACCTGCGATCCCTGGATTACCAGACCAGCCTGTTACCACTATACTACAGATCTGTCTGTTTGGCATAAATGTAACGGGCTAATGTCCCCATTAACTCCACAACAGAGGAGACCGTTAACTTGTGCTATCATGGCGTAACGCCGCGGCTGATCTGGATCTATGTTGTTTGCACATGCTCTGAATTTATTCGGCGCTGAAAGAGTTAAGATTAGTAAAATATGTTTATTTAATAATGAATATAGTATCACAAACTTTGTATTTTAAGATTTAAATATTAATTATGCTGAGTGTTTAAGAAGCAAATTAATAAAACAAGTAAATGTCACAGCGCGAGAAAAATATGTAACCTGGGTTTGGACTTGGGACCTTTCATTTGCAAGGCATATGCGAGTGAGCTAGCCGGGCCGCTTACACAAAATCTCCCCAATGTTGTTATATGAAGCTATATGAAGCTATATGAAGCTATATGAAGCTATATTCACATACGGGGAAATATTGTTATTTATAGAAACACATTTATTTGAAAAATAATAAATATCAAGATGCATGCACTGAAAATGAACCATGTTTAGAAAAACATTTAAATGCTTCATTATGTCTGACAAATGTTTCCATAAAAATCGCATTCACGGCTCATTCTAGGTCAGAATTATTTTGGAGAAGTGAGAAAGTGCGCGATTGCGTCTTTAACCCATTTCATTCGGGATACTGTTCAAGCAGTATTTGCAAAGAACATAGAGCCAGATCAACCACCACGGAATGTGCCGTCTGATCAGGCTCTATGCTGTTTGCTATTCAGATGATCTTGCTAAAACACTTGACTATGTAGCAAACAACATAGATCCTGATCAGTACACAGCGTCACGCACGACGCTGATCTGGATCTATGTTGTTTGCAAAAGCCTTTAAATATATCCAGAATTAAATGGGTTAAATGGTGATATTTAATATAATTCAACAAAATAGAGTTAAAATACACAATATGACCATTAAATAGAACATATGAATAGAAGCAGTGCTTTATAATGGGCCGGTGTATCTTACTGGACAACATTTTGTATGAAAATTGTAAAAATAAAATAATTTAAAGTAGGGCCCCCAGGGGGCGAAGTCAGGGTCCCTATGGTGACTATTTCGCCAAAGGCGCCCTCTATAATAAGCCCTGCATTTCTGATCAAATTTATATGTATTAATATCAATTTTTAGTGATCAGCTGTTATTAGGTTGTGTTCGTAATTTAACATTTTATCTATTTTTCACGTAACAGTTCCTTACAATTGTAGCGTAGACCGCCTCCGTGGTCGAGTGGTTACGGTCGCTGACTTGTATACCACTGTAACCTATCATCTCTGATGGTCACAGGTTCGAGCCCCGCTCAGACCGTGTCTCATTTATATAAAAAAAAAGTTGGCAGTTTCTTACGGAGGTTGGTGCACCTAAGTACTGGTTAACCGCTGGAGCCTGCCCAGGAAAGGTGTTGTTAGGTAAACTGCCCATTGCTCAAATGGGAAACCGGTAGCGACGTTAAATAAACTTAAATAAAAAGTTTAAATTTTCAATACTTTTTTGACATTTACCAATTATGATGATGCTCACCCTCCCCCCCCCCCCCCATGTGACATTTCCTACAACATATCAAATATAGTCCCCGGCTTTATCATCGGCGACTAATTCTGTGCATACATGTGGTCGCCAAATCGGACAGGTTGGTTTTCTCCGGGTACTCTTTCCTCCCACACCACATTTACGCTTTCATCCGCGCCAACGAGAGTGATTAATATAAGTTGTTAGAATCGTTGTAAAATAAATCAAGTTTAAACTTTATATAGAAAATCGTTAACATGCAAATAATTGTTTGGGTATTGACCGTGTCAAGACATTTTTAAGTATCTCCTCGTAACATTTTCAAAAAATACTATAGTATACAGGTGCATGTTTGTATTTCCCCTGCCATTCTGTTTCCAGCTGTTCTTTGCAAGGTGCATGTTTGTATTTCCCCTGCCATTCTGTTTCCAGCTATCCTTTGCAAGGTGCATGTTGTTCCTGTCCGTCCATACATAAGTCTGTATGTCTGTTCAATCTTTTAGATCAGATTGTGACTAGCTGCATAGCCAGTCGTATTGCCTCAACAACATGACATATATGGCTATATAGAGTGTCAAAATTTGACATAAATATGCATAAGTTCCTCCAGAACTTTAGAGATCATCTTAATTCCTTATTAACTTTTATTCAGTGTGAAACATGACCAGTGCCTGAGGTTATAACGCTTTTCTCAGATCTCAAGTGATTTGATTGGTTGATTCTGAGTTCTGTCAGCTGAACCAATCAGAAGCTTGAGACCGAGTTTTTGAGTTTAGAGAAAGCTTTATAACGTCCAGACCTGATGGCGTGTATGTATAATGTTTATTGCTCGATTGTCGGCCATATTGCAACTTCTTCGTTAAATGTAATTGTTATTGGAATAAGTGTATTTTATTATTTACCAATACACTGGCATACCATCCATCCACTTAGCTCCCTTAAATTACTACATGGCATTAAGTCGTTATAAAATGAGGAGAACCAAACTGTATTTTAAAGGTACAGAGATATATAAATATGCGTCGTTTTGAACGTACTGCCCTAACAAATTAATAAGACGATGATGATGACATTGGTTCTGGGTTTGGCGTGGTGATGTGGAGTAATTGATGGAACAGCGGGTTATATGTTATATTCACATGTTTTTCTTCTAAATTAATGTTTTTATTTTATTACCGTATACTATTTAAAGAAATAACATTTCGCCATTTTGTCATTTTTTTAAAATGTTTTTTTTTTTTTGCTAATCAAAAATCCGTCATTTAGTTAAATTAAACGTTTCTGTGACATTCTGGTGCGGGCTGTTTACTAATGTTGACCAAACATGTGGCCCAAACCTTTTGTTTTATTAATTTGCATGTATCATTATTTTATATATTGTATCTGTATCTTTTGTATTATACATGTAAATGAGAAATGCAATAAAATATTATTAAACTATTTCAGGAGTAACTCAAGATTTATGGCCCTTAGGTCGGCCAAATAATTGATGCCCAATGAACAGTATTATAACACTGTTATGATGATGCATATATGTAACAGGACCAAACAAAATACGATAGTTGTCAAGAGTTATCACCCTTTGATCTTGTAGGCCGTCAAATGTCCGCAGAAATGCCTTAGTTTAATAATATTTTAATCTTTATGGCTCGATTAATTTTACATATTGATGTGAATACAAAACATGACAATTTAAAGAAACGCTTTAACGGGTCGTTCCACAAGTTCTAGCAACATTAGTTAATTTATTAAAGAAACGCTTTAACGGGTCGTTCCACAAGGTCTAGCAACATTAGTTAATTTATTAAAGAAACGCTTTAACGGGTCGTTCCACAAGGTCTAGCAACATTAGTTAATTTATTAAAGAAAATAAATGGGTCGTTCCATAAGTTCTAGCAACAGTAGTTAATTTATTAAAGAAAATAAATGGGTCGTTCATAAGTTCTAGCAACAGTAGTTAATTTATTAAAGAAAATAAATGGGTCGTTCCATAAGTTCTAGCAACATTAGTTAATTTATTAAAGAAAATAAATGGGTCCTTCCATAAAAAGCAAATGGGTCGTTCCATAAGTTCTAGCAACAGTAGTTAATTTATTAAAGAAAATAAATGGGTCGTTCCATAAGTTCTAGCAACATTAGTTAATTTATTAAAGAAAAACAAATGGATCGTTCCATAAGTTCGAGCAACAGTAGTTAATTTATTAAAGAAAATAAATGGGTCGTTCCACAAGTTCTAGCAACATTAGTTATGCCCTTCCCGTGCATACATATCCTGCAGATGCATCACTTGGTTCAGCTCCCAACATAAATATTGGAGGAACCCATGCGTTCTGTTAGTGTATACAAATTTATTTTAGCTCGATTGCGAAACAAGTTCTTACAACTTATATTAATCACTCTCGAGACCTCATTCCTGATAGAATCCATCTCCACGAGGGAGAGAGAAGATGCAATGTGGAATTTAACACTTTCCCGCATAGAAGCACCTCTTAACTCCATTACCAAAACGACATACATTGACAATGTAGTAGCCAAATCAATGTTCATAATAAATGCCAGAATCTCTTGAAGTCCCAGTAATATCTATGGAGGTGGGATAGATATGGCGACTACTTATCCACTGCACGATAGCTAAATGGCTGTCGTTTGTATGGAGATATAATAGTATATTTACCTAAATCTCTATGTAGTCCCAGTAATATCTACGGAGGTGGGATAGATATGGCGACTACTTATCCACTGCATGATAGCTAAATGGCTGTCGTTTGTATGGAGATATAATAGTATATTAACCTAAATCTCTATGTAGTCCCAGTAATATCTATGGAGGTGGGATAGATATGGCGACTACTTATCCACTGCATGATAGCTAAATGGCTGTCGTTTGTATGGAGATATAATAGTATATTAACCTAAATCTCTATGTAGTCCCAGTAATATCTATGGAGGTGGGATAGATATGGCGACTACTTATCCACTGCATGATAGCTAAATGGCTGTCGTTTGTATGGAGATATAATAGTATATTAACCTAAATCTCTATGTAGTCCCAGTAATATCTATGGAGGTGGGATAGATATGGCGACTACTTATCCACTGCATGATAGCTAAATGGCTGTCGTTTGTATGGAGATATAATAGTATATTAACCTAAATCTCTATGTAGTCCCAGTAATATCTATGGAGGTGGGATAGATATGGCGACTACTTATCCACTGCATGAGAGCTAAATGGCTGTCGTTTGTATGGAGATATAATAGTATATTAACCTAAATCTCTATGTAGTCCCAGTAATATCTATGGAGGTGGGATAGATATGGCGACTACTTATCCACTGCATGATAGCTAAATGGCTGTCGTTTGTATGGAGATATAATAGTATATTAACCTAAATCTCATGTAGTCCCAGTAATATCTATGGAGGTGGGATAGATATGGCGACTACTTATCCACTGCATGATAGCTAAATGGCTGTCGTTTGTATGGAGATATAATAGTATATTAACCTAAATCTCTATGAAGGAAAGGGTTAAATGCCTTGACTAAGGGCACTATCGTAACAGCTCCAGTGGGGCTCGAACTCTGGGCCTTTTGCACATGAAGCGAACGCGCTACGACTTCCAAGTCCTAAACTGCTACACATTCGTTATTTATAATATGATTGTATTTTGTAACGATCACATTCCTTTTGTTAGTGCATGGTAGTGTACAAAATAAGTTTGTTTATTGTTTAAACTTTTTCACCGACGATTGTCATGTTTGGTGTACGTAAGATATAGTACGGTTAGGAGTGATGGTCATAGAGTATGGTTATGTGAAACATAGTAGTAATATTTTAATCTGGAATGATGGTTGATAAGGTTACCCAATAGTATATGTACATACACATGCTCTGTTTGGTAACTCGGTTAGGCCTACACACTTATTGGGTTACGTCCGCCTCGGTGGTTATGGTCGCTGACTTGTATACCACTGTAACCTATCATCACTGTTGGTCATGGATTTGAGCCCCGCTCAGACCGTGTCTCATTTATATGAAAAAGTTGGCAGTTTCTTACGGAGGTTGGTGGCCTGGGGAAACATGAGGTGTAGTCCGTGTAATTATTGATTATCATTAAACCTATTAATAGGCCTCTTAGCATGTGACTTAATTAATGACGTGACTTGAATCGAAAGCGAGGCTTTCATAAGTTGATAAAACTACAATTGGTCGTAATTTGTTACGGATCATTGGAACGGTAAACAGTTTTTAAAACTACACGTGTGCGTCTGATTTGATGTTTTAACTCTAGATTTAAGTGTTCTTACTTCAATTACACCAAGTCGATCCTTTACAGAAACGTAATAGTTAAACTCTGTGATCTCAACAATATATAATGTCGAAACGTGAAATAATATGTTGACACATTTTGGCAATGTAAATGAGGCTACGGGAGCATTCGTTTATTTTCGGAAATGATCGTGTATAACCGTGCCTCTCCGAACAAATTCTGGTGTCCATCAGTGAGGTCTCGAGAGTGATTAATATAAGTTGTAAGAACTTGTTTCGCGATCGAGCTAAAATAAATTTGTATAATAAAATAAAGTTCCCCTGAAATCCAAGATGGCTGCCATCACTCTGGTGCAGTTTTTGTCAAAAGCGGATGACGATGGCATCCAAAATGTCATCCTTTATGAGAGCGTTCAAACGTTTTCTTCACACAAAGAGAATGGCTAATGGGTCAAGAAACTCTACCTGTATGGTCCTTAGGTGAAACATTTCCTATGTTGTTAAATTAAAGTTGCCCTGAAATTCAAGATGGCTGCCAAATTCTTCAAAAATCACACAAACTGATGGGCAGGTGGTAGGAGTGATCCATGTACCATGCTCCTGCAACGTTGTTAAAATGGCAGCTCAGTGATAAAAAATGGGCGTGGCCCGTTAGGTCAATATTTTATTTTTGACTGAATATGGTCATGTCATATATCAAATCGAAGATATCGACAAGTCGATCGCTCTGGTGCAATCTATCCAATCTATCCAAGATGGCCACCGTAATGTCAAAAAGTTGTTGTTTTATTATAGATGTCAAAATTCTTCACACAAACAACTTAGCCAATGGTGGCCACATTTCACAGTTATAATAGGTTAAATATCTGGTTGTCAGGAATATTGCATTATAGTACATGTCAGGAATATTGCATTATAGTACATGTCAGGAATATTGCATTATAGTACATGTCAGGAATGTTGCATTATAGTACATGTCAGGAATATTCCATTATAGTACATGTCACGAATATTCCATTATAGTACATGTCACGAATATTCCATTATAGTACGTCAGGAATGTTGCATTATAGTACATGTCAGGAATGTTGCATTATAGTACATGTCACAAATATTCCATTATAGTACATGTCACGAATATTCCATTATAGTACATGTCACGAATGTTGCATGTTCTTACTATTTTGTAGAATTATTTTAGTTGTTTTTTTACACAAAGATAATATAATAAAAACATAGTTTACAGAGGAAGTGTTTCTTACGTTGTGATGTTTCATAGTAATCATTAATCATGAACTGTTCGTGATATTAAATGTCTTGTATTGAAATAAATGGATCAAATTTCAGACTTGTGACTTCTTGTTCCTCATGCTTCAGACTTGTGACTTATTGTACCTCAGACTTGTGACTTCATGTGCCACATGCTTCAGACTTGTGACTTCTTGCACCTCATGCTTCAGACTTGTGACTTATTGTGCCTCATGCTTCAGACTTCTTGTGCCTCATGCTTCAGAATTGTGTCTCATGCTTCAGACTTGTGACTTTGTGTGCCTCATGCTTCAGACTTGTGACTTCTTGCACCTCATGCTTCAGACTTGTGACTTCTTGTGCCTCATGCTTCAGACTTGTGACTTCTTGTGCCTCATGCTTCAGACGTGTGACTTCTTGTGCCTCATGCTTCAGACTTGTGACTTCTTGCACCTCATGCTTCAGACTTGTGACTTCTTGTGCCTCATGCTTCAGACGTGTGACTTCTTGTGCCTCATGCTTCAGACTTGTGACTTCTTGTGCTTCAGACTTGTGACTTCTTGTGCCTCATGCTTATCTCAGCCATGTGAGGTTAGAGTTTTTTATCATCGCCTCCTAATTAATTAGGACGATGCATCCAGAAGTATATATTTAGTGGAAGTCGTGATAGCGCGTTCGCTTCAGGTGCGAAATGCCTGTTCGAGCGCCACTGGAGCCGTTTGTGCACTTAGGCGTGGCATTTAAATTCCACATTGCCTCTTCTCTCTCCCTCCCTCGTGGCGATGGATTCCATCAGGAATGAGGTATCGAGAGTGATTAATATAAGTTGCAATTGAGCTCAAATAAATTTGTATAATATGTTACAGTCCCATAGTTGGAATCTAAACATCTGTAACGTGTTGTGTGTAAATTTGAGTTTACATTTTATCTTGGCCGTATCAAGTAGTATGTGGTATGGTACAGTGGTCGCCAGATAGGAAAGGTGGGTTTTCTCCGGGTACTCCGGTTTCCTCCCACATGAATGACCACATTTACGCTTTCATTTGCGTTGACCGTTTTAACAGATTTTAAATTGCATGTAATTACGGATAAAATATTGTATAATTCCTGAAATGTATCGAAACTCGGTTAAATATTCGGGTATTGGCACTTGAATTATAATTTGAATCCTCGGGGGGGGGGGGTTACGTTATTTATCGTCGCTACCGGTTGCCCATATGAGCGACGCCTCCTGAAGATATTAGTCATTTTAGATTTTGGAGGATAGTGCAATGATACAGACAGAGACCCATTCCAGAGTCTCCTCTGGTTCTTTTACGTGCACGGTGTAAAGCACCGACACGAGACCTCGGTTTAACGTCCCATCTGAAAGACTGTTAATTTTATTAGGGTCAGACGGGGGATCGAACCTGCGATCCCTGGATTACCAGTCCAGCGTGTTATCATTGGACTACAGATCCGTGGGGGGGGGTCAAAGGCCCGATCAATACTTAGTTCCCGTGTGACGTCATCATTCCTACTGTGGCTGCCATTTTGATTGGCAAAATTAATCAAGATATTATATATAATATATAGTAGCGTAATTTTGTTTTCTTCACAAAATATTTATTTTTCATCCCATCACCATGGTTCATACATTGTTGGAAAGCTCTCAATGGACATATGTTTGTATCATTTCACAAATGTCGTATCAATAACGAATACATAATAATTTACCTGTATATTAATATTTCAACTGTGACAATCGACTGTCAAAATTAGGTGTACATTTTACAATTTATAATTCATACATACATCATTGTCAAAAAATAAAATTAATATTTAAAAAGTGCATTTCAATACCTTTAAAATCATACAAAATGTTTAAGAAACCAAAATTAATTAAGTTATTGCAATTAAAGAATTACTAGTAAAAATCATGAACGTGTCATTTATAAAACTTGCCAATCAAAATGGCTGCCAAGATAAGATCTTATCAGTGTTTTTGATTATTTTCACAGTGTTTTCATAGTCCGTGGGAACTATGTATACCCAGCCCATATATTCTTTGAACCAATGCAAATAGGTAAAAGGAAATAAAGAGAACCAGCATGTGTTACCTTTCTTTACTTATAACAAATTATTCTATAACGAGATTAAAATAATCTGTGGTGATATTTTTGAGAATTTATACACGTACTTTCAAAACACTAGCAATAATGTTGAAAACTAAAGACGCCCACGCATTCATGCCTAATTATGTAATGTTTCTAATAACTCTAACTCTTTTAGAATCAATCAATGTCCGATTAGCGCAGTGGTTAGCGCGCTCGCTGTGTCTGCATAGAACCTATTAGCTCACGCCTCTTTAATACGTCGTTTTATATATCAATGTGGGACTCTGGCGTCATGCATGAACAAATATGTATGCGTAGAACTTACATAGTAACGTTTTCAGATATCCAGCGCAGTGGTTAGCGAGCTCGCTTCTCACCAATGCAACCCGGGTTCGATCCTCGGACCAGGAAATATGTGAGATGGTACGGTGGTCGCCAGATCGGACAGGCTGGTTTTCCGCGGGTACTCCGGTTTCCTCCCACACGAATGACCACATTTACGCTTTCATCCGCGCCAACGAGAATGATTAATATAAGTTGATAAAGCTTGTTTCGCAATCGTTGTAAAATAAATAAAGTTTAAACTTTAAGGGTGTGATAGTATCAGGGTGCAGAAGAAAATTTGCGGGAAAAAAGTAAAGAAAAAATAATTCTTAGTTTTTCTGAATCAGTACACCCCATAGTGCCTCAGAAAAAAAATCCCCATGAATTGGGCTTGGGTAATTTTTTTCCAAGCACTGAAATTTCGGCCCCAAGACCCAATCAAAGATCCATCAAGATAGGGGGTAGGACTACATATTTAAGTCTCTAGTCACTTCTGGTCTAGGTATGATAATGGAAATTGACAGGAGGTTACAAAGGTGATTACTCTTCCCTGGGGTCAATGGAGCAAATTGATGTGATGATGTAATCATGACGAAATCCAAGATGGCGTCCATTTTGGCGGGAAAAACGAAAATATTGGTTACCAGTCCACTCACGTCATTCTGACTTGAGAAATATATTCTATACCAGCCTGTAATGTAATTTGATGTATCTCTCTTGTAGATCCTCACAGTTTGATTTGCATTTCTGGTGCCTTGCGTAGTGTCCTGGGTTCGAATCCCAGGTGTGACAATATTTTTTCCGTCTTTTTCGCCAGGGTAGGTGGCAGTAGAAAAGATGTGCTTTGCTTCCAAAATATGGCATCATACATAGTCAGTGATGAGTGGTACAAGGAGAGGAACAATGATAGCAAGAAAGTCAGAAAGGGTGATGATAGCTGCTGCAAAGCTTGTCCGGGAAGAAATACGAGCGAGAAATTATAATAAAGATGTGTATCCAGGAATAAATGAGATTAAAAGTTCCGAAGAATGCGGAGACTTTTTGACTCCTAGTTTACGTGTGTTCCTGGAAACACTGATTAAAGATGAGCTAAAGTGTGACGTAATTGGGCAAGCCATCACACAAGCCGCACGTCCGAACTCTGTAATTTCACCACTGCTGTTCGGGCTTGGTATAGAGTTAGATCACGTTTTTGGATCAAAGTGGCTCACAGAAGAACTTTCCTCATTTGGCTTGTCCATCACCTACAATGAAGTTCAGCTTTTGAAGCAGTCCATTCTTCAGCAGCAAACATTGCAATCGTTGTCCCCACCGCCATTCCCGACGTTAGGACAGTACATTGCAGATAATGCAGATTCAAACATACGCACCTTGGACGGGACCGGAACCTTTCACGGTATGGGTATTATTGCTTGGTACCAACGCCGAAGTAGCCAGCAAATTACCGACCAGCGTGTAAAACGTATGGCAAGGGTCAAAATTTCCGATCTTACTTACGATAAAGGCATACCAATTATTCTTTATGTCACACCAGCCATCCCCACCTTGTCAACATTCAAGTTCAATGCGATATGTGAAACGATATTACCATTCACTATCCCACCTGTGTCATATTATTCAAAGGTGCTCTGGAGTTCTGCCAAAGTACTTGCAACCAAAATGACTCCTAGCCCGGATTGGACAAATTGGTCTGGATTCATGCACTGTGTCTATCAAAACGACACAGATGGAATTAGTGCCGATGAAGTGTTGATGCTTCCAATCATAGACCTGAACCCTAGTGATGAAACCTGCATCTACTCCACGTTGTCTTACATACAAGACCAAGTGACGAAACTGAAACTGCCAAGTACATCAGTAACATTTGACCAACCGCTCTTCATTAAAGCTGTTGAAATTGCTGCCACCAAACAGCTTAGCAAACTTGTGATTAGACTGGGTGGGTTCCATACATTAATGAGCGCAATCAGTAGCATCTTTCATACGATGCGAGGATCTGGAATATATGAAGCTCTGGGTCAGATATTTGGCCCCAATGCTATTTTGCACATATTGTCTGGCAAAGCCATTGCACGGGCACTACGGGTTCTCTATCTTCTCGACGCATGCCTGACCACCAAATTACTGGAACAGATAATATCGGACTGCGAGGCACATCGTGACGAGGATGATGATTATGACGGTGGTATCAATGAGAAATTTCAGTCCAGTCTTACTACAAAGGATGTGGAGGCCTTGCAAAAGCTTCTCGGTGACGTATTGAATTCCGATGCTGAAACTCGTTGTGATGACATTGTAAACTCGGAGCCACTTGTCTTGTTAGATAAATGCATTGAAGAATTGAAAATATCATTGTCATCACAGTCTAGAACAGCAAAATTATGGATCCAATTACTGAATTATATTCGGAAAATAGAAGACTGTGTAGCATGTGAGAGACTAAAGGACTGGAACGGACATTTGAGAGTATGTAGTGAGTTTCTGAACTTATTTGCAGCAACAGGACATATTCACTACGCAAAAAGTGCAAGGCTTTACGTGCAAAATATGGCCAAGCTACCAGAACAGCATCCCTGGCTATATCAGAAGTACATAGAAGGCGCTCATGCTGTGGAAAGAACAGAACACTGTTGTAACGGACTTGGTGATAGAGCAAAAGCTCATGTGTTCGCTAAAAAGTCGTGGTGGTTTGACACATGGACGAGGTCTGACTGAATCTGTCCGTCACCAATGGGTGTTCACCTTACCAATCTGTGTGGCAATCCATGATGCAATGACAACTCGCTCGCAGAAGAAGATACGGACGTCCGAACAACACGTAGATCTCAGCATTGCTCGAAAAGACCGCGACCTCACTGATCTTGATAAACTGTTAGACTGGTTTGGTGATCACAATCCATTCGTCAGCAACGGTTGTGACTTGCGTTAGTTGTCAACCGGTTTGACAGCGGAACAAGGGGATGGTATCAACTGTGATATCACCGAGGAAGTTGGCTCTAAATTACAGTCAAAGATAGACTCCGTGTCATATAACGGCGCAAAGATTAAGCGATCTGAGCAAATTAAGACTTCTCACAAAGAATCAGCGAGAACATGGAGCCATATTTCCAATGGGAAATGTGTGTGAGTCCTCCATCCTTGTTCAAGGACAATTTCATGAGGAAGCCGGTGAAGTTTGAATTAGCTAACGCACTGTATAAGGATGTAGCAGATACTAGGCCATCTGGTGAGCAAATGCGTGTTGTCGACGGCGGTTGGCTTCTTCACTACATACAGTGGAAACACAACACATACCAGGAAGTCTTCGAGCGTACTCGTCATATCTCACACATCAATTCGGTCAGTGTATTGTTGTATTCGATGGATATCCTGAGTTTTCAACTAAGGATCACGAACACCACCGACGCAAATCAGATTGACTTCCCGCCGCTACAAATAAAGTGAACCCGTCACGTCGTAGGTACAAGGATCAGGAAGCGTTCTTTGCTAACATTGCAAATAAAGTTGGCTTCATTGCTATGCTCACTGATTACTTGGAAGCAAATGGTCATATCATAAAGCAAGCACAAGCAGATGCCGATACACTAATAGTCTCTACCACACTAGATTATGCCAAGAACCAGCAAACTGTTGAAGTAATCGCAAATGACACGGACATCTTGGATTTGTTTCTGCATCACTGGAAAGAGGATATGGCGAACATATACGTTCATAAGGTCATCGGAGGAACAAGGCGAAAACTAGTGGAGCCTTCCACAATTCATTCCGTAAAGGATGTGTCATCAAAGGTTGATCCAGTCATTAAAACAACATTCTGTTCATACATGCATGGAGTGGATGTGACACAACATCTTCAACATTCGGACATAGCAAGACTAAACTGATGAAAACTATAGCAAAAGACCACTCAATTCAAGCGATTGCCGACAATTTCTATTCAGCTGAAACTCAGGACACAGCCGGGAAGCTTGGCATAGATTTATTCACTTTGTTGTTTGGTGAATATTGCAAGGAAAGGACTCTGACGACCATTCGCTTTCACAAGTACCAGACGATGATTGCGCAGTCAAACATCTTGGAACCGCAACGAATGCCTCCGACAGTACGTGCCGCCCATTTCCACAGCCTCAGGGTATTTCTACACACTATTCAGTGGATGAACTTGGATACTGAAGTGCTTGATCCATGCTCATGGGGTTGGCAACATGATCGTTCCGGACTTGTACCATTAATGACGGACATGGACGTAGCACCGGAGAGTGTGTTGAAATTCATTAGGTGCAAGTGTAAAAGCCAAAATCCCAACCAATGTGGTACGAACTTGTGTACCTGTTTCAAGCATGGAATCCAGTGTGTTGAGGCTTGTGGAGGATGTCATGGAGTAAGCTGTAAAAACACTGTCAGAGTCGATATCCAAGAATAATTGGTAGCCTACATGAAACAAAAACAGTAAACAATGAGTCAGAATGACGCGAGTTGAATGGTAGCCAATATTTTCGTTTTTTCCGCCAAAATGGACGCCATCTTGGATTTCGTCATGATTACGTCATCACATCAATTTGGTCCATTGACCCCAGTGAAGAGTAATCATTTTTGTAACCTCATACCAATTTGCATTATCATACCTAGACCAGAAGTGACTAGAGACTTAAATTTGTTAGCCCTACCCCTCATCTTGATGGATCTTCGATTGGGTCTTGGGGCCGAAATTTCAGAGTGCTGGGAAAAACATTCCCCAAGCCCAATTCATGGGGATTTTTTTTCTGATGCGCTATGGGGTGTACTGATTCAGAAAAACTAAGAATTATTTTTCCTTTACTTTTTTCCTGCAAAATGTTCATATAGGAGTTATACAACCAGACTATTATTATTTCTAGAGGTAGATGGAGACCTGGTGTCAGACGACCACGCTGGATAACTAATATGATAAATCAATCAAGTCACGGTTGAACTTTTGAAAACAAGTACATTAGAAACAAGGGCAATCTGAGACATAGTAAACCTCCACCATCTGGGTTCATCCTTGACCTGAGGCCCATCCTTTCACCAAAGTTCATGACAATCCGACAGTGATTTTGTTGCATAATCCTGCTCCGTAATAGATAAAGATACAAAGGGAGACAAAACCATAACCTCCTTGCCATAGGTAATAACAAACCATACATCCATGATTAAAAACATATCAAAATGTGTTGTAGGGAGTAATGTAGTCGTATCTGTAGTCCAGTGGTAACACGCTGGACTGGTAATCCAGGGATCGCAGGTTCGATCCCCCGTCTGACCCTAATAAAATTAACAGTCTTTCAGATGGAAGGTTAAACCGAGGTCTCGTATCGGTGCTATACACCATGCACGTCAAAGAACCAGAGGAGACTCTGTAATGGGTCTCTCTCTGTATCATTGCACTATCCTCCAAAATCTAAAATGACTAATCTCTCCAGGAGGCGTCGCTCATATGGGCAACCGGTAGCGACGATAAATAAACGTAAAACACACACACACACATATACAGTCAAACCTGTGTTAGTGGTCACCTCTGTTAAGCCGCCAACCTGTATTAAGCAGCCAATTTCCAGATTCCCAATAGGTTGTTTTGTTATGCATTTGACCGTTATCATTATTAAGCAGTCACCTGTGGTCAGCAGCCACTTTCTGCAATTCCCTTGGCTGGCTGCTTAATAGAGGTGTTCACTAACACAGGTTTGA
The DNA here is from genome assembly GCA_014843695.1 of Archivesica marissinica. Classification (NCBI taxonomy): domain Eukaryota; kingdom Metazoa; phylum Mollusca; class Bivalvia; order Venerida; family Vesicomyidae; genus Archivesica; species Archivesica marissinica. The sequence continues at coordinate 20,587,711 of CM026394.1, read as the reverse complement.
CTGTATATCCATACTGCTAAATATTAGTGTTTAAAACTGCATACACATTCACATATCACCGGGTTAATATGAAAGACATTATAATTTATAATAGGTAATGCTTCTCGGATGATTTCCATTAAATATCCTCGTACATCAAGTTTTCCTCTTGAATGCTAATTTATCCAGATCCAAAAACTCGCACGCATTGTCGGAAAGTAGTTTCTCCTGTAAATAAAAATAAACATAATCTAGAGAATAGCATTCGGAGAGATGCAAACCCCCGCACTGGGCTGACTGCCGCGCTCGTCTGAGCGCCATTACCACATGCCATATGTCTCCCAAAATCAAATCACTTCTTCCTGGACCAACCTTCTATATAATATCAACAGACTTTCATAAAACAAATTCCGCCTCCGTGGTCGAGTGGTTAAGATCGCTGATTTGTATACCACTGTAACCTATCATCACTGATGGTCAAGGGTTCGAGCCCCGCTCGGGCCGTGTCTCATTTATATCAAAATGTTGGCAGTTTCTTACGGAGGTTGGTGCACCAAGTACTGTGTCGCAAACTGCCCGTCGCTCAAATGGGCAACCGGTAGCGACCATAAATAAACTTAACTAAAAAAAATTCATCCTCAACTTCTAGAGTTATCCTATTAACACCTCATGCAGCTAAAAACAATAACTCCCAGTCAGTATTTTTGACCTACCTTGATTTGTACCGTGAAATCAGATGTTTGTACCAATTTGCCCGGGTGGTGTTCACCAAGTGGGAATGGGTAGTCCGAGCCGCATATCACACGGTCCTGTAAATACACGTCAGAATTTAGAATAAAAGTTTCCCTTTTCTTTATCCATTTACACTGATTGAAATGTACTACATGACAGATTTTCACGAGATACAGTCGTATTTATTAAATTAGACACGCAACAATATGGTACGGGTAAAACCTGTCTTAAGCAGCCAGCCAAAGGAATCACAGAGTGGCTGCTTAGCACAGGTGGCTGCTTAATAGAGGTCAAGTATATAATAAAACAACATATTGGGAACCTGGAAACTGGCTGCTTAATACAGGTTGGCTGCTTAATAGAGATGACCACTAACACAGGTTTTACTCATTCATGTTTTATCTCAACATTTTCTGGTATCCAACATCTGTTTACGGCAAGTTCCGACTGGTTATACCTTTTTCATTTGGCTCAATTGCGAAACAAGTTCTTACAACATTAGTTAAATTGCTCTTGAGACCTCATTCCTAATATGGAATCCATCGCCGTGAGGAAGAGATAAGTGCCTTGCCTAAGGACACAATCATAATGTCTACAGCTAGGCGCGAACTCTGGGCCGTTCAGACCTGAAGGCATCGAACGCACTACTCCTGTGCTATCATGACTGGTGTATAATACAGTCAAACCTGTGTTAGTGGTCACCACTATTAACCAGCCAACCTGTAATAAGCAGCCAGTTTCCAGATACCCAACATGTTGATTTGTTATACATTTTACCTCTGTTAAGCAGCCACCTGTGCTAAACAGCCACTTTCTGTAATTCCCTTGTCTGGCTGCTTAAGACAGGTTACACTGTAGACGTTGCCGGAGAGCTCTCCAGAAGAGTCTGTAACCCAGTAACTTATACCTCCACTCATCCAATTAAGGAATGAATCGTGGGTTAATAGTTTCCATTCGGGTATGAACTACATTGGATGTGGTTAAGGTGTGTGGAGACGTCGGCTTCCATGCTAACATAGACATGTCTAATGTAGTTCATACCCAGATGGAAACTATTAACCCGCGATTCATTACTTATCAGTACATTAGTTATTATTTTCAATGAGACAAAGTAAAATATAGCACATTTAAAATGTATTTAGTCCAGATTTGCGACCTACCATGTGCCGGACCTGTTAAATAGATCATCCTTGGAACAGCTTAACTTGTAAGGAACACTACCCAACACTGCGAATGCGCATGACTGTAACTCTGAGTACACAAGTCAGTTGCATATCATTACTGAGGAAATTCATAGAAAAATGGATACAAACAGGACATAGTACTGGATGAGAGACTCACCTCCCCAATGACAGCTACTAGAAGTTCCAACGCTTTGACATCATGAACCAACGTGTCTGTATAGAACTTTCCTAGAAATTGTCGAGGACTAATCTTACATTGCGTGGCGCATAAATCTGGCCGCACGTTATACCCGTGCTCTACACGACCTACAGTGAACGGAAATGCTCCACCTGAAAACATCACCAAATATTATATATCACAGTGTATCAAGGGTCGATAAGTTTTTTTTATCCTTTTTTTTACATCTTAATTTTTAAAGCAAATATAAATGTTATTTTTAGATATTTTCCGAGAAATACTACAGTTACTGTAATGAAATTTAGACAAACTAGAGGACACTCAGTAGAGCGCATACCTCCACCATGCTTTCCATCCCTAGCAGATACCTTGCTAAATATAATGCTTGTCCTATCCGACAACTAGAGGACACTCAGTAGAGCGCATACCTCCACCATGCTTTCCATCGCTAGCAGATACCTTGCTAAATATAATGCTTATCCTATCTCACAACTAGAGGGCACTCAGTAGAGTGCATACCTCCACCATGCTTTCCATCGCTAGCAGATACCTTGCTAAATATAATGCTTGTCCTATCTCACAACTAGAGGACACTCAGTAGAGCGCATACCTCCACCATGCTTTCCATCGCTAGCAGATACCTTGCTAAATATAATGCTTGTCCTATCTCACAACTAGAGGGCACTCAGTAGAGTGCATACCTCCACCATGCTTTCCATCGCTAGCAGATACCTTGCTAAATATAATGCTTGTCCTATCCGACAATGATGAAGAATATGTTTAATACAGCATCGACCATCACCATAGTTAATAGATTGGTGTTAGGCACAAGACAGACAGACAGACAGACAGACAGACAGACAGACAGACAGACAGACAGACAGACAGACAGACAGACAGACAGACAACGACAGACAGACAGACAGACAGACAGACGACAGAGACAGACAGACAGACAGACAGACAGACAGACAGACAGACAGACAGACAGACAGACAGACAGACAGACAGACAGACAGACAGACAGACAGACAGACAGACAGACAGACAGACAGACAGACAGACAGACAGACAGACAGACAGACAGACAGACAGACAGACAGACAGACAGACAGACAGACAGACAGACAGACAGACAGACAGACAGACAGACAGACAGACAGACAGACAGACAGACAGACAGACAGACAGACAGACAGACAGACAGACAGACAGACAGACAGACAGACAGACAGACAGACAGACAGACAGACAGACAGACAGACAGACAGACAGACAGACAGACAGACAGACAGACAGACAGACAGACAGACAGACAGACAGACAGACAGACAGACAGACAGACAGACAGACAGACAGACAGACAATACAACCTCCTAAACTATGTCTAACTTGAGATGACTGAAATGTTTGTCACTATGTGCAGGTGGTTGTTGGTAATATGCATAAATGGACACAAGGCGGGTAATTTGTTTTATTATTTCATTTAGGTGGGTCAGTAGTCCAGTGGTTAACATGTTGGACTGTGAATCCAGGGATCGCAGGGCTGACCCTAATGATACTAACAGTCTTTCGGATGGGACTTTAAACCGAGGTCTCGTGTCGGTGCTGTACACATAAAATAACCAGAGGAGACTCTGGAATGGGCGGGCCTCTCTCTGTATCATTGCACTATCCTCCAACATCTAAACTGACTAATCGCTTCAGGAGGCATCGCTCATATGGGCAACCGGTAGTGACATAGAACACACAAGATAGATATTTTCAAAAAACATTTACCTCCATGTGCAAAGCAGACTTTGAGTTTTGGGAACTGCTCAAATACCCCACCCATCGTCATACAGCAGATTGCAGTGCACGTTTCAGCAGGCATGCCTTCGTAATAAAAGTACACATGTTATTATAAAGTGCATGCACATTCTTGAGTTAGCCGTGAGTTTTATCTATCAGAAGTAAATGATTTGAGGGATAATAATATGTAATTGGTAATGTATTTGTCGTAGGACAGAACTTAATGCCGTTTGAATTTATTGAAATAATTATATCGGAAAACATGGTGGTATTAAATTGCAGTGTAGTGACTTGACTTTCTTTTACCTGACATCCTATTGTCGTGAGTCACGACTCGTGACCAAATAATCCCGTTATATACTTACCCTATTATATTCCTCCAACGCTAATCTATACTAACTGAATACTAACCTAACCTATGATGCTCGTGTATCTTGTGCAATGCCTCGTTGCACTTGATATCTGGACATTGTAACGTCTAGTTACGCTATATATTGGTAATATAATTTTTTTTTTTTTTTAGTTTACGTTTATTTATCGTCGCTACCGGTTGCCCATATGAGCGACGCCTCCTGAAGAGATTAGTTATTTTAGATTTTTGGAGGATAGTGCATGATACAGACAGAGACCCATTTCAGAATCTCCTCTGGTTCTTTTACGTGCACGGTGTAAAGCACCGACACGAGACCTCGGTTTAACGTCCCATCTGAAAGACTGTTAATTGTATTAGGGTCAGACGGGGGATCGAACCTGCGATCCCTGGATTACCAGTCCAGCGTGTTACCACTGGACTACATATCCGTCTGTCATATAAATTATAATAAATATCTAGGATATTTATATCACTTTCAGGAGTTGTTGTCTATTGGTCCCTTGGTAACTCCACAGAGAACCCTCAATAAATATATGCCGGCTGGGCTACGTCGATATATTTATTAATTAATAGTTACGATGTTGAATCTGACAATTGGTTGTTGACGTTACTTTATTGCACGTGTCATAATCTTTTTCTATAACCTGTTTTCGTGGGTGATTATTTTTAACATTGTTTGTTGTGACATTCCATTCATGACGGAATACATTACAACGACAGAGAGAAGAGGCACTATGGACCTAAGGGTTCTGCCTAAGAACACAAACCACCGTGGTGCTGGTCGGAGCTCGAACTCACATCCCTCGGTTACAAGACAGCCGCCGTACCCATTACACAATATGGACGGATAAGTTCAGGAACTTGTTTCTCAATCGAGCTCAAAATAACCTTGTATAAACTTTTACTTCAATTTCTACAACAAATAATGCACAATACTGCCACGGATTCGTACCTACAAGCCACGGAAGCCAGTATTTAGACATCCTACCCCCCATTTCCATGTCCCATGGGTGCACGAATACTGCTACTCCGTGTTCCTCCGCCGCCTATAATAATACACAAACACGTACTATTTGTGAGACGTATAAATCTGATTTCTTCATTACACTACACTGAACGACTTTAAAAACGCACCATATTAGTTATGTTATGTTCGGGTTTTACGCCTGCATCAGCACCATTTCGGGCTATATCGCCGGCGGGCAGTTTACCTAACAACACCTTTCCTGGGCAGGCTCCAGCGGTTAACCAGTACTTGGGTGCACCAACCTCCGTAAGAAACTACCAACTTTTTCATATAAATGAGACACGGCCTGAGCGGGGCTCGAACCCGTGACCATCAGTGATGATAGGTTACAGTGGTATACAAGTCAGCGACCTTAACCACTCGACCACGGAGGCGGACACACCACATTAGTGGTATATGTTTTAGTTTAAACAATATTTATTTCTTTGAATAAACATAGTCAAGTACAGTCTGCTTCCGTTACGTCATCCTACTGGTATGGTTACCTCTTTCCTACGTATACTTTTGGAGTCACATGATTCAGAGGACAATGGATAGTGTATCAAAATTAATTGTATAGGGACATCAAGAGAAATAGTCTGTTCCAAATGTTATTAAATTCCACACAAATACAAGTGTGCAAAAATCATCCCCTAGATTTGGTGCGTTCTTAAAGTCATTCAGTGTATATGAAATCAACAAGCTTAGCAGAGTTATCACCCGTACACATTTTAAATTGTTGCCAATTACATATTAATTCAATATTCATAAAGTTAGTGTGTGTTTTTCTCGTGAATAATTGCCGCTCAAATACCCTCATGTAGATCAAACTGTGTGACATTTATATGATATTACTTAGTACATGTTTAAATGTCAGAAGATGACACTCGTTGCCAGCGGTGGTATTTCTATGTATCGTAAACATGAATTCAAAACAACATGCATCATGTGTGTGTTTCACGTTTATTTATCGTCGCTACCGGTTGCCCATATGAGCGACGCCTCCTGAAGAAATTAATAATTTTAGATATTTGGAGGATAGTGCAATTACACAGACAGAGACCATTCCAGAATCTCCTCTGGTTCTTTTACGTGCACGGTGTAAAGCACCGACATGAGACCTCGGTTTAACGTCCCATCTGAAAGAGTGTTAATTTTATTAGTGTCAGACGGGGAGGTCGAATCTGTGATCCCTGGATTACCAGTCCAGCGTGTTAACCACTGGACTACAGATCCGTCTGTAGCAGTAACGGAAGTAAATAGTCGCGTAAAACTAGCATGTACATAACACTCGCAACAATTACAAAAGTAGATAAGCACTGTAGTGACTAGTGTCAAACCAAATATACCTATCCGAAATTTGGGGTTATGTATTAAAAATATATTTAAATGCTGTCTATTTGAGCTAAATTAACAGAATCCCGAAACATGATACAGCTTACACACATTATAAAAGAATTAAACTTGTTTTATTACTTTTTCGTTAATACTCCTTATATGTTATAATAGTTAACAAATATTTATCACGAAGCTCAATTGTATGTATCTGGTATTTTTCTACAACAGAAATTGTTCATCCAACATTGTTAATTTAGTTTGAAGTTAAGGCTGTACATAACGTTGTTATAACTTGTAGCCCAACCCATTTGCTTTTCCCCCCAGATTTAATTATATACCGCAATACTAATTAATCCTAATTTAATTCATAATTATTTCAATGCAATAAAATATGATAATAACAAAAAGAAGCCCGAAATAATACCGCAAATATAGGCCATAGTTGTTGGGCGTCTAGGTTCCAGTCATTGACGTGTGAGCCAATCTGTACACCATGAAACCCTGCAAAATACAGAAGTTGGACATTCCGTGCAGGAGTAACATAACACGTATTATATGCATGAAAAAGGGCTTCCGAAACCTGGACTAGTATGGTGCCACAGTGCCACACTACGCGTGAAAACGGGGGCACAGTGCCACACTACGCGTGAAAACGGGGGCACAGTGCCACACTACGCGTGAAAACGGGGGCACAGTGCCACACTACGCGTGAAAACGGGGGCACAGTGCCACACTACGCGTGAACACGGGGGCACAGTGCCACACTACGCGTGATGGTGTCACACTAAGCGAGAAAACGGGATCACAGTGCCACACTACGCGTGAAAACGGGGGCACAGTGCCACACTACGCGTGATGGTGTCACAGTGTCACACTATGCGTGAACACGGGGGCACAGTGCCACACTACACGTGATGGTGTCACACTACGTGTGATGGTGTCACAGTGTCACACTACGCGTGAACGGGGTCACATGAAATCGCAATAGTGGCAGTCTCATAGCCTGGGTTCCAGTCTGTCGATTTTTCACTTTTTAACTTCTGGCAAAATGATTAGAAACTCAATACGGCCCAATTAATAGTATCGGTGTTAAAATATATTTATTTGACTGACCAGGCAACATATAATAACGCCTGTTCCCAGGCTAGCAGTCTCAATAAACAGCCAGTACTTGAGGTTGCGTTTATATTAGTGTTAGTAAGATATCAAATATACAATATCAATACATGCACAATGTACCATGATACATGAAACCCCGTCTTTATTTTAGCAGTTCTGGTAATTTTAGCAGTTCTGGTAATCTCCCATTATACAATAAACAACATTCCTGCATCATTATTTCCCCAGGCCGATTCTCTTCGCCCATCAATCGGCGCGCATATATGTGACCCACCATATCAAAATATTATATGACACGTAACATAATCTTTCATTGAATACGATTTACATAAGCTACTGAAGTTTGTTTTACGTTTATTTATCGTCGCTACCGGTTGCCCATATGAGCGACGCCTCCTGAAGAGATTAATCATTTTAGATTGTTGGAGGATAGTGCAATGATACAGAGAGAGACCCATTCCAGAGTCTCCTCTGGTTCATTTACGTGCACGGTGTAAAGCATCGACACGAGACCTCGGTTTAAAGTCCCATCTGAAAGACTGTTAATTGTATTAGGGTCAGACGGGGTATCGAACCTGCGACCCCTGGATTACCAGTCCAGCGTGTTAACCACTGGACTACAGATCCGTCTGTCTGCTAATGAAGTCCTGATGTTATTGCACTTAGCTTCTCTTGTAGTCACCCAGTTACGGTACCCGTTATTTTAAAATCCAACCATTATCCTCACGCCCATCAGGTCAAACAAAATATCACTCCAATCCAACGAACAGCTCCTTATGTCACGGTGAGCCCCAGCCTAATTAAATACCATGTAGTCGTTTCACTCTAGTGTAATTCTGAGCGTCGACATCCATCACAACTACGTCACGCTATCAACACATTTAAACACCTTGGGTGGCATTACCAATCCAGCGTGTTACCACTGGACTACAGATCCGTCTGTACCATATTTCCATCGCTACATTGCCTGACCAAATACGAGAACCATGTTTTGTGTGTTTTATGTTTATTTAGCGTCGCTACCGGTTGCCCATATGAGAAGAAGATATTAATCAGTTTAGACTGTGGAGGATAGTGCATGATACAGACAGAGACCCATTCCAGAGTCTCCTCTGGTTCTTTTACGTGCACGGCGCAAAGCACCTACACGAGACCTCGGTTTAATGTCCCATCTGAAAGACTGTTAATGTTATTAGGGTCAGACGGGGGATTGAACCTGCGATCCCTGGATTACCAGTCCAGCGTGTTACCACTGGACTATATATCCGTCTGTACCATGTTTTGCAATGGACAATCGCCATTTCATATGTGTTACTAATTAATCTGGTCCATGTCTGGCATTTAGAAACCGTATGCGACGGATATACAGCTGTCCTATCTATCTATCTTCCTTTAATGTCGAACCCCTCGCGGGGACGTAGACATGTTGCGCGTCAAAAACCGCAAAGAAGCTAAAAGTATGAGTAGTTAAAAGTATAATTTAAGAAGGTGTGAAAATAAGTTGTGGTAAAAGTTTAAAAGCAGCTAAGCAGAACAACTAGGGACTGGCATGTTCAATATGGCAAACTGCCGTATTGAATTGCTCTATGGTAGGGAGATGGACAATGTCAGGAGGGAGGTGGTTCCAATGATAGATTGTTCTTGGAAAGAAGGAAAACTTGTAGTAGTCTGTAGTTGCTGTAATTAACCTATAGCTTAAGGAATGGCAATGGCGAGTAGGACGGGAGAGCGGAACTAGGTAATTTTCAATGGGAATAGCAGCAAGATCATTATTTGTCCGCATCCCATAACAACACAGCAACTCCAATTCAAACAGGGAATCTCCTTAATATGTATTCTATATCCGTAGAACATAATCTTCACCACACAAACGCAGTGTCTGGGAAAATGCAATTTCACTCCAGTATTATAAGAATTTCCTTGCCCAGAGCTCTCTGAACGGTATATTGAAGGGAAAAATCCCGGCCAACTATAGAATGGACACGTCCCGGACCGTAACAGATTTTGTAAATATCACGGACATGTATAGACCCATAGCCAATTTTGCTACACTGGGCTTCATTTTACAATGGCGCTACTGGTTTGCAAATTCGCCAACAAAACAAACGGTGGATGGTTATAAACGACTGATGTATAAAATAAATTAATTGCTAGATGCAGGTATGGGCTACGGACTATATAGCTATTAACTTACCTTGTATATCTATTCCTCACATGAACGGCGAATTCGATAAAGGTGGAATTCGGACCTGCATTGGTGTGATGTATTATGATATCTGGTAAACCGTGCCATACAAAATGGCCGCTACAGTAGGAATGGTGATTTGATATGGGAAGTACTTACCCAATTCATGCTTGCACCTTATCAATTCTTTCACTGCAAGTTCTGGTGCCTGCATTGGTAGCGTTCCCAGACCTACAAACCTATCCGGATATTTCTTCACCGAGTCTGCTATATCATTGTTTAATATCTTGGCAAGATCCAGCGTGTCTTCTGGCTTAGCCTGTAATTCAAAGTTATTAAATATTTACACGTGGAAGTCGTGATAGCACAGTGGATGCGGATAGCGCAGTGGATGCGGATAGCGCATTGGAAGTCGTGATAGCGCAGTGGATGCGGATAACGCAGTGGAAATCGTGATAGCGCAGTGGATGCGGATAGCGCAGTGGAAGTCGTGATAGCGCAGTGGAAGTCGTGATAGCGCAGTGGTTGCAGATAGCGCAGTGGATGCGGATAGCGCAGTGGAAGTCGTGATAGCGCAGTGGATGCGGATAGCGCAGTGGAAGTCGTGATAGCGCAGTGGATACGGATAGCGCAGTAGATGCGGATAGCGCAGTGGAAGTCGTGATAGCGCAGTGGAAGTCGTGATAACGCAGTGGATGCGGATAGCGCAGTGGATGCGGATAGCGCATTGGAAGTCGTGATAGCGCAGTGGATGCGGATATCGCAGTGGATGCGGATAGCGCAGTGGAAGTCGTGATAGCGCAGTGGATTCGGATAGCGCAGTGGATGCGGATATCGCATTGGAAGTCGTGATAACGCAGTGGATGCGGATAGCGCAGTGGAAGTCGTGATAGCGCAGTGGATGCGGATAGCGCTGCGGATGCGGATAGCGCAGTGGAAGTCGTGATAGCGCAGTGGATGCGGATAGCGCAGTGGATGCGGATAGCGCTGTGGATGCGGATATCGCAGTGGAAGTCCTGATAGCGCAGTGGATGCGGATAGCGCAGTGGAAGTCGTGATAGCGCAGTGGATGCGGATAGCGCAGTGGAAGTCGTGATAGCGCAGTGGAAGTCGTGATAGCGCAGTGGATGCGGATAGCGCAGTGGAAGTCGTGATAGCGCAGTGGAAGTCGTGATAGCGCAGTGGAAATCGTGATAGCCCAGTGGAAGTCGTGATAGTGCAGTGGAAGTCGTGATAGCGCAGTGGAAGTCGTGATAGCGCAGTGGATGCGCGTTCGCTTCAGGTGCGAAAGGTTTGGAGTTCGAGCCCCACTGGAGCCGTTTCGATTGTACCCTTAGGCAAGGCATTTAAATTCCACATTGCTTCTTCTCTCTTCCTCATGCCGATGGATTCCATCAGGAATGAGGTCTCGAGAGTGATTAATATAAGTTGAAAGAACTTGTTTCACAATCGAGCTAAAATAAATGTGTATAAACTAACTCTTTACACGCTGCCAGACGATGAAGATAACAGTCAAATATGTCTTGACATTTTGTTTAAACATTATTTATTTGTTCTGTTACATACATGTATATATACAACTATTATAAATGATTGTAAGACAAATAGGATTTGAAAACAAGCTTAATACAAAGCTTATGTAAATTCATCTCCATGGTAAACATAAAGTCTAATTATCCGATTAAAGAAATTATATGTATTATGAAATGTTCAAGTTGTAATATTGTTTGTTTTAAACAAAAATACAGTCCATATTTCCCGATTGTAATTGCAAAGTGCTGCAAAGTATTTGAAATAAAAATACATGTTCCCCTCCCAGTCCGTCCGTGTGTTCGTAGATCAATGAGTGAATCACTTGGAGGCAACAATGAATTGTTGTACTTTATGAGAGAGGTGTATGCTTTTGGTCATTATTTAGACGTTTGTTGCCGTAGATAAGATTGCTATAGGTTAAAGGACGTGTGTGTGTTTTACGTTTATTTATCGTCGCTACCGGTTGCCCATATGAGCGACGCCTCCTGAAGAGATTAGTTATTTTAGATTTTGGAGGATAGTGCATGATACAGACAGAGACCAATTCCAGATTCTCCTCTGGTTCTTTTATGTGCACGGTGTAAAGCACCGACACGAGACAGCGGTTTAACGTCCCATCTGAAAGACTGTTAATTTTATTAGGGTCAGACGGGGGATCGAACCTGTGATCCCTGGATTACCAGTCCAGCCTGTTACCACTGGACTACATATCCGTCTATGGTTAAAGGACATGGTAAGTTATCTCGGTACGTTTGTCTAATGTTGAAATAGTTGCGACAATATAATGGTAATGGTTTGACGTTTCAATTTCTCCGCATGCACAGTTCCGGTTGTTCACGATAGATTTACGGAAAAGGTCATAATTTAATTAACTACAGCCAAGGCGTATACGAGTATGTAACACTAGACAAGTTCTGCAACGACACATTTCTAAAGAACTTCCATAACATAATTCCAGTTTTCAGTATTTAAACTATTTATAATAGATTTGATTTTACCCAGCATGCACAGAATTAAACCTATCATATTTGACTGTTATTTTCACCGCTTGTGTGCAAAGATTCAAGTGGCTATGGTCCGGAGTTCGAGCCCCACTGGAGCCGTTACGATTGTGCCCTTAGGCAAGGCATTTAAATTCCACGTTGCCTCTTTTTCTCTCCCTCGTGGCGATGGATTCCATCAGGAATGAGGTCTCGAGAGTGATTTATATAAGTTGAAATAACTTGTTTCGCAATCGAGCTGAAATAAATTTGTATAAACTAAAGATTCAAGTCAATCATATACTCTAGATGACAGGTAGCCTGGAAACAGCCGTTGATATATTTTGCCTTGACAGTCATATACATATATTTTGTAACACCGAGACCATTAATTGGGACGTATTGAGTTTCTGATAATGTCATTTTGCCAGAAGTAAATTAGTGAAAACTCGACAGACTGGAACCCAGACTAGATGACAAAAGGTGTACATGTATTACTAGTATATATATTCAATATTATATATATTTACCCAGTAACTAAACATGACGGGTACTGTAGACAACACCTGCACGTCAACATCTGTGGCATCCATCTCCGCGATCCGATCCTCAAGTGACCAGCAGTTGGGTTCAACTTTACGGAAGAACGTATCTTCTTTCATCATGTCCGCACACCGACCCTCGCAACTGTGGTCCAGCTGCACCCAACCGCCATAGCCATATCTCTGATCATATAATACTCAATAATCAATGTGTGTGTGTGTGTGTGTGTGTGTGTGTGTGTAGTGTGGTGTGGTGTGGTGTGGTGTGGTGTGTGTGTGTTTTACGTTTATTTATCGTCGCTATCGGTTGTCCATATGAGCGACGCCTCCTGAAGAGTTTAGTCATTTTGGATTATGGAGGATAGTGCAATGATACAGACAGAGACCCCATTCCAGAGTCTCCTCTGGTTCTTTTACATGCACGGTGTAAAGTACCGATACCTCGGTTTAAAAGTCCCATCTGAAATACTGTTAATTTTATTAGGGTCAGACGGGGAATCGAACCTGCGATTCCTGGATTCCAAGTCCACCATGTTAAACCACTGGACTACAGATCCGTCTGTTTTAGACCATAGGTTGCTGATGCGGATTTTATAATCGGAATTATACATAATTGTAGGAATGCATGACAAATTATGAATCAATTTTGGATTCGAACACTAAACAATGACATGTTGACCAATGGATTTTTGAAAGTTATTACACATTGCGTTGTATGTTACCATGTAAGTTGTAAAGATCTAATAACGTCGCAATTTCAAAAGTATAACGTCTGACCCTAATAAAATTAACAGTTTCAGATGGGACGTTAAACCGAGGTCTCGTGTCGGTGGATTGTTCCAATTGTGTAATTTGGGTTAGTCAGATTACCCAGGTTGAAAATACATGCTACAGACGGATATGTGGTCCAGTGGTAACACGCTGGACTGGTAATCCATGGATCGCAGGTTCGATCCCCCGTCTGACCCTAATGAAATTAACAGTCTTTCAGATGGGACGTTAAACCGAGGTCTCGTGTCGGTGCTTTACACCGTGCACGTAAAAGAACAAGAGGAGACTCTGGAATGGGTCTCTGTCTGTATCATGCACTATCCTCCAACAATCTAAAATGACTAATCTCTTCAGGAGGCGTCGCTCATATGGGCAACCGGTAGCGACGATAAATAATCTCGTCAGGGGTTCGTCCTGATATGGCCGGTTGGTGAGCCTCCAGCTAGTTAAATAATGGTTACCGAGTGCCCACCAGCCTGGCGCCTAGCATACAATAATAGGATTCGGGGGGGAAAGATTCATAAAAAGAGGTGTCTCATAAGTCATAAATGGCTGGCCTTTTAAATTGGGGTGACACAATAATAAACAAACACTACTTTTATACATGGCCGCATGTAGGTAGTTTTATTGTAACATTGTTGCAAGATTTTATTTTGTGGCGTATAGCATTGTACGATGTTTGTATCGTGTTTATTATGATGTATTGATATGTTTGTAAACAAATTAATACACATGGTTTTCGGACAAACCAGATCATCACTGATTACATTTAAAAATGTTTATCAGATTAAACACAACCTGACATGCAGATAAAACACAAATGAGTTCAGATATACAGATGTAGATACACAAAATTAAACACAACGAAACCTTCGATACAACACATGTATATAGAGAATATTTGTGTTTATAGATAGGATTTTATTTCATCGAGTGATCACCGACATTTATAATTGGAAATACATCAGTGACCATGAGTTGAAATACATATATCAGTGACCATGAGTTGAAATACATATATCAGTGACCATGAGTTGAAATACATATATCAGTGACCATGAGTTGAAATACATATATCAGTGACCATGAGTTGAAATACATATATCAGTGACCATGAGTTGAAATACATATATCAGTGACCATGAGTTGAAATACATATATCAGTGACCATGAGTTGAAATACATATATCAGTGACCATGAGTTGAAATACATATATCAGTGACCATGAGTTGAAATACATATATCAGTGACCATGAGTTGAAATACATATCAGTGACCATGAGTTGAAATACATATATCAGTGACCATGAGTTGAAATACATATATCAGTGACCATGAGTTGAAATACATATATCAGTGACCATGAGTTGAAATACATATATCAGTGACCATGAGTTGAAATACATATATCAGTGACCATGAGTTGAAATACATATATCAGTGACCATGAGTTGAAATACATATATCAGTGACCATGAGTTGAAATACATACATCAGTGACCATGAGAGCAAATACATATATCAGTGACCATGAGTTGAAATACATACATCAGTGACCATGAGTGGAAATACATATATCAGTGACCATGAGTTGAAATACATACATCAGTGACCATGAGTTGAAATACATACATCAGTGACCATGAGTTGAAATACATACATCAGTGACCATGAGTTGAAATACATATATCAGTGACCATGAGTTGAAATACATATATCAGTGACCATGAGTTGAAATACATATATCAGTGACCATGAGTTGAAATACATATATCAGTGACCATGAGTTGAAATACATATATCAGTGACCATGAGTTGAAATACATATATCAGTGACCATGAGTTGAAATACATATATCAGTGACCATGAGTTGAAATACATACATCAGTGACCATGAGAGCAAATACATATATCAGTGACCATGAGTTGAAATACATACATCAGTGACCATGAGTGGAAATACATATATCAGTGACCATGAGTTGAAATACATACATCAGTGACCATGAGTTGAAATACATACATCAGTGACCATGAGTTGAAATACATACATCAGTGACCATGAGTTGAAATACATATATCAGTGACCATGAGTTGAAATACATATATCAGTGACCATGAGTTGAAATACATATATCAGTGACCATGAGTTGAAATACATACATCAGTGACCATGAGTTGAAATACATATATCAGTGACCATGAGTTGAAATACATATACCATCAGTGACCATGAGTTGAAATACATATACCATCAGTGACCATGAGTTGAAATACATATACCATCAGTGACCATGAGTTGAAATACATATACCATCAGTGACCATGAGTTGAAATACATATATCAGTGACCATGAGTTGAAATACATATATCAGTGACCATGAGTTGAAATACATATATCAGTGACCATGAGTTGAAATACATATATCAGTGACCATGAGTTGAAATACATATATCAGTGACCATGAGTTGAAATACATATATCAGTGACCATGAGTTGAAATACATATATCAGTGACCATGAGTTGAAATACATACATCAGTGACCATGAGTTGAAATACATACATCAGTGACCATGAGTTGAAATACATACATCAGTGACCATGAGTTGAAATACATATATCAGTGACCATGAGTTGAAATACATATATCAGTGACCATGAGTTGAAATACATACATCAGTGACCATGAGTTGAAATACATACATCAGTGACCATGAGTTGAAATACATATATCAGTGACCATGAGTTGAAATACATATATCAGTGACCATGAGTTGAAATACATACATCAGTGACCATGAGTTGAAATACATACATCAGTGACCATGAGTTGAAATACATACATCAGTGACCATGAGTTGAAATACATACATCAGTGACCATGAGTTGAAATACATACATCAGTGACCATGAGTTGAAATACATATATCAGTGACCATGAGTTGAAATACATACATCAGTGACCATGAGTTGAAATACATACATCAGTGACCATGAGTTGAAATACATACATCAGTGACCATGAGTTGAAATACATACATCAGTGACCATGAGTTGAAATACATATATCAGTGACCATGAGTTGAAATACATACATCAGTGACCATGAGTTGAAATAAAATCCTATCTTACACTAATATACACAAATCTTCTTTTTCTTTTTTGATTTATAATGATTTCGGTTGATAAATATTTGTTATCAAATTAAATTCATTTTAACTGCCACCGTCTGCAGCCTCGTTTCTCTACAATACACAACCGCACAACAACTATGTTATTTCGGGTTTTACGCCTGCATCAGCACCATTTCGGGCTATATCGCCGGCGGGCAGTTTACTTAACAACACTTTTCCTGGGCAGGCTGATTAACCAGTACTTGGGTGCACCAACCTCCGTAAGAAACTGCCAACGTGTTCATATAAATGAGACACGGCCTGAGCGGGGCTCGAACCCGTGACCATCAGTGATGATAGGTTACAGTGGTATACAAGTCAGCGACCTTAACCACTCGACCACTGGGGCGGAGCAGTAAAAATTAAAACCTACAGACTAAACAAATTCATAAGAATATATTACTTTATAATTAACTGTTCATGATTTTTGGAGGATAGTGCAATGATACAAGCAGAGATACCCATTTACGTGCACGATGTAAAGCTCGGACACGAGACTTCGGTTTAATGTCCCATCTGACAGACTGTTAATGTTGTTAGGGCCAGACAGGGGATCGATTATTATCTGATTTAGGCCATCCTTATGAATGACATTGTTTTGTTTTTTAAAGTGGCGCCCACAGCTTAGGTCAGGTGGCGACTCCCCACCTAGTATTGGTGGAGGACGACACCGGTGCATTTTGGGAAAGGCACTAGCTACGGTTGGTAAAACTTGTTGCCCAGCCATGTGCTGCTATATTACTACTCTCAGTATTCAAGTGTACACATAGCACTATAGATATATCATTGAGTTCGTACATTTATCATACTTGTAATTGTATTGTGTATAGTAAACAATAAAATATAATAAAACTAAAAACCGGGCACCTGGGTAGAACCATAGACCGTCCGCAAGTCAGTTGGATAGCCTCCACTCCATACATGACATAATTCGACACGCCCAGAGGGATTCGAACCTACAGTGGTTAGGAGCCATTGATTTGAAGTAAATGTCCTTAATGAAGGTATATACGAGATTTTTTTATAAAAGTTTCACTTAATCGCAACAAGTTTCCCATTTGAGCGACTGACAGTTTACCTAACAACACCTTTCCTGGGCAGGCTCTGGCGGTTAACCAGTACTTGGTGCACCAACATCCGTAAGAAACTGCCAACTTTTTCATATAAATGAGACACGGTCTAAGCGGGGCTCGAACCAGTGGCCATCCGAGATGATAGGTTACAGTGGTATACAAGTCAGCAATGGAGGCGGTTCTAATATAGGGCCTACGTGACTATCTAGTGAAACGAGAATAAATTATATAATAAAACATGTTAATTAATGTACATGTATAAGAATTGTGTAATTTGCATGGAAACTAATTATGTATTTAGCTAACAAGTGAGTGAACGTTACACCCCTGCCGGATACGCCCACGGGCACATCGAAGAAGAAAATCGAATACAGTTCAAAATATGTAACATGTCTACGTCACCGCGAGGGGTTTGACATAAAAGGAAGAGCTATCTATCTATCTTCCGTTAATGTCGAACCCCTCGCGGGGACGTAGACATGTTGCGCGTCAAAAACCGCAAAGAAATTAAAAATAATAGAAAAGATAGATAGAATAAACATTGCACACAATAGTAAACTCGTAAAAATCGTACCTGTTTCAAATCGGGCCAGTCCTTCGGTAAAATATGCGTGTGTAAGTCAATCTTCATCGTCCCATGCAGCAAATCCGTTACTTCTGTATAACTATAAGACAAGCGATCGTTCAATCAATATGCATGTTTCACAAACCAATGTTATTGTTTAGGTCAAGGTTAAACTATATTGGATTCAGCCAATCGCATTTACATACTATAGGGGTGTGTCAAATGACGTAACACAAGTGATTGCCACAAGGTATAACCCCACTAATATTACACTATATATATATATCATATCATATCATATCATATATCATATATTACATATATATAATAATATAATTATATAATAATATATAATCTTTTATTCTTTCATTCCGAAGATTTACATGCTCTCATGAAGAGAAAGAAATATCACACAAAAAGAACATATTTATATAAACACACAACAGTTACTATAAAACATGTTTTTAGCTCCATTGCGAAACAAGTTCTTACAACTTATATTGATCACTCTCGAGACCTCATTCCTGATGGAATCCATCGCCACGAGGGAGAGAATAGAGGCAACGTGGAATTTAAATGCCTTGCCAAGGGCACAATCGTAACGGCTCTAGCGGGGCTCGAACCCCGGACCTTTCGCACCTGAAGCGAACGCGCATCCACGGCGCTATCACGACTTCCACATACAACTTATCGTAGACAGACAACGTGGCAAACGTAGACCTACATACAATTAAGAATGAAAAACAATGCAACATCACAACATTGGCCTAAATGCAAGGAAAATGTCAAAAGTTATGTTCTGACTTAATCATAATATGTATAGGATATAAGCCGAAAACCATCCGTAACATATTGGACTGTGTGAAGAGCGTAGCGCCGAAGACAGTACCAATATTTTACATACTATTATTGTGTCCGTTTGAGGCGTATATCTTACTTAAAACACACACATATTTAACAAGATCCTACTAATTAAAATTGTTAATTTCGTACATGTAAGCGTAGGATTTAATATAATACCCTGGACTTTTGACAGCAGGCGAATATTAATAATAAAATTACAAAGGTATGACGTCACGATTGTGTTTTAAACGACCATATAAAACAACATAATGTTTCACGAAAGCAAAATTGGAACATTACATATTACATGGTGATAGTAATAACATCGTTTTGTATCACATAATTACACATATGAACACATTATTCGATCTATGTTAAAATGATGTCGCGTAAACGTGTTTAAAGAATGAAGCACCGATGCGCCGAGTCTAGCTAATGTTCCGGTGATATTAATCTGATAAAGTCTTTGTATGTGTGTCCTAGCAAATAGTCTAGGAAGCTCTTGATAAGTTTTTCATTAACATATACAGTCAAACCTGCATTAGTGGTCACCTCTATTAAGCAGCCAACCTGATTTAAGCAGCCAGTTTTCAAATTCCCAATATGTTTCTTTGGTATACATTTGACCTCTATTAAGCAGCCACCTGTGCTAAGGAGCTACTTTCTGTGATTCCCTTGGCTGGCTGCTTAAGACAGGTTTGACTGTATAACCTATTAGAGAAATGTTCATTTACATGATTCAGGTAAATGTTTCTGATATTATCTGACTAATTGTCAGATTAGCGCAGTGGTTAGCGTGTTCGCTTCTAACCAATGTAACCGGGTTCGATCCTCGGACCGGGAAGTATGTGAGATGGTACGGTGGTCGCTAGATCGGACAGGTGGGTTTTCCCCGGGTACTGCGGTTTCCTCCCACGCGAATGACCACATTTACGATTTCATCCGTGCCAATGAGTGATTAATATAAGTTGTTAAAACTTGCTTCGTAATCGTTGTAAAATAAATAAAGTTTTGAAAAAATATGTATTTACAATGAAATGCGTTATACAGTCGGTTGTAAATGAATAGTAGACGCATCAAAAACCAAATGTGTGATTAATATAAGTTGTTAAAACTTAAAATAAAGTTTAAACTTAAACAAACATAGAATCTACTGTAGTTTTGTGTGCTTTTATGGATTATAAAAAAGCGTATGATTCTATTGTATTGTTTAATATAAATGTTACAAAAGGTATGAAGGAACACTACGGATAATGTGAGATTTCTTTACCTATTTTGGAATCAGTTATGCACATTTGTTCATGACCTGTGGCAAGAAAAGTGTGTGTCCTGCTGAATGTTGACATAGAATAGAATTATATATATATAATTATGCAATACTCGTATGTCCGCTACCTTGAGGGCGACGTCTGGTTTGTCACGGAAAGGGTGTAAGTTTCCTGCTGAATGATGACATAGAACAGAATTATATATATATAATTATGCAATACTCGTATGTCCGCTAGCTTGAGGGCGACGTCTGGTTTGTCATTAGCCTGGGAACAGGCGTTGATATATTTTGCCTAGTCAAATAAATATATTTTAACACCGATACCATCAATTGGGTCGTATTGAATTTATAAGCATATCAACCTGGGAACATGCGTTGATATATTTTGCCTGGTCAGTCATATAAATAATTATATTTTAACACCGATACCATCAATTGGGTCGTATTGAGTTTATAATCATATCAACCTGGGAACAGGCGTTGATATATGTTGCCTGGTCAGTCATATAAATATATTTTAACACCGATACCATTAATTGGGCGTATTGAGTTTTGCCATAAGTTAAAAAGTGAAAAATCTATTAATGTCTATTACATAATTCGGATACCACGTTAAAGCGACACTACATCAGTGCAAATGCAAATTTCTACAGCATGTAATTTCTTATTATATGGTATAATTGTTTTTCCAAATATTTGCCCCAAAAACTGAATATTTCAGCAAATAAACAAACATCGTATACGCGGTTTGTTGACATGTCAAAATAATGTAAAATAGGTCGACATTCATGCGTAATACAACGAGTGTATCCTGAATAACACTAGTTATGGTACAGATTTACCGTTATATCTCACATGTGTGCCTATGCATATTTATTTGTAGACTAATCTTAGTCAAATTATCTCTAAACGACATTATCTCTCGTTTAGTATTGATAAGTGGAAGTCGTGATAGCGCAGTGGATGCGCGTTCGCTTCCGGTGCGAAAGGTCCGGAGTTCGAGTCCCACTGGAGCCGTTACGATTGTACCCTTAGGCAAGGCATTTAAATTCCACATTGCCTCTTCTCTCTCCCTCGTGGCGATGGATTCCATCAGGAATGAGGTCTCGAGGGTGATTTATATAAGTTGAAATAACTTGTTTCGCAATCGAGCTAAAATAAATTTGTATAATTTAGTATTGACTCCAGTGACAAACGAACGTCAATTCAGGAGCGTGGATGAACGTTATATGAAAAGCTAATTTCACTTTAAATGTGAAAGTTTGTAAACCACAAAAACACTGTTTATTGATTCATTGTTGGTGTTCGAATGTATTTGGAATAATTTGTAGTAGCAATGTATTTATACGTGAAAAAAATGCGCCGTAATTCGCTGTAATTAATTAAATAATATGCAAAATTATGACAATTAATTAATTTTGTTAAAATATGTTAATTAATTATGCTGATTATGTTAATTGATTATGTTACATAATGTTGCTTAATTAACTCCCTTATTATTTGCACTGTAAATATGTTCAGGAATATTACGTTTATATAATGTAGGTTTTCGTACTTAATGGCATAAAATTTAAATATTTTGATTGTTTTTGTTGGCAGGAAAAGCAAATGCATTTGGCAGTTAAAACATTTATGTTTGTTTTGGCATCTAAAAAAAATGGCTCAGAAATGCTTAGAAGTTGTACTAGACTGCACCCGAATAGTTAACGTTAAATTATATTCCTCATTCTTGAATGGTTAACATGTTTATTCACTTAAAAGAACAGAACAGAACATAAGTTTTATTCATTACGTATACATAAGAGGATATTTGTTTGTTTTGAGTGAATATGGAATATATCTCACTGTGAAGTGAGAACATTTCAAATATTTACACGAGCGCGTACACAATTTCTTTTTATTTTATGCTAATTGGTGAAAAACAAACACAAAATGAAGAAATTAAAATAGCTGGCCGTCGTGTTTTTGCGCGGATGAATACATTGAGACTATAGGCATTTCTAACATTCTGATGACGAGATGTACACCGGATTAGTTTATACACATTATTTGAGCTCGATTGCGAAACAAGTTATTTCATTATATAAATCACTCTCGGACCTCCTCATTCCTGATGGAATCCATCGCCATGAGGGAGAGAGAGAGGCAAGTGGTTAAATGCCTTGCTAAGGGCACAATCGTAACGGCTCCAGTGGGGCTCGAACTCCGTCTTTCGCACCTGAAGCGAACGCGCATCCACTGCGCTATCACGACACCGGTTAAGGACCACTCACCTGTGTAGGGGTTATCTCAAAATATAAATTTAATTAGCGTTTAGGCAAAGCCAAAATGAACACTGGTTTCTTTCAAATAAAATATAAATCAATAAGCAGGTGTCGCATTTTTTTTATTCAATTCTAATCCAATCCATAATCTTGTAGTAGTGTAATGTGTTTCTCATAAAGTCATTGTGCAATTCGTTGTTCTCGCGGATTAGATCCGCCAGTCGTCACCGACGACACGGGGGCTCGACTTGCTCATCGTCAGAACTTAGATTCGCAGCGATGTTGTCGCGACGATCTCCGGCTGCAGTAGCACGACGACCAGCCGCTCTTTAAGGAGCACGGGCGACCTGGTTACCCGCCCTCCGTGGGGCACGGCCATCTGCTCTTGGCTGTCTATCATCCTGTACTGGCGCGGGCTGGTTATCACCATGTACTGGCGCGGGCTGGTTATCACCATGTACTGGCGCAGGCTGGCTATCACCATGTACTGGCACGGGCTGGTTATCATCCTGTACTGGCACGGGCTGGTTATCATCCTGTACTGGCGCGGGCTGGTTATCACCCTGTACTGGCACGGGCTGGTTATCATCCTGTACTGGCACGGGCTGGTTATCATCCTGTACTGGCACGGGCTGGTTATCATCCTGTACTGGCACGGGCTGGTTATCATCCTGTACTGGCACGGGCTGGTTATCATCCTGTACTGGCACGGGCTGGTTATCATCCTGTACTGGCACGGGCTGGTTATCATCCTGTACTGGCACGGGCTGGTTATCATCCTGTACTGGCACGGGCTGGTTATCATCCTGTACTGGCACGGGCTGGTTATCATCCTGTACTGGCGCGGGCTGGTTATCATCCTGTACTGGCACGGGCTGGTTATCATCATATACTGGCGCGGGATGGTTATTATCCTGTACTGGCACGGGCTGGTTATCATCCTGTACTGGCACGGGCTGGTTATCATCCTGTACTGGCGCGGGCTGGTTATCATCATATACTGGCGCGGGCTGGCTATCACCCTGTACTGGCACGGGCTGGTTATCATCCTTTACTGGCGCGGGCTGGTTATCATCATATACTGGCGCGGGCTGGTTATCATCCTGTACTGACACGGGCTGGTTATCATCATGTACTGACACGGGCTGGTTATCATGATTGGGGATGTGTACATTATATATATATCCTTTAGACTACCGTCTTGCTGTCAGCAAGGAACAGACCATTATTATTTATGATTTGGGCAAGAACGTATCCAACAGACCATGTGTTGGCCACTATGTTTGGTGTAAGTGTTGGCACTGTGAGTCTTGAAGTCAGATATATTATCCCACTGATTTATGACAAGTTAAGGCATTTTGTTGTTTGGCCGACAATGGTTGAATGGCTATGGAGAGTACATGGGCCAAACTGCACATGGCTGTGGTTGTTATAGATCGAACGTCCCATCAAATGTATCGACAAGAAATGGAACCACAATAACGGTATTAGTCGGGGTACCGTAACTATCATTGCATGTACTCACGGGTGGTGGTTGATGTGCATCGACACATCGAGAGTGGACATCTAGGTCATATTGACGATGCCCAACAATACGGCTTGATGAAACAGGTTGGACCAGACTTACATTTTCCAGACGATTTGCTTATTTTAGGCGACAGAAATCTACCCTAATCGCGATTATGCTATGAACGCATATACCTCGAAAGCAGCCAGGAGAAAGACAATTGTCATAAACTAAATATCACTATCACAAAATACAGAGTGCGAGTAGAGCATGATATGGCAGATATCAAATGTTATAGATGTGTTGGTACTGTGTGGAGAAACCCCAGAAATCTGTTGTCCCAAACGGTGTCCATATGTGTTTCGTTGTGTGTAGGCGCAAGCAAATGGAACTGATTCTTTAAGAAATAAAATAAAATAGTATGGCTATATCCGATTTCTTTTCTTTGAATTATTGTCGTTACAAGTTGGCTTGGATGTATGGGGTTTTCATTTTACTGGCATGGCTAACCCAGATAAATAGAAGGCAACAGTCCATATAGAAATCTTACACAGTCATACCAACTACAAAGGACAGTAATGTACAGTTCACATTATAGTGACACAAAATAAATAACCCCTTGCTACAGCCATGCATTAATTTTATATTGTACAATAAACTTGAGAAACCCCCCAATATTTTATCGTCATCCGATGTTCATCTCATCATCAGAATAGGTTAGAAATGCCTATACGTCGTGAGTCGATACACAAATCTGCCGCAATCTTGAATTTAAAGTTGAATCGAGGAAAAATACATGAAAACATTTATTGTTACAATTTGCCTTGACAAAATTCGAGACATTGTCAGTTGTATTTCGCTTTTGATTTATTTCATAACAAAAACAATAATACAGGTATATAGTGTCATTGAAGCCAGGTAAACGGTGACAATTAAATGACACGTGTGAAACGGTGCAAGAATAGTGTATTGGGAAGGGAGATAATAAATAAAGCAGTCCGGCAATATACAGTGACTGATATACAGTGAGATATGGATTATATCTCAGATATGGATTATATCTCACTGATAGAACACTATTACATCAATTAGCATAAAATAAATAGTCATAATATATACACATAATTACATATAAATAAACAAGTGATCAATAAAGCTATCGTATAGCTACTGTAATCTAATTTAATATAGAGGATGCACATTCTAGTTAGTTGTTTTGTGTAATTAAGAAGACAAAGCGTTCAATATTGAGTTCCTATGGTTTAAAGCATTCTTAATAAATCGAGCCAATTTAATAAAACCTTTCTATTATCACTGTTCATTAAAGAACAAAATTTATACATACTTAAAATGAGATGTTGTACCAACATTATATATCACAATTGGTACAATCACATACATTTGCTTGTAATCAGTGTTACACAGTCAACTCATATTTTTTATATGTACACACGTGTAATAATGCATGGAAGGATTGCGATTGGCTGAGAGAATAATTCGTATAATTTGTAAATTAAACTGTAAAGTATGCATATTTCTATTTCAATGGGTACATAACGTTAATGGTCAGACAAACTACGATTTAGAAAGACGTCTTGACGCAATTATAACGCTGTTAAAACATAGACATAACGCTGATTTGCGTAGTGACGTCATGACCATTTAGTGACGTCATGACAATTTGCGCTTGCAGTTGGTGATGAAAGTAGCAGCTTAATGTTGTGCAAAAATATGATTAAAGCCCATTATGGTAATGTGATAAAGAGGATCTTACACTCGTGGTGATTTCATACCATATTGTATGAAACTCGTTTTGGAATTTTCCTATTAACCAAAAGGCTCGCTAATAGCAAAATTCCAAAACTCGTTTCATAAATTATGGTATGAAGTCTCCACGAGTGTAAGATCCTCTATATATGATTTACTTATACAAAACATGTACATGTATGCTGGATCAAGCGACATTTTCTGAAACAGCTGTGCTAGTCTCACACACAACTGCTTAGTAGTCAGGTCAAAATACATTTTATCACCCAAAAAATTGCTACAAAAGGTGTCTTAGCTGATTCTGGTAGGTTTTAGTGTACTTTTTAATATACTAAAAGTTTATCAAAGTAGGGCCCCCGGAAAAGTGTGTTTTTAAGATGGTGTCCCAGATGGCCGCCGAAACATTTTAATGATCATAACTATGTAACTATCAACTCAAATTTGATGATATTGGTGTCTATTCCTAGGTTTTTTGGGGCAAAGAACACAATAAGATCATACAAACTGATGTTGGCCTATATATGTAACACAAAAATCCAATATGGCGTCAAAAATGGCCGACAACACCTCCAAATGACCGCAAGTCCATAACTATTGACTCAAATTTGATGATCTTGATGTCTATCTCCAGGTTTGTGGGGGCAAGGAACACATTAAGACAACTTTGGAAATCACTCAGCTGTTGAATCATTATGAAATTGAACTCATGACCTAATGCACAAACACCTTTGTGTACAGAATAAGTTTCAGAGCGTTCAGTTTTGAGTGTCATCCTTCTCCTCAGTATCGACCTCTTGAGTGTTGTTTGGATTATCACAGTTTTCAGTTTGGCAAGGGCCACATGTAGCAGTGCAGGGGTGTTCATAGCGTGTGCAGGTGCATCGACAGGATTCGCATCCCCCCGAACAGTTGCGATGGATTATTTTCAAGAATTCGTCAGACGTAGCATTGTTTTGGGTCATAATTGGAATTAACGGATCATTTTCCTGTTCCCATCCCCATTCAGTTGGGTTCATTTCATGTGTCATCCTCATTCATACCATAATTTGAAAGTACACACGTTGGCTATGGAATCATGTTGCAGGTGATGTTGGGGGAAACCGTTCAGAAGTGACAAATGCTTGAGGAGTTGCCACTTTCTTGATGAAAATGATATGACGCAGTGATGATAGCGTATCATTAGACTTGGCACCAAAGAGATCAACCATCAGGTATTTGCCAAGATCTGATATGTCCTCTTCAGATTTGCTTTGAAGGATGAATGTACTAGCACAGGACTTCATGACAGGATCAGATTTCACTAATTTCCGGAAGGCTGACATTTTTCCGATGCCGTAAATCCTTGAAGTTGAATCACAGCCTACGTAGTCATGTACAAATAGCAACTCATTGCACACATCTCCTAAGGTTTCTTGCAACAGGTTAATGTTATTCACTCTGTGTTCTTATGACTGCTTGTTTGCGTCAGAACGGAAGTAGATGATCTCATTGTCTGTTCTGTAGTAATGAAGGAGCAAGATCAGCAAATCTGTATCCTCACCGACCAACGTTGTGGTGCAATGACGGGATCGTTCAACGGTTGCCTTAACGATATCAACGTCTGCATCCCCTGGTGACTGAATGACATGGCATCCCCTTTTAGTTAATGCTGTGCTGATGAGAGCAATCATGTCTGCCTTGTTTTTGTCACGAGACAAAAAGTCCTCCTTTTTGCGCATTTTGTCTCTCATCTCTGTGTGTTGTCTTTTATGGAGGGACCTTCACTATAGCCATAGAACACCACTGTCGCTTATCCGTAATGTCTCACAGTGAAGTCTGCATAATACTCAGCTATTGCATTATATGAGTCGCCTTTCTTCCATGGTAAACGATGGAGAAAAGAGACACCATCAAGCACGTTACCATCTGTTTTGGGAATAGAGTTCATGACAGCCTCACATGAACAGTTCGCAGCATGGTCTGGAATTGCCTGAGCAAGCTGAGGTTTGTCTGCTTTTCGAAGAATGTTCCTGGCCTCAAAGAGGGCTGCAGGGTAGAGGCTTGGTTCATTCGTTAAAACCTCTTCAAGGGAAAGATCACCTGACCTTGACACCACAAGGACATGCTGGAACAGAAGGGCAGGATCAATGGTACGATCAGGAGCAATCTTCACAGCAGAGATATTCCCAAGGGTTTTGGCTCTGTCTTTCCGCTTCAATGTCTAAGTAAATGCCGACTTTCCGATTATATCTTCAATGATCTTGTTCCCAACTGATTCAAAGTCATGTACATTAACATCTGGCCCAGCAACTATCCCGTTGACAATGTTTCTCAGAGTAGGATCAGATGTGAATGATGAGCAGGCTGTAAGCTTTATCCGAAGTTTCTCAAGATCAGATGCATCTCGTTTGATGCGGCCTCAGTTGACTCTTTGTGTTGCGGACTTGTAGCATAGGTTAGGTTTGTGAAAATGTTGTACTCGGATGTTAAAGGTGCAGATAAGGTCCAACGGTTTCGCATGTTCTCGGTCATCCCACTGACGCGAGTTAGACCATCAGTGCTCTTTAGAAACCTCATCAACGTTTGTTCAATGACCAGATCACTACTAAGCCCTGTCCAGCATTGATTGCTCCTACGAACAACATGAAAACCATCAAAGGAACTTTCGATAAACGTCTGAGTGCTTTTCCAGTTGCTCATTTGCTGCAGATAGTAATGAGCAGATCGCAGGTAATTGAAGTGCCCAGCTGCAGCAAAGACAGTTAGGCAATTGGACACTGTCTGCAATTGCATCAACCAAGACCCAGTACGATCCGCCTTGATCAACGGTCTTGCCATGCCAACCATACGCTGATAATTCTGCCATAACTGACTGGTCTTTGAGGTCTGAGCAAGTTCAGATTTAGTCTTCTCCGTTACTGTCTCGAGTTGGATCAACACCTCATAACAAGCAGCATCTCCTAGCGTCGTCTCTTCGCTAAGAAGGGAGGAGTACAATTCCTAGGCTTGATACAGCAGTGTCTGAATCTCGGGGTCGTCGTTGGCCATTTCCGTTATAAGCTGGCTATGTAGGCACTTGTCAACAAGAAGATGGCCCCGCAAAGCCTTCTGGACAGCTTTTCTTGTCATCATGTGCATCTGCATGTTCTCCATAGACAGTCTCAAGTATGTTTTTGAGACCGGTCCCTTCCATGAGAGTTCCTATGGTACTAGTTCATTAGTGTATGGAAACACCCCAACATCAGAACAATGCCTCTCAGGTGACTACTTTGTGGCGCATCAATGATGCTTTCGGCAGCCTTCCAATACAAGGGCTGGTCAAAAGTTATAATGGTGGGAAGGTTGTGCTTCATGGCAAGGTTGCAAACAAAGTCTAATGTAGACAAAATGCACGATTTGTCTCCAGAGTACATATTGATCGTAGGCAAGATGACCTGTTAGATAATGGCCAACTTTCATTTTTAATGGTCTTAATGTGTTCCTTGCCGCCAAAAACCTTGGGATAGACATCAAGATCATCAAATTTGAGTCAATAGTTACATAGTTATGATCATTAAGAGGTTTCGGTGGCCATCTTGGACGCCATTTTGAAAAAAAACATTTCCGGGGGTCCTACTTTGGTAAACTTTTATTATGTTATAAAGTACACTAAACCCTACCAGAATCAGTTGAGAAACCTTTTGTAGCAATTTTTGGGGGTTGATGGGGGTCTTTTCCATATATCGACTTGACTATAGATCATATGGCGATTGTTGATCTATTATTGATGCAGGAAGACCACGGGTGCCCCATCATGTAGTATTTCCGGAACGAACGGACACCCAGGTAGGTTTTTTAGTTTAAACTTTAAACATATGTTATTTCCCAATATAATACATATTGAACATTGCATACATCACACATAATCAAAATACAGAAAAGGATTAGAATGGAAGACAGAGTCTTATATAATTCTTCTCCCCAGGTAGAACGACCGACCTTCCATAGCGCAACTGGATAGCTTCCTCGCATGGGAGAATGCGACAACCCTAGTGGGAATCGAACCTATGGTGAGTGGCAAGTGATTTTAAGTCAACGGCCGTTACCACTCTGTCCGAGAGGCCACGTTGGGTTAAAGCAGAACAACAGCCCTTCAATTGATAGTCAACGTCAGTTAGTAAGATACTTCGATTATAAGCTCGTCTAAGTTTAGTTTTACAAACTTCGATATATGTTAATACTTAACGTCCGATTTACCTGCATAATCCAAACTATTGGGATGAACTCATGTCTTATCAACATATTCTATGTGATAGGATTCGGGAAGTACCGATGTTCATAAAAAATGGTGTCTCACAAGTCAGTAATGGCTGACCCCCCCCCCCCTCAATAGAGGTGACACTATAATAAACAAACACTTTACTGTACTTTTTTGATTGCATTAAACAACTCAGATCGTAACGTAGATTATTTTTTCAAATTTAAAATTATTTAAATTACAACACATTTACAAGATTCAAGTGCATTGGAATTAAACAGGTATAATACCTTACATAGAGCAATTCTTTCGAATTTTCAATTATGAACTTTTCTTAAACGAGTTCACAAACATATAATAAGCCAGCCTCTGGACAAGCTTAATCAATATGTCCTGCCCAGGAAAGGTGTTGTTAGGTAAACTGCCCGTCGCTCAAATGGGCAACCGGTAGCGACGTTAAATAAACTTAAAACAAAATGTAATCAACATTTTATATGAAATTAAACAAGAATACACAATTTTTCCATTGACTTTACATCACATATCCAGGCACGTTGCTACCCAAATAAATGTACCATTTGATTTCATTTTCACGTGTGTTCAACAAACTAAATGATAGTCCTCCAATTGAAGATTATGTGAAACACATTGACTGGAAACAGTAGTTCGTCCATTTATATATATGCACATGGATGTGGATGTCCGATTAACGCAGTGGTTAGCGCGCTCGCTTCTCACCAATGCAACCATAATTATTGTGGAAGTCGTGATAGCTCAGTGGTTGCACGTTCGTTTCATGTGCGAAAGGCCCGGAGTTCGAGCCCCGCTAGAGACGTTACAATTGTGCCCTATGCAAGGCATTTAAATTCCACATGCCTCTTCTCTCTCCCTCGTGGCGATGGATTCCATCAGGAATGAGATCTCGAGATTGATTAATATAAGTTATAAGAATTTGTTTCACAATCGAGCTCAAATAGATTTGTATAAACTAACAAGGGTTCGATCCTCTGACCGGGAAGTATGTGAGATGGTACGATGGTCGCCAGATCGGACATGTGGATTTTCTCCGGGTACTCCGGTTTCCTCCCACACGAATGACCACATTTACGCTTTCATCCGCGCCAACGAGAGTGATTAATATAAGTTGTTAGAACTTGCTTCGCAATCGTTGTAAAATAAATAAAGTTTAAACTTTTATGCACAGGGAATGTGGCTGCTATATTGATTCCGAGAAAAGCTAATTAATAGAATACAAGCGAAGTTAATACAAGGGGGCCTAGTGGTTAATGTAGGTGACTTCAAATCTTCAAAACTTGCCCGTCACTGTTGTAGGTTCGAATCCCAATGTGGGTGTATAATTATTTAATGTGAGGAAACTATCCAGCTGGCTTGCAGAAGGTCGGTGGTTCTAGGCTGGAGAGACGCCACCTGACATAAGCTGTTGGTGCGGCTTTAAACCCCAAAAATAAACAAAGAAAGAAAACAAAATGTACATATTCCATAGCTACAACATGTTTCAGGGATAGCAGTAACATTGCTAAAACCAACGTAGTCACAGACGTCTGTCTCATTAAATGAAATTCTCCACGAGAAACACAGAGGTTTTATTATAAAATTACTCAAACTGGCTGACTTGCTTTGACAAATAGGCGTGTACAATTTCAGCTAATGAAACAGAGTTTTACATAATTGGATAGCCAATTAAATGAATGGTTATATTTCTGATGCAATTATCTTTAGATATTTCAAAATGTCATATTTTAGATAATGTTAGGCTGTCAGACATAAAGAATTTGGTTCAAGATTAGCAAATAATATCCACCGAACAGTATACAGTCTACACCCGCTATGTCAAAGTCGGTTATGTCGAATTATCCGGTTACCTCGAAGTAGGGTCAAAGTCCCGTTTTAGACACTATCATTTACATATAACTGGATCTGTTTATATCGAATTTCGTAAAGTCAAACTTCTGTTATGTCGAAGTATTTTGTTCGATCCGACGGAATTCGACATAACGGATGTAGACTGTATATATTTATAGTGCGTTAAATGATCGTGTCCAAAGATGCAGAATGCTCCCACAACTAAAACAGTTAACAATAAGTATATGCATTGACCAACGTACTTGACTTGGAGACAAATCTGCCTCCTAACCGCATGTCTGTGAGTTCGAGCTTCACCAGAACCGTGGTTCTGGTGTCCTTAGGCAAGACTCCTACATCCACCCACGTTGCCTCTTCTCTCTCCCTCATGGTGGTGGATTCAGTAATAAAGATATAAATCGAGCTAAGATAGTCTATATAAACGTTCTGTTCTGATTTGTTTGATAAGAACATAATTAATTCGCCATATTGCGAATGTGGAGCAATTGAAAATTCTCACCACTATTTCCTTGTTTGTTCACAATACACACATTTACGGACAGAAATGCTGAATTCAATCTCTCAAGTTTGTAGTCCTACAATGGATGTCATTCTGCAAGGAAATCCGACGCTTACATATGAATCGAACGCAGCATTGTTCAGTGTTATACGTAATTATATTAGAGACACAAAACGGTTTTACTTCAGTTAGTTTGTGAAATGAAGTAGGTATACAATGGTTTATAATACATTTTATTTCGAATGAGTAGATTTTCCTTTCCATCACTGACAATGTAGTGCAATTTTGTGTCGAAATTCTCGCCCTGTCGCTTCCAAGAATCATGGCGGAGTGTTGTTCATTCATTCTGTATATCTCTTTTCTCCTCTATGTTCATTTACTTTTTGTTTCTCATCTTCTAATTGTTGTTTCTCTTTCATTTAATTTTCAAAACCTGTCATGTTCTGTACTCTTAAGTATTACATATTTACATAAATATTATGAATTAAGTTTAGTAATGTTATAAGTAAGTACATATATGTTATCATTCTAAAACATTACATTTTCCCTAAAGAAAAATCATTGATTTATGAAATTGTAAACTATTATGCCATGAAATGTTTGTGTATATTATTTAGAAAGGAGAGGACAATCATAAGCTATGCAGCTTTCTGTCCAATTCCTTATATCAGTTGTTGTAAATAATCATGTATTGACAGAAAATAAATATGTTTAAACTATATAAACGTAAACAAATCACCCGTTTACAACATTTGCTTTACTTTGTGTGTGTTTTACGTTTATTTATCGTCGCTACCGGTTGCCCATATGAGCGACGCCTCCTGAAGAGATTAGTCATTTTAGATTTTTGGAAGATAGTGCAATGATACATACAGACAGAGACCCATTCCAGAATATCCTCTGATTCGTTTACGTGCACGATGTAAAGCACGGACACGATACCTCGGTTTAAAGTCCCATCTGAAAGTCTGTTAATTTATTAGGGTCAGACAAGGGATCGAACCTGTGATTCCTGGATTGCTTTACTTTGTATATATCATGCGATTATAAAATATAAATCTTGAATATTACATATATTTGAATCAATGCAATTATGACATAGCATAATATATAGTCATAATGTTAGATTAAGATGCGTATGTGGCGTGATAGCGCAGTGGATGCGTGTTCGTTTCAGGTGCGAAAGGTCTGGCGTTTGAGCCCCGTTGAAGCCGTTCTGATTGTGCTCTTAGGCAAGGCATTTAAATTCCACATGCCTCTTCTCTCTCCCTCGTGGCGATGGATTCCATTAGAATTGAGGTTTCGAGAGTGATTTAATATAAGTTGCAAGAACTTGTTTCGCAATCGAGCTAAAATAAATTTGTATGAACTAAGATGCTTATTTCTCGGACTCACCAACCAAAATGATCCTATTTGATATAATTCTGCTTATATATTATATATACAGTATACATCCGTTATGTCGAATTCCGTCGGACCGAACAAAATACTTCGACATAACCGAAGTTTGACTAATCGAAATTCGATATAAACAGATCCAGTTATATGTATACTGATAGTGTCTGATACGGGACTTTGATCCGACTTCGAAATAACCGGATAATTCGACATAACCGACGTTGACATAACGGTTGTAGACTGTATACGGTATTGTGGTGTTTTAGTGATACTGGACATTGACATTGAGATATATTGACTTTCTGGACACTTGAGCTTTTGTCCGTACCTTTAAATTATATAGTTTTTCCAAATGTAATTATAAAATAAGTCAGTACCTTTGCATTATATTACGTTACCAAATATAATGATAAAATAGGTCCGTACCGTTACATTGTATTACGTTACCACAAATAATTCTAAATTACGGCAGTACTTTTGCAATATATTAGTAAATACGTTACCTAACAATAGTCTAGAATAGGTGTGTACTTTTACATTATAATGATTACGTTACCAAAATTAAATCTAGCTAGGTCCGTATTGTTAATTATATTAGTATACGTAACCACAAATAATTCTAAAAAAGGTCGTTACTTTTAAATTATATTACTTTAGAAACATAATTTTAAAATGAGTCCGTACCTTTATATTATATTACGTTACTAAATATAATCATAGAAAAATCCGGTTCGTACTTTTACTTAATATTACGTTACCAAAACTATTTCTAACATAGTATATACCGTTACATTATAATACGTTACCACATATAAGTCTAAAATAGTTTATATTATAACATTGCGAACACTAATTCTAAAATAGTTCCGTACCTTTACATATTATAACGCTACAAAAAATAATTCTAAAATAGTTCCGTACCTTTTACATTATATTACGTTACCTAAAATGAGTGACGATCGACGTAAATTTCTTTAGATGTGATAACTAAATAAAAATGTTACTTAATAAAAAATAGTACTATGAACGTTAGAGAATCAAACCTGATATGCTGGCTATTGAAAAGAGAATTGCGCTATTGAAATCTCCTTATAGTATCATATGTAATTGGTCTAGACAAAATGAGTTTATCTCGATTGCGAAACAACTTTTTACAGCATTAGATTAAGCGCTCTCGAGACCTCATTCCTGGTGGAAATCATCGGCATAAGGGAGAGAGAAGTGGCAGTGTGGATGTAAGGGTACTGTTATTAATCTAAGGATACAACAACCGTGGTTCTAGTGTGGTCTGAAATAACATTATCTCGGTATATATTATACAACGAATGCTCAACAATCCGTGACTCTGCGGAAGTCGTGATAGCGCAGTGGTAGCGCATTCGCCCCGCTGGAGCCGTCACGTTTGTGTCCTTAGGCAAGGCATTTACATGTCATGTTGTAATTTTCTCTCTCCCTCGTGGCGATGGATTCCATCAGGAATGAGGTCTCGAGAGTGATTAATTTGTTGTAAGAACTTGTTTCGCAATCGAGCTGTTACAAATCAAAATAAATGTAGGTAAATCATTTTCAGCATATTTTATTAAAATGGTTGACATAAATAAATAAATAATAAATTGACTAATAAAATGCACGAATAAAGCGCAATTTCCATTTTTGAACAGGAGTATGCCTATACAAAGACTATTTTAATAAGAAATGATTTTAGCGACACATTTTCCACAAAGCATAGTTTAAACTTTATTTATTTTACAACGATTGCTAAGCAAGTTCAAACAACTTATATTAATCACTCTCATTCGTGTGGGAGGAAACCGGAGTACCCGGAGAAAACCACATGTCCGATTTGGCTACCACCGTACCATCTCACATACTTGCAGATAGACGATGATGTGAATGTATCTTTAAATAATATATTCTTTTGAAATATATTACATACCAGACAGAACAAGCATACGTGTAATATAAAATAATTTTCACTTCTCTCTGAACATCAAAAATAAGGCACTAAAATATAATGTCTCAAGATTAAACTTGTACGTCCTATCTCTTAAGGAACCGTCGCAAATGCCGTCATGGAAGCCATAGCAACGCCTTATAATTTCTAGAATCACACGTCATTAACACTTTAAGATTTCCAGTTTCACTGCCTCGGGTTCTGATATCATTAAGACCCATTTTCGGAAGCCCTATAATGCCCCGTTAATTTACAATATTACTCTTTGCTCAATTTCACTCCCATCATTCCTCGTCAAGTGTCGAAGCAAATTAGTAATAAAAATTACCAGTTTCCACAGTAAATTAAATATGAATTTGGATAAATCTCAAATTGACCAACCAACTGGTTTTGGTCGGCAGTTCGAGCCTCAGACATGCGGAACAAATGTCATGAGACGCCCTTATGCCGACGAGTGCGGATTCTTCGGACAGGGAACCGGTATGAACCACGTTCGGACTGTTGATGAGCACTATGCCAACGCAGTGCAATTGGGTTTCGGACAAAAATCTCAAGGTAACATTTTTTTCATTTGATATATTATTCGTCGCCAATTAATGATTGTATTAATTGATTAATGATAACCAAAGAAAAGTAAAAACCAGTACAATGAACACAAGAACTGTATTGTAGAGTTTGTCAAAGTCCACGTTAACATACTGAAGATCGATGGTTCTACCCATGTTCCAGTCCGTGTCTGAATTGCTGCTCAGATGGGCACCCGGATCTTCCTCCACCCGAATAGAACCTGAATAGTCGCCATATGACATAAACTGTTTGTGCGAATCAAAACCCCAAAAAACCCAAACAAAATCAATCGACAGTGTTTATAAAACTACTATAATCTGCTAGTAGTTTAGTATCTTTTCAAATGTTTGATGGAATAATAATGAAAATAAATTAAATAAAAATAATAATAAATTTGGAGAAGAAATACTAACTAAAATTAGCATCACTAAATAAATAGATACGAACTAACTATCAATAGTATACTTAGTATTGTCAACTCTGCGCAACCCGCTACAGCAGATCGTCACCAGATGGTCTTCACTGCTAGACGTGGGTACACTGGAACACGAACATCTATTGAAACTACTGAATGCAAACTGTCTTAACGAAACTTACACCGTATTCAAAATTCAGCAATCAAGCATCAACCCATTGTGAATTCGTTGTACGAATAGTTGTACTCCGGTGTATTAATTGTGGTACTTCCGTTGTGCGAATTATGGTACTTCCGTTGTACGAATTGTGGTACTTCCGTTGTATTAATTGTGGTACTTCCGGTGTATTAATTGTGGTACTTCTGTTGTACGAACTGTGGTACTTCCGTTGCACGAATTGTGGTACTTCCGGTGTATTAATTGTGGTATTTCCGATGTATTAATTGTGGTACTTCCGTTGTACGAATTGTGATACTTCCGTTGTATGAATTGTGGTACTTCCCGTGTATTAATTGTGGTACTTCCGTTGTGTTAATTGTGGTACTTCCGTTGTATAAATTATTCACCCGTTCTAACGAATTGTGGTACTTCCGTTGCAAGACAGTATATAATGTATGGAGCTTCCGGTATGTACAGGATACGGTGCCAACATAGTAACCAAGATGTTGTCAGTTCGATCCCCAACACAACCACGATGGCTGTGTCCTTGGGGGCAAGACACTTAAATCCACATTGCCTCTTATCTCCCACTCACGGCGACTGATTCACTGAACGATAATCTAATTTTGTAAAATAACTTGTTCCGCAATCGAGCTAAAATAAATTTCTATAAAAAAGACATTAATGCTGCGCTTCATCCGTTGTTCAATCTGCATAACAAATGTAGCGATACAAACAAAACATGAATTGAAATCAGCTGGAATGTAATATTTTTTCTATAACTGTCTCCGTAGAGATCCATCCAATACCATCGTAGTACTAATCAAGTTAGTTAAATACAAATGACATAAAACAATTGAATTACCACCTGATGGATTTCCAATCAGTCTAAGGCAATATAAAGCTGTCGGTCTCTAACTAATCTTTATTCGATTTAGACGAAGTTATTTATAGATTCTGCAAAGTACAAAATGGACCATTTTCTAGAGTTGTTTCCAGTTTGAGTGATGCTTTGTTGAGGACGTTTTAACATCGCGGACGAAGTTTCTGGACATTTTGTGAGTTTGTTTGACATTTTTAAAACATTTCTATCGATATTTCGTGATTGAACCTGTGTAATGTGGTTTGATTCTAGTATTTATAATCATATGTGTGTTTACATATCACGGTTTATTTTTCTGAATCATTCCAACACATTTAAACTGCTTTAATAATGCGATTTCTCCGGGTACTCCGGTTTTCTCCCACACGAATGACCACATGTATGCTTTCATCGGCGCCTACGAGAGTGATTCATATAAGTTGTTAAAACTTGCTTCGTAATCGTTGTAAAATAAATAAAGTTTTAAAAAATATTTATTTACAATGAAGTGCGTTATACAGTCGTTTGTAAATGAATAGTAGACACATCAAAAACCGATCAAATTTTATATGTAATTTTACTCGTGATGTTGTTAAAACTTGTGGCGCAACCCATTTGCTTCAACATTATATTGACAATCCTTGTACAAACAACGCCACGAATCGTATATTATGCTTACTTATCTAATGTGTTCATTTGTCTTGTAGTGTACAATGTATATATATAGAATGAATGCAATAACATATGATTAAACTAAACTAGTGATAGTTACTTTGCGTACGTGATAATCAGCTTTTAAATGGTGAAATTCCTATAAAACAAAGCAACTAGTAAATGTATTCTGAACAGCAGTTTTATATGTGTAGATTTATTCTTTATTTCAGTCTCATCGTTGTAGAATACATAAAATATACACAACGAATTATCGTGGCAAAGTACAACACCATTCATTATAAAAGAATTATAAGAGACTAATGTAATCACAGATAATCAAACTATCACAGTATATCGACATATTATTATATTTACATATTAAAACCGAGGAACAGTCGCTAATTGAAAATTAAATACTTATTAAAACCAGAAATTTTGAAATACTGAAATGAAAAAAAAGCACTAATGCGCTGTTTAAGAAATGTTTTAAAAAATCAGTTATCAACCCCGATCAGATCGCGGTTGAACTAATTAGCAGCTGTTTCTCGGAATGTATAAGAGACACACTATCAATAAATCAAATGGATACATTATTTACATAAATAAAAGGATCGTCTTTGAAGAATATAAAAACAGGTTTTGGCAACAATTCTAATCAGAGGTATAGTAGTAAAAATAATTCTAAGCTGGTCGGATACAGGTTTGTTCCGAAAGTCATTTTCATATAATGAGGCTTTCTCTAAGAGAACAGCTCTCAAATCATCATACAGTAAACATTCTAATAATACATGACTTTCGTCTTCTAATACATTACAGAAAGGGCACTTACGTTCATCAAGTGGTAAATTCTCATACCTTCCGGTTTCTATACGTAATGGAGCAACTCCACTTCTAAATTTACATAATGCTGATCTGTGACGTGTGAGTAAAATCATTTTACAATATACTTCTGTTTGAAATTTAAATTTAAATGTACAGTAGTTTCTAAGCTTATTGCGACCACGTCTAGAAACACCGATCACACTGTTAATAGAGGTGGACCAGTCAGTAACATATTTCTACATTACCGCATTTTCCACACTATCTACTAAATTGTTCTTATGTATAGGTATAGATGTATGTGGCAATTGTTTGCAAAGTATACATGCATGCAGCTTAACGTTGTATTTTATTTGAAGAACAATATAAAGACTCGGGATAGGCGTTATATTTGGACAGATTTGTACAAAATTGTTTCAGATAGGGCCATTTTACTGATCAATGCGAAATCTGACATCCCACAGAGTAGAATCCCTGTACATAAATATATATACTAGTACCCCCAAACGTGCCGAATCCCTGTGATTTGTTTTACCGGTATTCATCTAGTTATCAGATGATTAACGTTTTACCGGTATACATATAGTTATCAGATGATTAACGTTTTACCGGTATTCATCTAGTTATCAGATGATTAACGTTTTACCGGTATACATATAGTTATCAGATGATTAACGTTTTACCGGTATACATATAGTTATCAGATGATTAACGTTTTACCGGTATACATATAGTTATCAGATGATTAACGTTTTACCGGTATACATATAGTTATCAGATGATTAACGTTTTACCGGTATTCATCTAGTTATCAGATGATTAACGTTTTACCGGTATACATATAGTTATCAGATGATTAACGTTTTACCGGTATACATATAGTTATCAGATGATTAACGTTTTACCGGTATTCATCTAGTTATCAGATGATTAACGTTTTACCGGTATACATATAGTTATCAGATGATTAACGTTTTACCGGTATACATATAGTTATCAGATGATTAACGTTTTACCGGTATTCATCTAGTTATCAGATGATTAACGTTTTACCGGTATACATATAGTTATCAGATGATTAACGTTTTACCGGTATACATATAGTTATCAGATGATTAACGTTTTACCGGTAAACATATAGTTATCCTTAAAACACTGTCGTGACGTCATACCGTTGTGCTTGCAGTCCATTATTATTAATATTGGACTGCTGTCAAAAGGCCAGAGTATTATATTAAATCCTACGCGTACATGTAAGATATTAACAATTTTAATAAGTAGGATCTTGTTATATATAAGTGTGTGTTTTAAGTAAGATATAAGCCTCAAACGGACCCAATATGTAAAATAGTGGTACTGTCTTCGCCGCTACGCACCTCACACAGTCCAATATTTTACATATTGGATCGTTTGAGGCTTATATCATATACATATACCAGGCACGGTCTCAATATATTTTATCATATCCCATTACTAGCGTGATAGTGATTTCCCGACAGTTACACTTATCTCGTGCAAATGGATGGCTAGCCCGTCTCGCTGGGTATAACATTGACAAATTGGACACCGTTAGACGCTAGGACAAGCCTAGACAGTGGTCTAGTGAAAAGGATTATGTTTAATTGTTTGGGTTGAATTTCGAGGTATGTGAACAGTATGTTAGTTTATATTTGCTATAAACGTTTATTAGAACATATATAATATATATATTTATTTATTGTTCATTGGGCATAAAATGGTACAAAACACATCTATAGCCAACAAAACTAACACATATTTAAAGTGCAAAGACAATTTACAGAGAAGTTTAAATAATATTATGTTCTTCCTTATTTTCTATTGTAAATAAAACTACATGATGCGCTTTAAAGCAAAAACTATTAATATTTCATATGAGCTCATTAATTGTTCGTTCTCTTTCTTTAGAAGCGAAATGCAAATATTTTGATAGATTATGAACTAATTGTGGATTTCTAGAGCTCATTAAATTATCGAATTGTTGTAGTGTCGGCCAATGATAAAAATATGGCTTAAAAAATGTTCTACATAAATTATAGTATTTTGGACAGACCAGTAGGAAGTGAAATTCATTTTCGATTACATTCATAGTACATTGCAAACATTTTCGATCTTCTCTGGGATTATTAACGTACCTGCCCTTTTCTATCGCTAGAGTACGCGAAGATAACCGGAGTTTTGTTAGACTAATTCTATATTTATTTATATTTATGATTTTTAGAAAGTCCTCTAGTATGAATTCATGTTTGTATACACTATATGGGGATACTCTATTTTAGTTATTAATATTTGAGTACTATACTGGTTTATATATTATATATTATAATATAAATATTGGCTTAAAGTTTTCAACTCGGAAAATATTATACTTCAACGATTATATGCACAATTATTGTCTGATTGTAATAATGGTTATGATAATTGGTTGACACATGTTAAACAATTACTAAACGAATATGGCTTTTCACATATCTGGAATAACCCATGTAATATCAATGTTAATCATTTCCTAGTAGTAATCTTTATTTACATCTCATCATTGTACGTACAATATTTACAATAATATTACATGTATAGTTTACATAATAAAAGTACAATGCCACTCCAACATGGAGTTATAAGAGATGAACAAAATTGTACATACTTATTAAATTTTTATCACAGTATGTTAGGGATAAAGCTGCAATATCCCTGCTAATCGGATATTAAAAACTGTTCTAAGACAATTATCAAACACTGAAATACAAAATAGGTACTATTTCACACTGATTAAGAATTGGTCATATGAAATCTAACTTCGCTTTGATCAGATCATAGCGAATATGATTAGCAGAGATATTACAGACGAACTAAACAAATGCAGTTAGAAATACAAGAAATAATGACATTATTCACAAATTAAAATATTATTTACATAATAAAAACTGACGCCTCTGTAGAATAATAAAACAGGTGTTGGCACAATTACGAATCATCTCTTGGTTTGAAAACAGGAAACAATATTTATCATAATCGGACATTGAGTAGAAATTGATATTACACGCATATGACTGAGAATAAATCTTGTCTTAAATCATTGTAAACTGGACAATTCAATATTACTTGCATCTCATTTTCAATAGTAGCAGTATCACAAAACGGACAAATCCTAGATTCCTCTGGCAAACCTTCATACCGACCAGTCTCTATCCTAATGGGGGCAATCCCCAGTCGAAATTTGCAAAATGCAGAACGATGTCTGGGTGGTAATACAATTTTCCAATATTGCTCTGCAATAGGGTCAGTTTTAAACAAATTATATACTCTCAATTTATTCCGCCCGCGTCCAGAGGGACCTATAGAGATATAGGATTAGCAAAGCTAGTGTACATAGGAAAATCATTAGCCTCATAATAGCTCTTAACATTAAAATGCCAATTTCTACATGAACAATCCCACACCAATCTGTGTAAACATCATCAATATCAGATTGAGTTCGAAAACTACATTCCAGTTTTGAAATTGTTTGGTTAACA
Source organism: Archivesica marissinica (assembly GCA_014843695.1). Lineage (NCBI taxonomy): Eukaryota > Metazoa > Mollusca > Bivalvia > Venerida > Vesicomyidae > Archivesica > Archivesica marissinica. Next base: position 20,544,571 of record CM026394.1, on the reverse strand, counting down.
TGAAACAACGATTCTTGACTGAGCATAAAATCAGACGGAACATTAGTAACATCATATTTATAATGGCCATCTTCCTGTTTATTAATATAATGCGGTACTTGATCACTATCGATCATAATAGTCCACATAAGTAGCGAATGGTCTGGCAATGCACTAGATGTAATAGAAGAAACATGTTTGGTTTTATTAATAAGATCTTCACTCTGATAACTTTAAATTGTTCAAATTTAGATAAACATTCATCACTGACGAGCAATAATCCACTACAGAACTTCCTTTAGTAGAAATAGAGGTAACATCATTACCTCCATTACCACGACCATTCAACATACACATATTTACATATTTACATTGACTAAAAAGTCTAACAATAATTCACCATACTTATTAAGACTAAAATCAATTACTTCCCGGTCAGTTACAACATCGATTCCTTTAATGTAATCATCATCATCTCCACATCTACTATTAAAGTCACCACATAATTTTATATACATCGTTCCGCAATCTTTATACAAGTAAATGATAGAGAGCAGCGAATCATAAAAGTTATTGACATCAAACATCCTAGACGAATTTTCAGGAGGAAGATAACATACACAAAGCAGGATTGTAATATTATCTGACTTGTGACACAATTTAAGCAGCAAAATTCCCTCATTAGAATGATCAACTATAGACACATTAAAATGTTCAAGTAAAGTATTTCTAATAAAAAATCCAACACCGCCGGAGCCGATCCTGGTATTTCTATGAATGTGAGTTCTGTTGTGGCCATACCATGTAAAACCCTCCAAGCGAACCACATCGTTGGCAAGTAAATGGCTCTCGGCAATACCTAAAATATCTAAGTAATTTGATAAAACACACGAAGACCTAAGTATGTAATTGTCAGAGTTCTCATCTGCTTTCCAACCTCTCACATTCCAAAACCCGACACGAATCTACCTACGCCCACGGTTGTAACCACCAGTGCGGCCCCGAGAAAACGAACCTCCAGACCGACCATATCCCCCAGCCATGCCCCACTGAACACGTTGGACATCCCGGCGTTCGTCAAGACGATTATCTCGGTTTTCATTACAGTGTTGATAGTCGTTGGAATCAGTGCTGTTTTTCCGAGTCATGCGGATTGTGGTGTCCAGAGGCGTGACTACGATTATCCTTGCTCTCGTAGTTCCTGTTAATGATTCGAGATCCCCTCATTTGTAAATTATCAGCGTTCAGGGCACCCAAAATAGTCGCAATGTTCACATTCGCAGCACGATCAGCAGGGGCTTGATTATGATGAATGAACACCTTGGGGATTTGACGGCTGAGGTTTGGCCTTCATGACTGCTTGCTTGTCACTCCTAGTCTTTAACGTTGCAATTATCACACCAGGTTTAGAGTCACTATAATACTTCTTTCGGTCGGCTTTGCTCACAGTAACGTTGGCAAGTCTTAGACCATCTTTGATCAGGTCATTAACTTTGGCCTGTGTACTCTCGCTGGCACTCTCTGGCATGTTGCGAATAACAATGTTCAGTGTCCGATCATAGGATGAGTGTTGTCCTGTGGAAGATGTAGAAGAAGTTGGAAGAGATGATATATGATCACGTATATCAGTAAGATCAGCAGTTAGTTCTGCTTTCATAGATTGTTTGAAAGATTCAAATTTAGAGTCCATTTTCGCGTCCACATCACGTTTGATTTTACTTATTTCGCTATGTATATTTAAGCAACGTGTTATTGATTGTTTCATACAAACTTGGATTACTAATAAGGCATCTAGTAACGTACTCGAATTGTATAATAATTGTAAACATGATTTTAGCTATGAAACATACTTGGATATATTACCTTCCAACTTGAGATTATTTATAACCCGAATAAGGACTTCTGCCCATTCACTTAGATTCCATACTTGTAGATTCTCTAACAATAGAATACAGAGAAATGAGCGTTATTGTCAATGTTGTAATTTTAGAGATATTGATGATGAGTATCACCTTATTTTAATTTGTCCGTGTTACTCATAGTTGAGGAAAGTACTTATTAAAAAGTACTACTACACGAGACCAAGTATGTATAAATTTTGTTCTTTAATGAACAGTGATAATAGAAAGGTTTTATTAAACTTGGCTCGATTTATTAAGAATGCTTTAAACCATAGGAACTCAATATTGAACGCTTTGTCTTCTTAATTACACAAAACAACTAACTAGAATGTTCATCCTCTATATTAAATTAGATTACAGTAGCTATACGATAGCTTTATTGATCACTTGTTTATTTATATGTAATTATATGTATATAATTATTATTACTATGTACTTATGTATACGTCATGAATAAACGTATGTTCTGTTCTGTTTATACATATCCAATATTCTAAGTTTGATCATTTGGAAAATTAAAATTATAATTGGTTTGATTTAACCATACATACGACATCCCTATTTCATTCAATATAGTGTTTACCTGATATGCCCAGTTATTTCCATTGTATGAGTTATTATTATCAGCATCGTATTTTAGAGAGACCAAATAATCATTTTCTCTAATACATTATTATGGCAGAAAGTGGCATATGTCGTACTGTATGCTTATCTTGTCATGGACATACCGTGCCAACAACCATTTATAAGTTCCTTTAACCCTTTCAACACCACATACCTCTAAATAGGCTTACAAAAAGTGTAGATCCAGATGAGCCGGCTCGTCACGAGCCGTCTCATCAGGATCTGCACTTTTTGCCAGTAATATTACTATTTAGACAAAATTACCCATTTTGATAAATGAACTGGTCCAAATGTAATTTTCTTATTAATTTTATTGGTCTAAAAATATCAAGGAACAGTCCATGTCAGTTAATTGGTGTCGAATGGGTTAATAGAACGTGTTGTATATGAACAAATAGAAAACAATGAATATATATACAGTCTACGTCCGTTATGTCGAATTCCGTCGGACCGAACACAATACTTCGACATAACCGAAGATTGACGTAACGAAATTCGATATAAACGGAGCCAGTTATATGTACAATGATAGTGTCTGAAACGGGACTTTGAACCGACTTCGAGATAACCGGAGAATTCGACATAACTGACTTTGACATAACGGTTGTAGACTGTATTACATATTGGAAAGTCTGCACCGGATGCATTCATTAAGAACTTCTTTCCTGTGAGATTACTATCCCTCCGCTGTTATTTGCAGAGGAAGACAGACCTGGTTGCGCGAGTGGAAGACCATAATGCACTACCTAGGCCACCGTGGTCCATCTCTCCCTCAAAACCCTGACTATGATTCTGTGAATTAAAATTGGCAATGCAAAATGTTATGGACTACATTACTAAATACAGCAAATGCTTAATCACAATTTTTAAGTATAGGATATAGGCCGAAAACGATCCAATTTGTAAAATGTTGGACTTGTGAGGCGTGCGCCGAAGACAGTACCAATAGTTTACATATTGGATCCGTTTGAGGTTTATATCTTATTTAAAATTAAAACACAGTTATATAGCAAGATCCTACTAATTCAAATTATTAATTTCGTACATTTACGCATATATAGGATTTAATATAATACGCTGGCCTTTTGACAGCAGTCCACTATTAATAGTATGGACTGCAAGTACAAAGGAATGACGCCACGACTGTGTTTTTAACAGCTAACAGTTACTGTTTATACCATTTTCAGGATACAATGAAGGTGTTAGACTTCAGAGAAAATTCCAGCCTGCCCTTGCATATTCCCATCCACCCGGTAGCCTTCAATACAGTTCTGAATTTAGAGGAAGACCTCAGGTGACGTCTGCAATTAATTTTGACGTCAGTGATGGGTCACGTAAAGGACACGATGTGCGAGATGATGATCATTCAAAAAGTGACATTGAATCTTCCGACAAGCAGCACAATGAACGTCAAACTGGCGAGTATAGCGTAATTATATAATTATATGTAATTTTCAAGCACATTTTATAATTGAATACGTTTATTTATCAATTCAATTTATTCTTTATTCTAACACGACCCAGCTAATACCATACATACTTGTAGAGTAAAATCTACCTCGGGTTATTCTGCGATATACCTACCTTGAACTATGGTGCGCGCGCACCGTGTTTTGGCTAGTCCATTTTACAATGCGTGTACAGTTTTATGAATGAAAGTCACATGATGTTTGTAAAATACTACCGTGGGAATTCGCGGAAGTGAGCTATTTTTAGAATCAGATAATCTCTTGTCCGTCTTGTTTTTCTGTTAAGTAACGTTTCAGTTACTATTCTGTACAGTTTTATTTGACAAAATAAATATAATTATTGATTAGTTACAACATTTGTTCATTTATGTACTGGATTGATATTTTCCATAAAAAATAACGTCACCACCCCTTACGCGGGAGGACATTTGGAAAGCCAAATGCACGGCGTTTGAAGAAAATATTCATTTGATTCTCGATTAAAATTATTAGAAGTAAGTCGTGTTAGAATAGAAATAATAAGTATCAACCGTGGTATATCGCAGAATAACCCTCGTTTGTCGTTCTTATGCGTAGAAATATATATATATTTCTACGCATAAGAACTCCAAATTCGGGTTATTCTGTGATAATATATTTCTACGCATAAGAACTTCAAACTCGGGTTATTCTGCGATATACCACGGTTGATACTTATTATTTCTTAATTAACTCAGATCATTTACATGACACATGAGTATACATGTAACTAGTTAACAGATGTTGTGACACGGGTTGATATATAAATAATAAAGAGTATAGTAGAGAAAAGAGTCATGTTTGGAGATGGGGAAAGAGCGGGACATTCTATTATTTTCTTCTTATTTACTTTGGTTTGAATGTATTATGATTGATTTGAAACATACTATAGGTCAGGGAAATTGGTTGTTTTGGTCACGTGTGTGTGTGTGTTTATTAACCATACAGACGGATCTGTAGTCCAGTGGTAACACGCTGGACTGGTAATCCAGGGATCGCAGGTTCGATCCCCCGTCTGACCCTAATAAAATTAACGGTCTTTCACTATCCTCCAAAATCTAAAATAACTAATCTCTTCAGGAGGCGTCGCCCATATGGGCAACCGGTAGCGACGATAAATAAACGTAAAAACACACAAATACTGTTGAATTGTTGCACGAGTTAAAGCAGCATTATATCGTAATAAAGGATGTTTTTGGTAAAATATAAATACTAATGTGTGTGTGTGTGTGTTTACAAAAATCGAAATAGTCGCTCAGAAAATATAACATTCAAATAAATATAAACCGTCGTATACGCGAATTTGTTTATATACAAACGAAATACCAACACGCCATGCCATGTTTGTTTTCATCATTGCCGAAGGAGGACGATGCATTCCGAATGTAAATCAAGTTCCGATTGTAAACAAGTGCGTGTGACCGACCAACTCGGAAAGTCGTACGTTCGGTTTCGAGTTTGTTTTATCGCAAAAAACACTGTTTACTAATTGAACATAATTATAATGGTCCGCCTCCGTGGTCGAGTGGTTAAGGTCGCTGACTTGTATACCACTGTAACCTATCATCACTGATAGTTCGAGCCCCGCTCAGACCGTGTCTCATTTATATGAAAAGTTGGCAGTTTCTTACGGAGGTTGGTGCACCCAAGTACTGGTTAACCGCTGGAGCCTGCCCAGGAAAGGTGTTGTTAGGTAAACTGCCCGCCGGCGATATAGCCCAAAATGGTGCTGATGCAGGCGTAAAACCCGAAATATAACATAAAATATAACATAATGAACATAATTATACAAATTATAATTTATAAATGTGTATATATACAGAACAGAACAGATGATTATTTTAAGACTTGTACATGGTACATCGTCATAAACATACAAATATACAATTACATATTGGTCACGTAATACAATAGATTTTACATTCATATATTCACATAAATCGATTGACATGTAGTATTATAATAATGATGATTCAATTTACGGAATAGAGGATGAACATAATTAATTGTTAGCAGTTACAATAGTACTTCTTAATACAATGGCTTCTTTTATATATTTCGCCAAGTTTAATATATCTTTTTTCCCCCGACTTTTTTGATCGAGGTTACCAGTTCAATAAATTTGAACATAGAGGGACGATACTGATGGTATCTTTTGATATATTTCTTTCTTATATCTTCAAAGCATGGACATATTAAAATGAAATGGTATTCGTCTTCAATATCCAAAGTGTTACAACATAAACAATATCTCTCATTACGTGGTATTCTGTTTTGACCATATCGTCCAGTTTGAATTCTTAATACATGTGCAGATACTCTAATTCTAGTAATGAAAAACCTCAAATTCTTAGGCAATAAATCTAGATAACTTTCATATGCAAGTGTTGTTTTACAATTTCTATAAAGGTCCAATACTACACTATTTTCAACAGACGTATGCCAATTTTGTATGTAACTATCTACAACTCTTTGCTTAAACAATTTAGGAAACATTTTACAATCTATCTTATTAGTATTAATGAAATATTCAGACAAACCATATACATCTAACATATCTTTGACGTTCGTGACCCAATTTTTCAAACCATTATAATAATCATCGACACATTGTTTATAAATTGTTCGTAAAATTATGTTGTCCGTATTTATTATTTTACACCAATATTTTATTATTCTAACATATCTGTTAACATAAAGTGGGTATCGACCTAATTCACCATATATATACTTGCATTACATGTACTAATTCTAACATTCAATATCCTTTTACAAAATTGCATGTGTATACGTTCAATATCTTTAGATTTTGTGTGACCCCATACTTCTGAAGAATATGACAAAATAGATCCGACAAAGGAGTCAAATAACTGACATAATAACTTAGGTTTGAGGTCAAATTCTTTACAATTATACAATAAAATATTTAAAGCTTTTAAAGCCTTACCAATAAGATGTTCCTGGTTTAATGAGAAATTACCTGTATAGCTGAATATTGTACCAAGATAGTTAAAACAATCTACAACTTCTAATGGCTGTCCATTATATAACCATCTCTCTCTATCAAAGGTGATCCTCTTTTTCTAAAAACAACTATTTTAGTTTTCATAATATTAACTTCTAATCCCCAATGATTACAGTATGTATATAGTAGATCAAGACTCTTCTGCAGATCTTCAGGAGTTTTTCCAAAAATTGCCATATCATCGGCGAACAGTAATAATATTAATACAATGTCATCTATTAGTAATCCTGAATTTAAATTGTCTTGCAAATGTAACTCTAGGTCTTCAACGAAAAGTGAGAACAAAATTGGCGAAATTACCTCCCCTTGGCGCAAGCCCACTGCATACTGGAAGAAATCGGAATATGAATTACAACATCTAACACATGATTTAACTTTATCATACATATCTCTAATAATACGTAATACCTTACCTTGAATGCCACATTTATACATTTTCAACCATAAAGAATTTCTACAAATACTATCAAAACAAGATTTTAAATCAATGAACCCTACATACATACGCTTATTATTATTAAGATAATGTTGTATAACAGACTGTAGAATGAAAATTGCATCAACAGTCGATTTTCCTTTTCTGAACCCAAATTGGCAATCAGAAATTACTGCATAATTGTTACAAAATGTTTCAATTCTAGTATTTAGTACTGAAGTAAACAGTTTGGGCAAACAACTGACTAAAGTGATACCCCTGTAGTTATTAACTAGTTTGGGATCTCCCTTTTTAAATACAGGAACAATAACTCCTTCAGTCCATTTATCTGGGAAAATGCCAGATTCTAAAATCGCATTAAAAATATCACAAATATGTGAACACAAAATATCTATAGATTCAATGAAATATTCATTAAGAAGACAATCTAAACCTGTAGCTTTATTTGACCTAAGCGACTTTGCAGCTTTCTGTATCTCTTCACATGTAATGGGTACATTCAAATCCTCAAATCTACAATCACTAGAATTAAAATCATGTTCGTTACAGAAAGTCTTAGATTCTTCATTATGAGACTCAAATATATTATTTGACAAATTTTCGAAATATTTCATAAAATCTTCAACTGATATATCATTTTGAGATACAACAGATTTGTTTTTCTTGAAATGACCCCAAAATTGCTTAGGTTTGCAAAACCGTAGACGTTCAATTTCAGAATATTTCCTTTTAATATAGGCTTTCTTCTTCTTACGGATTAGATCCTTATAAAAAAAATTACATGTACAAAAATACTGTCTACTAACTAAATTTTTACAACTATTACATGCACTCAGTGCATCTAAATAAACATGTTTAACGGTTCTACAATCAGCACCAGTCTGCATCATCTGTACAATATCTATCTGAAAACGATACCCTACCTTTGCTTTTATATGTTTTGGAAAAAAGCGGATCCGCCGCTTCTCTAATTAAACTGGTAAAATCGTTTAGAACACTGTTCACGGACAAACGCTCGCTCTTATCAATATGCATTGTAAGGCGATTAAAAGTAGGCAAGTTTGCCCTCAGACTGGTACGAAATGTATTTTTCAAACTATCTTTCCACTTATATCTAATACTAGGACTTTCTTGTGAAACAGGTGTGATATAGTTTGAATACAATGAAAAACTAACGGGAGCATGGTCGCTCCATTCATTTACCGATTGTACACAAAATTTACTGATATTTGCAAAGTTCCTTTCATACATGTATACATGGAAGCCATCGGTAGAATAATGACTCTAGCAATGGAACAGGCGTTGCTATATTTTGCCTGGTCAGTCATATACATATAATTATTACAGACGGATCTGTAGTACAGTGGTAACACGCTGGACTGGTAATCCAGGGATCGCAGGTTAGATCCCCGTCTGACCCTAATAAAATTAACAGTCTTTCAGATGGGACTTTAAACCGAGGTCTCGTGCTATACACCGTGCACATACAAGAACCAGAGGAGACTCTGGAATGGGTCTCTGTCTGTATCATTGCACTATCCTCCAAAAATCAACCGGTAGCGACGATAGATAAATAAACGTAAAACACACACAAATACAAACTATTCCAAGATTTGCTATCTTCAGAAAATTCTAATATTTTGACCAAATTAGCGTTATTGGATGCAAACACATTCGAGAAAAGAAACTATTTATTTTATTACACACTTTTTCTCCTCAATATAATAGCAACCTGTACGCCTATATCCTTGATCACTGACCAGAAAGTTGTGTAGGTTTGTTTATACAAATTTATATTAGCTCGATTATTATTATTACAACTTATATAAATCACTCTCGAGACCTCATTCCTGATGGAATCCATCGCCACGAGGGAGAGAGAAAAGGCAACGTGGAAAATTTAGATGCCTTGCATAAGGGAACAATCGTAACGGCTCCAGCGGGGCTCGAACTCCAGACCGTTCGCACCTGAAGCGAACGCGCATCCACTGTGCTATCACGACTTCCGGTATGTGTGTGTGCTCATGGGCATACTGCCTTCTATTCAAATATATATATATATATATATATATATATATACCGATCCCTGGATTATTATACTAATTTGTATTTTCTGTTTTTACGTTTATTTATCGTCGCTACCGGTTGCCCATATGAGCGACGTCTCCTGAAGAGATTAGTTATTTTAGATTTTGGAGGATAGTGCATGATACAGACAGAGACCCATTCGAGAATCTCCTCTGGTTCTTTTACGTGCATGGTGTAAAGCACCGACACGAGACCTCGGTTTAACGTCCCATCTGAAAGACTGTTAATTTTATTAGGGTCATACGGGGGATCGAACCTGCGATCCCTGGATTACCAGTCCAGCGTGTTACCACTGCTACAATCCGTCTGTATTTGTTTAGTTTTTTGTGGTGTTGGGTGGGTGTTTTGTTTTGGTGTGTGTGGGTTGTTTTGGTTTTTGTGGGTGTGGGGTGGTTTGTTTGGTGTTTTTTTTGGGTGGGGGTCGAACCTGCGATCCCTGGATTACCAGTCCAGCGTGTTACCACTAGGCTACAGATCCGTCTGTATTTGTTTTAATAACTCGCTTTGCACTATTTAACAGGTGCAGCTACCTCTAATGGTAAGCGGAAGCAAAGAAGGTACAGGACTACTTTCACAAGTTACCAACTTGACGAGCTCGAAAGGTCCTTTCAGAGAACGCACTACCCCGACGTATTCTTGCGGGAAGAAATGGCAATTAAAATAGACCTCACCGAGGCTCGAGTTCAGGTACGTCAATCATATAATGTTGCAGACTTAGTCTAGCGATTTAATTCAATATAGTCGCCACTATGCTCATTATTCAATGTAGTCGCCACTATGCTCATTATTCAATGTCATGATTGTAGGCTGGTAGTCTTTGAATCTCGAAATGAACGTCGTCTTTGATCGAAACATTGAAGACGATACGTCGCTCCGCTCAGACTAATAGTATGGTATTGATTAACAGAGTTTCTGAAATGTCATTTCTAGGATACCAGATGGTACACGTAGATATTAAAAACACAAGCCGTGATGGATTATGGGTGATCAAGCGGGTTAGTGTCGAAATCTACAACAAGAAATTACGATCAATGAATATTTACACCATATAGTTGGTAATGTTAAATCCCCATTCGGTTGGTTGCGTTTACAAGACGGTAAATGTAGGGCGGGAGTACTATGAGACTGACGAAAGTGGGCAGTACTACGAGACTGCCGGAAGTGGTTTGAAGTCAACGATCGTAACCACTCAGTCACGGAGGCTTGTTTGTGACCGTATCTGTTTATTATAGTCTGTGTTACGTTGTACAGTTATTAGTTAGCTATTTCACGTTTTCTTTTCACAATTATGCGTAGGTATGGTTTCAAAACAGGCGGGCGAAGTGGCGGAAACAACAGAAAGCCATTGACAAGAACGTCAGCATACAACAAGGTATGCCGTCAATTTCATTTCCTATATGTCAAATATTAACCCGTAACCCGCTACTCACGTCTAGAGTCGCTATTCGGATAGTGGAGCGTAAGCACTTGGCTGAATAGCAAAAAACATAGATCATGATCAGAGTGAATCTGTGTTGTTTGCACATTTCTTGCAATGTATTCAGCATTTTAAGTGGTTAAAGATAGTCATGGTACAAACGACTGTCACAAGGTTGTCATCATGCAATTTCAAAACCAGCATTACCCACGCATTTCCACCTAAAGACGCTTTCAGTATTGAAATCTGCATGCCTACTATGTTATATTTACTTGGATATTCGTTGTTTTCCGGCTCTCTTCGTAACAAATCGTAATAGCAATAGTTTTCACTACTATACCTCTGATTAGAATTGTTGCCAAAACCTGTTTATATATTCTTTAAAGACGCTATTTTTATCTATGTAAATAATGTATCCATTTGTTGTATTAATTGTGTGTGTCTCTTATTCATTCCGAGAAACAGCTGCTAATTAGTTCAACCACCATCTGATCATGGCTGATAACTGGTTTTTTTAAAACATTTCTTAATTGCGCATTAGTTCTTTATTTCCATTTCTGGTTTTAATTTTCAATTAGCGATTGTTCCTCGGCATTAATATGTAAATATAATAATTAATATGTCAGTAGCCTGTGATAGTTTGATTATCTTTGTGTGTGTTTTACGTTTATTTATCGTCGCTACCGGTTGCCCATATGAGCGACGCCTCCTGAAGAGATTAGTAATTTTAGATTTGTGGAGGGTAGTGCAATGATACAGACAGAGACCCAGTCCAGAGTCTCCTCTGGTTCTTTTACGTGCACGGTGTACAGCACCGACACAAGACCTCGGTTTAATGTCCCATCTGAAAGACTGTTAATTTTATTAGGGTCAAACAGGGGATCGAACCTGCGATCCCTGGATTACCAGTCCATCGTGTTACCACTGGACTACAGATCCCCTCTGTGATTAGATTATTCTTTTTATAATGAATGGTGTTGTACTTTGCCACGGTGATGTGTTGTGTATATTTTATGTATTGTACAACGAGACTGAAATAAAGATTAAATCTAGTAGCAATGGGATTAAAATGAGTACTGGATCCCGAATGGACACCGACTGGACCCCGACTGAACCCCGACTGTACCCCGACTGGACCCCGACTGGAACCAGACTGGAACCAGACTGGAACCAGACTGGAACCAGACTGGAACCCGACTGGACCCCGACTGGACACCGACTGGAACCCGACTGGACACCGACTGGAACCCGATTGGATACCGACTGGAACCCGACTGGACCCCGACTGGAACCCGACTGGACCCCGACTGGAACCCGACTGGACCCGACTGCCGACTGGACACCGCTGGAACCCACGACCCGACTGGACACCGACTGGAACCCGAGTAGAACCCGACTGGAACCCGACTGGAACCCGACTGGACCCCGACTGGAACCCGACTGGAACCCGACTGGAACCCGACTGGACCCCGACTGGAACCCGAGTATATCATTTATAGCACGTTTCATTAAAATTACGATTAGAATAAAGAGCATACGGAACATGACCTATGACTACATGGCAGGCAGGCAGGCAGGCAGGCAGGCAGGCAGGCAGGCAGGCAGGCAGGCAGCAGGCAGCAGGCAGGCAGGCAGGGCAGGCAGGCAGGCAGGCGGCAGGCAGGCCAGGCAGGCAGGCGGCAGGCAGGCAGCAGGCAGGCACAGGCAGCAGGCAAGGCGGCAGCAGGCAGCAGGCAGGCAGGCGGCATGCAGGCAGGCAGGCAGGCAGGCAGGCAGGCAGCGGCAGCATAGGCAGCAGGCAGGCAGGCAGCAGCAGGCAGGCAGGCAGGAGGCAGGCAGGCAGGCAGGCAGGCAGGCATGCAGGCAGGCAGGCAGGCAGGCAAGGCAGGCAGGCAGGCAGGCAGGCAGCATCAGGCCATGCAGGCAGGCAGGCAGGCAGCGGCAGTCATGCAAGGCAGGCAGGCAGGCAGGCAGGCAGGCAGGCTGCAGGCAGGAGGCAGGCATGCAGGCAGGCAGGCAGGCAGGCAGGCAGGCAGGCAGGCAGGCAGGCAGGCAGGCAGGCAGGCAGGCAGGCAGGCAGGCAGGCAGGCAGGCAGGCAGGCAGGCAGGCAGGCAGGCAGGCAGGCAGGCATCATTCTGCTTTATAGTTACTGTAGTATGTCTGTACAGAATTGCGAGCACGGGGTTTCACTGTAAGTAAGGTTGTAATACAAAATACATTTCATACAAAAATGATACAGGTAGTAAATAAATATTATTCTAACAATATTGAACCCATTCAACACCAAGTAACTGACATTTTAGACCAATAAATGAATCACATGGGGTCAATTCTAAAACAAATCTGGCGTAGGTTCATATACTGCTATTTTCCTATTACAGCTGCCATAAAACATACAAATATACGCTTTAGGATAATATAAAAACAATATAAAAACAATATAAAAACAATACAACATATCACATTACTTATTCTTAAAATAAAACAATCGATGCGTATGAAAGCAATTTCGCTTCTCACCAATGAAATCTGGGTTCGATCCTCGGACCGGGAAGTATGTGAGATGGTACGGTGGTCGCCAGATCGGACAAGTGAGTGTTCTCCGGCTACTCCGTTTTCCTCCCACACGAATGACCACATATACGCTTTCATCCGCGCCAACGAGAATGATTAATATAAGTTGTTAGAACTTGCTTCGCAATCGTTGTAAAATAAATAAAGTTTAAACTTAAGATCGGACAGGTAGGTTTTTCTCCGGTACTCCGGTTTTCCTCCCACACGAATGACCACTATACGCTTTCATCCGCGCCAACGAGAATGATTAATATAAGTTGTTAGAACTTGCTTCGCAATCGTTGTAAAATAAATAAAGTTTAAACTTAAGATCGGACAGGTAGGTTTTCTCCGGGTACTCCGGTTTCCTCCCACACGAATGACCACATATACGCTTTCATCCGCGCCAACGAGAATGATTAATATAAGTTGTTAGACACTTGCTTCGCAATCGTTGTAAAATAAATAAAGTTTAAACTTAAGATCGGACAGGTAGGTTTTATCCGGGTACTCCGGTTTCCTCCCACACGAATGACCACATATACGCTTTCATCCGCGCCAACGAGAATGATTAATATAAGTTGTGAGAACTTGCTTCGCAATTTACAATTTCGTACCTCATCGTCTGATGTATTTCTAATTTTAGTCCGCCGCCGTGGTCGAGTGGTTAAAGTCGCTGACTTGTATACCACTGTAACCTATCATCACTGATGGTCACGGGTTCGAGTCCCGCTCAGGCCGTGTCTCATTTATATGAAAAGGTTGGCAGTTTCTTACGGAGGTTGGTGCACCCAAGTACTGGTTAACCGCTGGAGCCTGCCCAGGAAAGGTGTTGTTAGGTAAACTGCCCGCTGGCGATATAGCCCAAAATGATGCTGATGCAGGCGTAAAACCGAAATATAACATAATATAATATTTCTAATTTTCTATATAATTATAATTCAACGTAATCTGAATATTACAATTAAGAGAACACTGTCCCGATTGCCAGGAAAGATATTTGAATTACAATCAGTGTTTTATATATGTGTGTGTGTTTTACGTTTATTTATCGTCGCTACCGAGTGCCCATATGAGCGACGCCTCCTGAAGAGATTAGTCATTTTAGATTTTAGAGGATAGTACAATGATACAGACAGAGACCTATTCCAGAGTCTCCTCTGGTTCTTTTACGTGCACCGTGTATAGCACCGACACGAGTTCTCGGTTTAAAGTCTCATCTGAAAGACTAATTTTCTTAGGGTCAGACGGGGGATCGAACCTGTGACCCATGGATTAAGAGTCCAACGTGTTAACCACTGGACTACAGATCTTCTGTGGTTGATTTAAATGTTTATGCTTTGGAATATGTACTGGGAATACAAATAGAAGTGCTATATAGCCTCTAGTTGATAACAAGCATGGTAGGCGTACTGTGATAGGGCGATTGTGAAACAGTGTCCAATCACAAAGCACGTTACAAAATAATGCAATATCGGAGTATTTCGGTTATGTCTAATTCGTCGACTCATTACAAAATCGTCGTCGATCATTAATTAGGTGGTTGTCATCGATGATTACTCAACTAACAATACAATACAATACAATACTCATACTTACTATCGTTTATTTAATTAAAGGCGTGATGTTAATGATATGTGATAATGATACGAACATAACATAATATACAGACGCCTTCTGAGGGGCCTCCGGCACGTAAAAGAGCCAGAGGAGATTCTGGAATGGGTC
>CM026394.1:20494253-20528332 GCA_014843695.1 Archivesica marissinica | reverse complement strand
CAGGCAATGCAGGCAGGCAGGCACGCAGGCAGGCAAGGCAGGCAGGCAGGCAGCAGGCAGGCAGGCAGGCAGGCAGGCAGGCAGGCAGGCAGGCAGGCAGGCAGGCAGGCAGGCAGGCAGGCAGGCAGGCAGGCAGGCAGGCAGGCAGGCAGGCAGGCAGGCAGGCAGGCAGGCAGGCATCATTCTGCTTTATAGTTACTGTAGTATGTCTGTACAGAATTGCGAGCACGGGGTTTCACTGTAAGTAAGGTTGTAATACAAAATACATTTCATACAAAAATGATACAGGTAGTAAATAAATATTATTCTAACAATATTGAACCCATTCAACACCAAGTAACTGACATTTTAGACCAATAAATGAATCACATGGGGTCAATTCTAAAACAAATCTGGCGTAGGTTCATATACTGCTATTTTCCTATTACAGCTGCCATAAAACATACAAATATACGCTTTAGGATAATATAAAAACAATATAAAAACAATATAAAAACAATACAACATATCACATTACTTATTCTTAAAATAAAACAATCGATGCGTATGAAAGCAATTTCGCTTCTCACCAATGAAATCTGGGTTCGATCCTCGGACCGGGAAGTATGTGAGATGGTACGGTGGTCGCCAGATCGGACAAGTGAGTGTTCTCCGGCTACTCCGTTTTCCTCCCACACGAATGACCACATATACGCTTTCATCCGCGCCAACGAGAATGATTAATATAAGTTGTTAGAACTTGCTTCGCAATCGTTGTAAAATAAATAAAGTTTAAACTTAAGATCGGACAGGTAGGTTTTCTCCGGGTACTCCGGTTTCCTCCCACACGAATGACCACATATACGCTTTCATCCGCGCCAACGAGAATGATTAATATAAGTTGTTAGAACTTGCTTCGCAATCGTTGTAAAATAAATAAAGTTTAAACTTAAGATCGGACAGGTAGGTTTTCTCCGGGTACTCCGGTTTCCTCCCACACGAATGACCACATATACGCTTTCATCCGCGCCAACGAGAATGATTAATATAAGTTGTTAGACACTTGCTTCGCAATCGTTGTAAAATAAATAAAGTTTAAACTTAAGATCGGACAGGTAGGTTTTATCCGGGTACTCCGGTTTCCTCCCACACGAATGACCACATATACGCTTTCATCCGCGCCAACGAGAATGATTAATATAAGTTGTGAGAACTTGCTTCGCAATTTACAATTTCGTACCTCATCGTCTGATGTATTTCTAATTTTAGTCCGCCGCCGTGGTCGAGTGGTTAAAGTCGCTGACTTGTATACCACTGTAACCTATCATCACTGATGGTCACGGGTTCGAGTCCCGCTCAGGCCGTGTCTCATTTATATGAAAAGGTTGGCAGTTTCTTACGGAGGTTGGTGCACCCAAGTACTGGTTAACCGCTGGAGCCTGCCCAGGAAAGGTGTTGTTAGGTAAACTGCCCGCTGGCGATATAGCCCAAAATGATGCTGATGCAGGCGTAAAACCGAAATATAACATAATATAATATTTCTAATTTTCTATATAATTATAATTCAACGTAATCTGAATATTACAATTAAGAGAACACTGTCCCGATTGCCAGGAAAGATATTTGAATTACAATCAGTGTTTTATATATGTGTGTGTGTTTTACGTTTATTTATCGTCGCTACCGAGTGCCCATATGAGCGACGCCTCCTGAAGAGATTAGTCATTTTAGATTTTAGAGGATAGTACAATGATACAGACAGAGACCTATTCCAGAGTCTCCTCTGGTTCTTTTACGTGCACCGTGTATAGCACCGACACGAGTTCTCGGTTTAAAGTCTCATCTGAAAGACTAATTTTCTTAGGGTCAGACGGGGGATCGAACCTGTGACCCATGGATTAAGAGTCCAACGTGTTAACCACTGGACTACAGATCTTCTGTGGTTGATTTAAATGTTTATGCTTTGGAATATGTACTGGGAATACAAATAGAAGTGCTATATAGCCTCTAGTTGATAACAAGCATGGTAGGCGTACTGTGATAGGGCGATTGTGAAACAGTGTCCAATCACAAAGCACGTTACAAAATAATGCAATATCGGAGTATTTCGGTTATGTCTAATTCGTCGACTCATTACAAAATCGTCGTCGATCATTAATTAGGTGGTTGTCATCGATGATTACTCAACTAACAATACAATACAATACAATACTCATACTTACTATCGTTTATTTAATTAAAGGCGTGATGTTAATGATATGTGATAATGATACGAACATAACATAATATACAGACGCCTTCTGAGGGGCCTCCGGCACGTAAAAGAGCCAGAGGAGATTCTGGAATGGGTCTGTATCATTGCACTATCCTCCAACATTCTAAAATGACTAATCTCTCCAGGAGGCGCCGCTCATATGGGCAACCGGTAGCGACGATAAATAAACGTAAACACACACATGACGGGCCTCCGTGGCCGAGTGGTTAAGCTAGTTTACTTCACATCACTTGCCCGCCACCGCTTGGATGTCGATTTCATTCAAGCGAGTAAGGCATCCAGCTGGTTTTTGGTATGTCGGTGGTTCCAGGATATGAACCACTGCTCAGATGGGCATCCGGTGTCTTCCTGTGCCAATACAACCCGGAGAGTCACCATATGACCTAATCTGATTGTGCAACTTTATTTCCCAAAACAAACAAAAACACACAAGCACAACAGACCACTTGTTTCCAACCTACGGTTACTATGAAGTTCTTGACCTTTATAAGGAATTTTGATATAAACATATTGCAGTCTACATCCGCTATGTCGAATTCCGTCGGGTCGAACTTAATGCTTCAACATAACCGAAGATTGACTTAACGAACTCCGATATAAACGGAGCCAGTTATACGTAACATGACAGTGTCTGAAACGGGACTTTAATCCGACTTCGAGATAACCGGAGAATTCGACATAACCGACTTTGACATAACGGTTGTGGACTGTATTACATATTGGAATGTCTGCCCCCGATGATTTCATTAAGAAATTCTTTCCTGTGATATTACTATCCTTCCGCTGTTATGTGTAGAGGAAGTAAGACCCTGGTTGCGCGAGTGGAAGGCCATAATGCACTACCTAGGCCACCGTGGTCCATCTCTCCCTCAAAACCCTGAGCTCCGCTACTATGATTCTGTGAATTAAAATTGGCAATGCAAAATGTTATGGTTGTAGACTGTATATGTATTTGTACAGATAACTGTGTAATAAATGTTGAAACTATTTACTATTTACAGCCTTACATATTCAGACGCGGCCGCCACCATTCTGTGGAAGTGAGCACATTTCGTCCATTACACCGTTTTCAAATATGTCTTTACCATACTTTCAAAACAACGCCAGCGTTGATTGGTCACAATCTTATGGCGGTTCTCTAAGTCCACCAATGACGTCATATTTACCGAACGATGAAAAACCTATACCAGGAGAAGTTAAGTGTTGAGTAGGTTAGTAATTTTAATACTCTTTTGTACAAGATGTGTGTGCGTGCGTGCGTGCGTGCGTGCTTGCGCGGTGGTGGTGGTGGTGGCGGCGGTGGTGTGCGTGCGTTACGTTTATTTATCGTCGATACCTGTACCGCAATATGAGCGACGCCTCCTGATGAGATTAGTCATATTATATTTTTGGAGGATAGTGCAGTGATACAGACAGAGACCCATTTCAGAGTCTCCTCTGGTTCTTTTACGTGCACGGTGTATAGCACTGATACGAGACCTCAGTTTAAAGTCTCATTTGAAAGACTGTTAATGTTATTAGGGTCAGAAGGGGGATCGAACCTGCGACACGATGTGTTTCATTGCACTAGATTGTGTGTAGACCAGGTGAGAAAGAGACTTGTTTACACGGCGAATGTACGTACTGCCTACATTCCATCGCACACGATGGGTCAATATACACACCGTTACACGCTCATCCACCAAATTAGCGGTCTTTCATGAACTAACATCGGGATAGCGATACAATGCGAACTATTTCTGGGAGTTTATATAGTAACGTTCTCAAACATGTATAATGTGTAACCCAGATGAGACAAACATGCAGTCAGTCCGGGACTATAACCCACTGTGTATCGCCGCTTACAGGTAATCGTGCTGCCGACATACCATCTCACATTATGGGCTAATATTATGCACACCGTTACATTATGTTTTAACGTAAATGTATGTTTATATCTATACAATATACATGTACATACATGTGTGGCGTCCGTAGAGCGTCGGATTTGGAATCGAACGGTCCGGGTTCGATACTCAGTCAGGCCACGTATGTAGTGTCATTGAGCAAGGCACCTCACACACATTGCTTAGTACTGGTTAACCGCTATGGTCGGCTAAGCATGCCCAGGAAAACATGGCTAGGTCCCCGCAAGGGGTTTGACATTAATGGAACATACATACATTTATGTCAACTAAATAGTAGCTGTTAATCAGTTCGGATTTCTGAAACCCTTGTTTATCTTTGCACACTAGTGCCTATATTAAGTTTCCAGTATTGTATTCCTAGATATCCCCTTTTAACCCATTTGATTATGGATACCGTTCAAACAGTATTTAGTCGTGATAGCGCAGTGGATGCGCGTTCGCTTCAGGTGCGAACGGTCCGGAGTTCGAGCCCCGCTGGAATCATTACGAGTGTGCCCTTAGGCAAGGCATTTAAATCCAAAGTTGCCTCTTCTCTCACCATCGTGGCGATGGAATCCATCAGGAATGAGGTCTTGAGAGTGATTAATATAAGTTGTAAGAACTTGTATGCACTATTTTGTATGTGATGTGCTTTTATTATATATTGTACATAGATGCGACAATAATAAATAATAAACTGTTCTCTTTGGGCGAGCTATTCCTGGCTGTGCTTGGTTATTATAAGAACATGTTCTATTGAAGGTATTATGATCTCGCTTGTAAGAACATGCTAGTATTGAGTGAGATATACCTGGCTGTGCTTGGTTATTGTAAGAACATGTTCTATTGAAGGTATTATGATCTCGCTTGTAAGAACATGCTAGTATTGAGTGAGATATACCTGGCTGTGCTTGGTTATTGTAAGAACATGTTCTATTGAAGGTATTATGATCTCGCTTGTAAGAACATGCTAGTATTGAGTGAGATATACCTGGCTGTGCTTGGTTATTGTAAGAACATGTTCTATTGAAGGTATTATGATCTCGCTTGTAAGAACATGCTAGTATTGAGTGAGATATACCTGGCTGTGCTTGGTTATTGTAAGAACATGTTCTATTGAAGGTATTATGATCTCGCTTGTAAGAACATGCTAGTATTGAGTGAGATATACCTGGCTGTGCTTGGTTATTGTAAGAACATGTTCTATTGAAGGTATTATGATCTCGCTTGTAAGAACATGCTAGTATTGAGTGAGATATTCCTGATTGCCCTCGGTTGCACGCATTTGCATATAACCGTATATACAGAACCAACAGCATATACATTAATACAGTCATGCATGTTCTTATTTATGTATTGCAGCTTAAACACATGGATATATGTTGGCAAGAACAGCAACTCTTCCTAGAATATGGATAGTGCCAGAACATGTGACTTATCTCCCTTTGATCTGCGTAGCAAGTCCGGAAGTCAGTAACACTCAGCAAAAATGTGGACAATTGAAGAACGATTAACTGTAAATGCTGGGATAGTTGTAGCAGACGACAACTCATTAATGTGATATTCTTATTTTCAGCTGAAAGATCTGGAAATATGTCTTGAATTTTCATTCTAATTGTGTCGTTATGACAGAATTTTAATCCAATAATTTTGCCGAGTGAATTTTCTAAGTAACTAATGTCGATCGAAGATGCTTGGTTGACATCAGGAGGAGGCATGCAACCTCTTCCTTCACATAGTGACAAGTCCTGTATTTCTTCTTCGGAAAACCAGTAGCTTTGCTATTATTGTGCTGCAGTCACGTGTTAGTGAGCCTACACATTACGGGTATGTGTAAATTGAGCACGTATATAGCCCGTATATAGCACGTAAATTGAGCACGTATATAGCACATATATACCACGTAAATTGAGCACGTATATAGCACGTAAATTGAGCACGTATATAGCCCGTATATAGCACGTAAATTGAGCACGTATATAGCACATATATACCACGTAAATTGAGCACGTATATAGCACGTAAATTGAGCACGTATATAGCACGTAAATTGAGCACGTATATAACATATATATATAGCAGTTATATAGATATAGCACATATATAGCACGTATATAGCACTATATACACGTTTCTTTGGTGCAGAAGTAATAACACGAACTACAGTTGCGGTACTTTGGGCGCAGTCAATTCTGATTTTCGAGGTTGATTTCCTCTTTGGGAAGAGCGTTTCACACAATTAGGACACAACGCCGCTCGATTTAGATGTAATTTTGCCACGTGACTTTATTCCGATACATGATTTTATAGCTTAATCTGGGTAGGCTAATACACGACTATATCTGCATATATACATCTAACATTTACAATGAAGCTATCAATCAGTGAATGGTGCCAATAGGGAAATGGTTAATGAGTGTGTGTTTTACGTTTATTTATCGTCGCTACCGGTTGCCCATATGAGCGACGCCTCCTAGTCATTTTAGATTTTGTAGGATAGTGCATGATACAGAGTCTCCTCTGGTTCTTTTACGTGCATGGTGTAAAGCATCGACACGAGACCTCGGTTTAACATCCCATCTGAAAGACTGTTAATTTTATTAGGGTCAGACGGGCGATCGAACCTGCGATCCCTGGATTACCAGTCCAGCGTGTTACCACTTGACTACATATCCGTCTGTATGGTTAATGATAAGCTTCAGTATACTATTTGACGATCACAATTTGCATCACGTTGTTTAAACGACACTACATCGATGAAAACGCAAATGTCTACATAATGTAATTTGTTATTATATAGTATAATTGTTTTTCAGAGTATTTCAACAAATGAACAAACGTCGTATACGCGGTTTGATGGTATAACAAAATAATGTAAATAGGATCGACATTCATGCGTAATACAAAGCGTTTATCCTGCGTTATGGTACATATGTATCGTGGTATCTCATATGTGTGCCTATGCATATTTATTTGTAGACTAATCTTAGTTAACGTATCTCTAAGCGAAAGTATCGCATGTTTAGTATTCACTTCAATGAAAACAAACGTCAATTCAGGAGCGTGGATGACCGTTATATGAAATTCTACTTTCACTCTTGAAAGTTTGATATCACAAAAACACTGTATATTGATTCAATGTTAGTGTTCGAATGTATTCGGGAGAATCTGTAGTAGCAATGCATTTATACGTGAACAAATGAATATTATTTGCTTTTCAAACCAACCCATGCGATGTAATGTCGCTTTAACCTCTGTATGCGATGTAATGTCGCTTTAACCTCTGTATGCGATGTAATGTCGCTTTAATAAATGTTCGTAACTACTGAAGAAAAATACTATATTCCAGACATATACAGAATTCAATATAACCTTTTGTGTTGGGGTTTAAGTTGCACCCGCAGCTTAGGTTATATGGCGACTCTCCAACTATTATTGATAGTGGAAGACCCCGGTGCACCGCACGCATCTCCGAGTGATATTTCAAACAAGTACGGACACCCAGGTAGAACCACCGTCCTTCCTCAAGCCAGCTTGATACTCTCCTAAATTTGAAAAACAAAATCACGAATAGGATTCGAGCATACAGCGATGAGGGCAAGTCCACGTCCTAAACAATACAGCCACAGAGCCACATATAATGTCTTGAATTATCCGTATGTGTCTAAATTATTAACAAGAAATATCATTAAAAAAGATACAATGACGTAGATGGAAGGATGTCCACAACAAGACTATGCGACCTTTGCATAAAATATATTGCAACTCTTAACTACCGTCAACAGTGTCCATGATCATGTTCTGAAGCAAATCGATATGCAATGCGGACTACTGTTCACAGCCAGTAATTTGTTACCTTGGGTACCTTACATGGTACCAAAACTAGCAGACATCATTTAATAAGCGTATTAGATTAGCGCAGTGGTTAGCGCGCTCGCTTCTCACCAATGCATCCCGCGTTCGATCAACTTGTATTAATCACTCTCGTTGGCGCAGATGAAAGCGTATATGTGGTCATTCGTGTGGGAGGCAATGGAATATAAATGTTTAGGGAACAACTGTAAAAACAAAGGATTTCCAACTAAAAGGACCAATATACATTTTGCGATAAATCGCACTTCATATGATAAGGGAGGTAATAGAAAAGGCAGCGATGTCGACCAATGTAATTCTTGGGAAACCAGATAGTGGATTGAGCAAACTAGGACTAACTATATTAAATCTTGTAAAATGCAGTATGTACATGTTTTCAGCACTAACTACGCCACTTACATTCTGTTGTTCTTACTTTATTTTATGGGGAGGGCCACTCACTAATGTTGTTAGAACTAGTAGCCCAATCCATTTGCTAAATTTCTATTTGTACGACGATTGTGATTGTTGTATACATGTAGATAGAGCAATAAAATATTATCAAATCTCAAAAACCAATGTATGCATGCGCCTCTGTTTTGCTGAACGCACAATACCCACGTTAGTTTTATAATATTGCAATTGCTATTTGCATGTACGATGTACATACGCATGCATCTGTATTTCGTAATAAGTTAATATTGAACAACATTAGCATAGATCATCAGTTATTTGTTTGAGCGGTCCTCTTCATTGGTTAAGACGATGTCCCGTCTGACCCTAATAATATTAACAGTCTTTCAGATGGGACATTAAACCGAGGTATCGTGTCGGTGCTGTACACTGTGCACGTACAACAACCAGGGGATTCTCTGGAATGGGTCTCTGTCTGTATCATTGCACTATCCTCCAAAAATCTAAAATGACTCATCTCTTCAGGAATCAGGAGGCATCGCTCAAATGGGCAAACGGTAGCGACGATAAATAAACTTAAAACACACACTGTTTTTATCATTGCTTCCTTTGCATCGCATGCTATCCGCCCCCGCCCCCGCCCCCACCCCCACGTTTTCTAATCTTCTGATTATTAAATTTCGGGAGATATCCTACATGGATAGGTTACTGTAAACATGTGTTATTAATTAGTTATCATGATCTTGATAACATTACAGTTATCCTACCACAACATTAGGGAACAGCCGTAAAAACAAAGGGTTTCCAACTAAAAGGACCAATATATATGTCGGGATAAATCGGACTTTATCTGCCAAGGGAGGTAATAGAAAACCACTAATGTCTCTCATACCATCATATGTATCTGGTGAGTGGCGTAACTAATTTAGGTTTAAAGATATAGTCCTATTTTTCAAAACAATTGTATGCGAGTGTCCCGTTTTTTTATGCCAGCAGTATTAATAAATCGTGCTACATTTATGTATGCACATTCATTTTCACTCAATTTGTGTTTTGTTAAAACTTTATTTATTTTACATTGGATAACCGCTGGAGCCTGCCCAGGAAAGGTGTTGTTAGGTAAACTGCCCGCCGGCGATATAGCCCAACATGGTTCTGATGCAGGCGTAAAACCCGAAATATAACAATAATATTATTTATTTTACAACGATTGCGAAGTAAGTTTTAACAACTTATATTAATCACTCTCGTTGGCGCGGATGAAAGCGTAAATGTGGTCTTTAGTGTGGGGGGAAACCGGAGTACCCGGAGAAAACCCACCTGTCCGATCTGGCGACCACCGTATCATCTCGCATACTTCCCGGTCCGAGTATCGAAACCGGGTTGCATTGGTGAGAAGCGAGCGCACTAACCACTGCGCTAATCAGACAGCCCGTTACTATGTTGTGGTTTTCTATGGAGTTATTGAGTTACGATTGAAAAAAGACTAACCTAGTCAATAGATTAAATATTTTTCAACAATGTTGGATGGATGAATTTCATTACTGCAACACTTGTGCAATGCTGGTTTTGTAACGAATTCTATGAACTGTTCTTAGAAAGTGCGGCAATCAGTTTGAAACAGCTTTAAAACAAGTTAATTACAATGATTACTAAGGAAATTTTGTAAATAAACACTTTTATAACTCACTTAGCGTGTCAGCAAAATCGATAGTAATTGCTGTACTGTTCATCAATTACAGGGCTACGTTCGCCGATTTCGTATACATGTTTCAATATAGCTGCGGAATATGTTGGACGAAATGGAACTTGATTTAAGGTCTGTGAAGTTGGCTTGTAGTTGGTTAATCAATAAACATCTGAATACACATCTGAATACATACCTGGCTGTGTATTCGCCAATAAACATCTCAATAAACATCTGAATACATACCTGGCTGTGTATTCGCCAATAAACATCTCAATAAACATCTGAATACATACCTGGCTGTGTATTCGCCAATAAACATCTCAATAAACATCTGAATACATACCTGGCTGTGTATTCGCCAATAAACATCTCAATAAACATCTGAATACATACCTGGCTGTGTATTCGCCAATAAACATCTCAATAAACATCTGAATACATACCTGGCTGTGTATTCGCCAATAAACATCTCAATAAACATCTGAATACATACCTGGCTGTGTATTCGCCAATAAACATCTCAATAAACATCTGAATACATACCTGGCTGTGTATTCGCCAATAAACATCTCAATAAACATCTGAATACACACCTGGCTGTGTATTCGCCAATAAACATCTCAATAAACATCTGAATACATACCTGGCTGTGTATTCGCCAATAAACATCTCAATAAACATCTGAATACATACCTGGCTGTGTATTCGCCAATAAAATTATATATCTTGCGATGTGTTGGTCATTTAGGTACACGCTGGACTGGTAATCCAGGGATCGCAGGTTCGATCCCCCGTCTGACCCTAATAACAGTCTTTCAGATGGGACTTTAAACAAAGGTCTCGTGTCGGTGCCTTACATCGTGCACATAAATGAACAAGAGGAGACTCTGGAATGGGTATCTTATCTATATCATTGCACTATATTCCAAACATCTAAAATGAATAATCTCTTCAGGAGGCGTCGCTCATATGGGCAACCGGTAGCGACGATAAATAAACGTAAACTCATTTAGGTACATTATTGTTGACATTAGGAGTAATCATTTTAAACTTTAACAACGATTGCGAAACAAGCTTTAACAACTTATATTAATCACTCGCGTGTGCGCGGATGAAAGCGTATATGTGGTCATTCATTTGGGAGGAAACCGGAGTACCCGGAGAAAACACACCTGTCCGATCTGGCGACAACCGTACCATCTCACATACTTCCCGGTCCGAGGATCGAACCCGGGTTGCATTAGTGAGAAGCGAGCGCGTTAACCACTGCGCCACTCGGACAGTAATCATTATATGACGAGTGTTTATCTCTACCACTAGCTCTATAGAATCTGTAATAAAATCAGTTTGGCACGCAATAGAAGACACTGTGTGTAATGCTTAGTTTAACCCTTTCCCTCATAGAAGCACATCTTGACGCCATTACCAATACGACATACATTGACAATGTAGTAGCCAAACCAATGTTCATAACCCTTTCCCACATAGAAGCACCTCTTGACGCCATTACCAATACGACATACATTGACAATGTAGTAGCCAAACCAATGTTCATTAACCCTTTCCCTCATAGATGCACCTCTTGACGCCATTACCAATACAACATACATTGACAATGTAGTATCCAAACCATTGTTCATAAACCCTTTCCCTTATAGAAGCACCTCTTGACGCCATTACCAATACGACATACATTGACAATGTAGTAGCCAAACCAATGTTCATAATAAACCTTTCCCTTATAGAAGCACCTCTTGACGCCATTACCAATACGACATACATTGACAATGTAGTAGCCAGACCAATGTTCATAAACCCTTTCCCTCATAGAAGTACCTCTTGACGCCATTACCAATACGACATACATTGACAATGTAGTAGCCAAACCAATGTTCATAATAAATCTTTCCCTCATAGAAACACCTCTTGACGCCATTACCAATACGACATACATTGACAATGTAGTAGCCTAACCAATGTTCATAATAAACCTTTCCCTCATAGAAACACCTCTTGACGCCATTACCAATACGACATACATTGACAATGTAGTAGCCAAACCAATGTTCATAATAAACCTTTCCCTCATAGAAGCACCTTTTGACGCCATTACCAATACGACATACATTGACGATGTAGTAGCCAAACCAATGTTCATAATAAACCTTTCCCTCATAGAAGCACCTCTTGACGCCATTACCATTACGACATACATTGACAATGTAGTAGCCAAACCAATGTTCATAATAAAGGCCAGAATGTCATGTATTCCCAGTAATATATATGGAGGTGGGATAGATATGGCGACTACTTATCCACTGCATGATAGTTAAATGGCTGTCGTTTGTATGGAGATATAGTAGTATATTAACCTAAATCTCATGTAGTCTCAGTAATATCTATGGAAGTGGGGTAGATATGGTGACTACTTATCCACTGCATGATAGCTAAATGGCTGTCGTTTGTATGGAGATATAATAGTATATTAACCAAAATCTCATGTAGTCCCAGTAATATCTATGGTGGTAGGATAGATATGGCGACTACTTATCCACTGCATGATAGCTAAATGGCTGTCGTTGTATGGAGATATAATAGTATATTAACCTACATCTCTATGTAGTCCCAGTAATATAGATATGGCGACTACTTATCCACTGCATGATAGCTAAATGGCTGTCGTGGTATTGAGATATAATAGTATATTAACCTAAATCTCTATGAAGGAAAGGGTTTAATAATATTTGATTTCAACATTTTTCACAATGAGAATAACACACAATCTACAAATACATATCACAATATCTTTACTGTCAAATTGCTAACATAAAATAAAATTCACGACATCCTCCATATATACTAGAGGACATAGAAAACACACACCTACGTTATATACTAGAGGACATAGAAAACGCACACCTACATTATATACTAGAGCACATAGAAAACGCACACCTACATTATATACTAGAGGACATAGAAAACGCACACCTACACTATATACTAGAGGACATAGAAAACACACACCTACATTATATACTAGAGGACATAGAAAACACACACCTACGTTATATACTAGAGGACATAGAAAACGCACACCTACATTATATACTAGAGGACATAGAAAACGCACACCTACATTATATACTAGAGGACATAGAAAACGCACACCTACATTATATACTAGAGGAGATAGAAAACACACACTTACATTATATACTAGAGGACATGGAAAACGCACACCTACATCATATACTAGAGGACATAAAAAACGCACACCTACATTATATACTAGAGGACATAGAAAACGCACACCTACATTATATACTAGAGGACATAGAAAACGCACACCTACAGTATATATAATTATTATTACATGAAAACAAAGTACGAATGATTCCATCAAAGATATATCACATCTTTATTACAAAACACAAACTGAAAAACTAAATTTATTCAAAAATGTTTAAAACTATGTATTTATATAGTTATTGTTTTTCATGTAAAACACACGTATCCGAAGTGTGCGATTTCTTTGTCGTCTAGTACACAGTGTAAAAGGGTTGGGCTACAAGTCTTGACAACGTTAGCAACTGAATCTCACCCATATATTAAGTTCCCACTCGGCAATTTATTCCGATATAATGATTAAATAAATATAGAATATTAGGTTACGGACACACAAATCTTGATTTATTAGGCAAGTTGTAGAAAAGCCGTTTCCAAAAGGTAAATTTTGCTATCAATGATTGCCGAATATAAGTGAGTTGTCTATTGTTATGATTGTTTAGATTGACTGCCCGATTAACACAGTGGTGAGCTCGCTCACTTCTCACCAATGCAACCCGGGTTCGATCCTCGAATCGGGAAGTATGTGAGATGGTACGGTGGTCACCTGATTGGACAGGTGGGTTTTCTCCGGGTACTCCGGTTTCCTCCCACACGCTTTCATCCGCGCCAACAAAAGTGATTAATATAAGTTGTTAGAATTTGCTTCGCAATCATTGTAAAATAGATAAAGTCTAAAACTTTTTAAGATTGACTAAGAAAATGACTTGATACGCTTAATAGTTAGATAGTTCATTTTTAAAGTGCAACATGTACATACAATCAATACTAAACAACACAAAACAACAGCCAGCCTCATGGACGTACGATGCACAGCATGCACTATCATAATCAGTACAATGCATGAGCAAACATAAATCAGTTTTGTTGATGCAATGAGTATTATTATGAAAGATGAACATATAATTGAATGAGCAAATGTAAGTTTGGGAAGTTATAAATCTGCTATACTGAAGAATAAATAGTGCGGAGGATATTATAGTTATCTTGGAAAATATACAGCAATTTGTTCTCATACATCATAGTTATCTTGGAAAATATACAGCAATTTGTTCTCATACATTATAGTTATCTTGGAAAATATACAGCAATTTGTTCTCATATATTATAGTTATCTTGGAAAATATACAGCAATTTGTTCTTATACATTATAGTTATCTTGGAAAATATACAGCAATTTGTTCTTATACATTATAGTTATCTTGGAAAATATACAGCAATTTGTTCTTATACATTATAGTTATCGTGGAAAATATACAGCAATTTGTTCTCATACATTATAGTTATCTTGGAAAATATACAGCAATTTGTTCTCATATATTATAGTTATCTTGGAAAATCTACAGCAATTTGTTCTTATACATTATAGTTATCTTGGAAAATATACAGCAATTTGTTCTCATACATAGACCTTTAATATGATGCAGAGGCTAAACTGTTTCAGAACACCATCCTATGATGTTGAAGCTGGGTTAGTTTATACACATTTATTTTAGCTCGATTGCGAAACAAGTTATTACAACTTATATTAATCACTCTCGAGACCTCATTCCTGATGGAATACATCGCAACGACGGAGAGAAGAGGCAACATGGAAATTAAATGCCGTGGATAAGGGCACAATTGTAACGGCTCCAGCGGGGTTCGAACTCCGGACCTTTCGCACCTGAACCTCTATAAGGTTGTAAAACAACAAATAAATTGCCTATTAAATACATAGTAAAAAGTAAAAAAATCCTTGACATTTGGGAGGGTGACTTTTTAATAGATCAATATTTATTTACGATTAATGTTTTACAAAAGCTCTGTTCAGGCCAACGTTGGGGTTTGCGATTGGGGTGGGACATACGTTGGACTCAATTACGGCATGACACACACTGTTAATCGCTTAGCTCGGCTAAGCCAGAATAGGAAAATATGAACGCGTTTACATAAATGGGACACACATAATTATGTTAAGATTGTAAAACAACAAATAAATTGCCTGTTAAATACATAAAAGTAAAACGTAAAGCCATACAGTCTGTTCATTTATATTTCCAATCTTTCATTTCTTCTGATACCACATCCACTGTGAAGAGGTATTCAAATCAACCTGGAACACAGGAAGAATATTCAAAATATAACGTTTCACATAGCCAATGCTCGCCTGTGAATAACGTCACTGTGTTTACACACTGTATTCCCCCGCCAAATAATACCGTATACCAACCTTCAGTTTACAATGGTCTGATTTCTTATACCACATCTTTTCTACACATCAACTAGACTGAAGTCTTCTCAA
Source organism: Archivesica marissinica (assembly GCA_014843695.1). Taxonomy (NCBI): domain Eukaryota; kingdom Metazoa; phylum Mollusca; class Bivalvia; order Venerida; family Vesicomyidae; genus Archivesica; species Archivesica marissinica. The sequence goes on along the minus strand of CM026394.1, from coordinate 20,512,604 downwards.
GTCACATAATTTCTCAAAAAACACAAAACTATACACTGCCTGTCATGAAAATGCATTTTTACCAAAATGAGAAATGAACTATATTAGTGATTGCGACTACATTCGACACATTCATCCGGTATGACCTTCATGTTGTAAATGATCTATCCATGCAGTCTTCCGGACATCCGGATAGAACCACCTACCTGCAATTGGAATGTATTCTGTATCTTGCACTAAACACTAATCTCCTATATCAACCAGTGGGCGCCCATATAAACGGGACTATAAACTGAGGTCTCGTGTATCGGTACTATACAACCGGCATGTAAAAGAACCAGGGTTGCCTCTGTAATGAGAGCGTCTTCTGTACCTTGCATTATCCTTAATACAAAAACACACTAATCGCCTATATCAACCAGGGGGCGTTGCAGATAAACGGGACTATAAACTGAGGTCTCGTGTATCGGTACTATACATGTGGTCGGCATGTAAAAGAACCAGGGTTGCCTCTGGAATGAGAGCGTCTTCTGTACCTTGCATTATCCTCCAAAATAACCAGGGGGGGGGGGCGAAGATAAATTAATGTATCCAATCCAAAATGTATTCTCCGAATACACGTGGTACCCGTTAGCAATATACATGTATATTCAATCAAAATGTATATAAGCCGAAGCTAGCAGATGAAAAACGGCACAGACGGATCTGTAGTCCAGTGGTAACACGCTGGACTGGTAATCCAGGGATCGCAGGTTCGATCCCCCGTCTGACCCTAATAACATTAACAGTCTTTCAGATGGGACGTTAAACCGAGGTCTCGTGTCGGTGCTTTACACCATGCACGTAAAAGAACCAGAGGAGACTCTGGAATGGTCTCTGTCTGTATCATTGCACTATCCTCCAAACATCTAAAATGACTAATCTCTTCAGGAGGCGTCGCTCTTATGGGCAACCGGTAGCGACGATAAATAAACGTAAAACACACAAATGAAAAACGACCGGTCATTTGTCCAGTGGTTTCAAACGTTGGACTGAGAATCCAGGGATCGTAGGTTCGATTCCCCGCCTGACCATAATATACATCGGGTATGTAAAAGAACCAGGAATGCTTAGTGTTTTCAGAGTGGGTCATATTTTAGTTTTTAGCTCGATTGCGAAACAAGTTCACACAACTAATATTAATCACTCTCGAGACCTCATTCCTGATGGAATCCAGCGCCACAAGGGAAAGAGAAGAGGTAACATGGAACTTAAGGGCACACTCTTAACGGCTACAGCGGGGCGCGAACTCCGGGCAATTCGCGCTTGAAGCACTCTATCACGACTACCGTCATATGGTCTGTCTGTCTGTCTGTCTGTCTGTCTGTCTGTCTGTCTGTCTGTCTGTCTGTCTGTCTGTCTGTCTGTCTGTCTGTCTGTCTGTCTGTCTGTCTGTCTGTCTGTCTGTCTGTCTGTCTGTCTGTCTGTCTGTCTGTCTGTCTGTCTGTCTGTCTGTCTGTCTGTCTGTCTGTCTGTCTGTCTGTCTGTCTGTCTGTCTGTCTGTCTGTCTGTCTGTCTGTCTGTCTGTCTGTCTGTCTGTCTGTCTGTCTGTCTGTCTGTCTGTCTGTCTGTCTGTCTGTCTGTCTGTCTGTCTGTCTGTCTGTCTGTCTGTCTGTCTGTCTGTCTGTCTGTCTGTCTGTCTGTCTGTCTGTCTGTCTGTCTGTCTGTCTGTCTGTCTGTCTGTCTGTCTGTCTGTCTGTCTGTCTGTCTGTCTGTCTGTCTGTCTGTCTGTCTGTCTGTCTGTCTGTCTGTCTGTCTGTCTGTCTGTCTGTCTGTCTGTCTGTCTGTCTGTCTGTCTGTCTGTCTGTCTGTCTGTCTGTCTGTCTGTCTGTCTGTCTGTCTGTCTGTCTGTCTGTCTGTCTGTCTGTCTGTCTGTCTGTCTGTCTGTCTGTCTGTCTGTCTGTCCTAACACTTCCCACTTATGAGCTTTTTTGTTGGTCTGGACATGTTTATGGGCTTAAAAATATTATGAGCTTAAGCCCATAATAAATATTAAAAAGTACCAATAATTAATGCATGTGGGCTTATCTCTTATATTTTTAACTGTTTAAAAAAAACTCATAATATATGGATCTCATCGCTGTCCATCGCTATGGACAAGTTTGTAGGGTTTGCCTCCCTTACACAACGATGGAATTCGCGCCATTTATGTTTGTTGGTTCTCGGCGATGTGCGGGTATAATACCGAAGCCGGGCACCAGAAAAAAACAGAGTCGCCATCTTGGAACTTTTCGAGTGTGCTTGTAAGCTAACAGTTTCTTCTGCCGTTTATAAGCGTTCTTCAAGTAAGTAGGATAAATATGATTTTACTTGGAATTTCTTATTGCTTATCAACTGAAAGCAACATTGTGCTTTATTGTTTGACGAACCATGCAGTCTTAAGGTTGATGCAGGACTAATCAGACCTGAATTATTCGAAATACTGAAATGAAATGGTCAGCTCTACTTTCATTTTCCGTTCACACGTTCTTTGTCGCAAATAACGCGCATTTTCGGCATATATCTGAATAATGTGGCGTCCAGTGGTAGAGCGTCGGATTTGGAATCGAACGGTCCCGGGTTCGATACTCGGTCACGCCACGTATGGTAGTGTCATTGAGCAAGGCACCTCACACACATTGCTTAGTATGTATGTATGTTCCATTAATGTCAAACCCCTTACGGGGACGTAGACATGTTTTCCTGGGCAAGCTTAGCTGACCTAAGTAGTTAACCAGTACTAAGCAATGTGTGTGAGGTGCCTTGCTCAATGACACTACATACGTGTCCTGACCGAGTATCGAACCCGGAACGATCGATTCCAAATCCGACGCTCTACCACAGATGCCACTGGTTAGTACTGGTTAATCACTTAGGTCGGCTAAGCCTGCCCAGGAAAACATGTCTAAGTCCCCGCGAGGGGTTTGACATTAAAAGGAACATACATACATAATTTAATGCTGTTCAATGTTTATTAGTAAAAAAAATAGGACTATTATTAAATGCTTCCTTGTCAACTCGTACCCAAGTCGACTGGTACCCATTTTGGTAAACTCATACTCATTTGTATGTAGAGTGGTGGAACCTATGCTCGGCGTAAATCCCACATATAATGACCAGTATAAAATGTTAATTGCACTTGCCGTATATTATTATTTCTTAAGTCTTCTTTGGTTAATGTCAAGTTACAATCCCAGTGCTTGTATCTTTACGAGATGTGTGGTTAATGTCAAGTTACAATCCCAGTGCTTGTATCTTTACGAGATGTGTGGTTATTGTCATGTTAAATCCTGGTGCTTGTATCTTTACAAGATGTGTGGTTAATGTCATGTTACAATCCCGGTGCTTGTATCTTTACAAGATGTGTGGTTAATGTCATGTTACAATCCCTGTGCTTGTATCTTTATGAGATGGGTGGTTAATGTCCTGTTACAATCCAGGTGCTTGTATCTTTACGAGATGTGTGGTTAATGTCCTGTTACAACCCTGGTGCTTGTATCTTTATGAGATGGGTGGTTAATGTCCTGTTACAACCCTGGTGCTTGTATCTTTATGAGATGGGTGGTTAATGTCCTGTTACAATCCCGGTGCTTGTATCTTTACAACATGTGTGGTTAATGTCATGTTACAATGCCGGTGCTTGTATCTTTATGAGATGTGTGGTTAGTTAATGTCATGTTACAATCCAGGTGCTTTTATCTTTATGAGATGGGTGGTTAATGTCCTGTTACAACCCTGGTGCTTTTATCTTTATGAGATGGGTGGTTAATGTCATGTTACAATCCCGGTGCTTGTATCTTTATGAGATGGGTGGTTAATGTCATGTTACAATCCCGGTGCTTGTATCTTTATGAGATGGGTGGTTAATGTCCTGTTACAATCCCGGTGCTTGTATCTTTATGAGATGGGTGGTTAATGTCGTGTTACAATCCAGGTGCTTGTATCTTTATGAGATGTGTGGTTAATGTCATGTTACAATCCCGGTGCTTGTATCTTTACGAGATGGGTGGTTAATGACATGTTACAATCCCTGTGCTTGTATCTTTATGAGATGGGTGGTTAATGACATGTTACAATCCCTGTGCTTGTATCTTTACGAGATGGGTGGTTAATGACATGTTACAATCCCTGTGCTTGTATCTTTATGAGATGGGTGGTTAATGTCATGTTACAATGCCGGTGCTTGTATCTTTATGAGATGGGTGGTTAATGTCCTGTTACAATCCCGGTGGGTGGTTAATAATGCCATATGTAATGCCAATACTAATTAAGTACAATAAACAATGCGTTTAAGACTCAGTCTCTTCACTGCACTCGTCAATGTTGGACAAATTACTCATAAATGTTGAACTTAGATATGTTGAATATTTCGAAATTTCAGAACGTTTATATTGTAGACATTGTAATGTAACCTGTAAATGTTGTACTTGTAACCCATAAATGTTGGACTCGTAACCCATAAATGTTGGACTCGTAACCCATAAATGTTGGACTTGTAACCCATAAATGTTGGACTCGTAACCCATAAATGTTGGACTCGTAACCCATAAATGTTGGACTCGTAACCCATAAATGTTGGACTCGTAACCCATAAATGTTGGACTCGTAACCCATAAATGTTGGACTTGTAACCCATAAATGTTGGACTCGTAACCCATAAATGTTGGACTCGTAACCCATAAATGTTGGACTCGTAATGTACCTCATAAATGTTGGACTAGTAACCCATAAATGTTGGACTCGTAATGTACCTCATAAATTGCTGACTTGTAACCCATAAATGTTGGACTCGTAACCCATAGAGTGGTGGAACCTATGCTCGGCGTATTCCTATCCTCGGCGTAATTTTATGAAAGTTGTGTTCACGACTTAAGAAAATAATAATATACGGCATGTGCAGTTAACTTTTTTTATAGGCCATGATATGTAGGATTTACGCCGAGCATAGGTTCCACCATTCTAAATGTTGGACTCGTAATGTACCTCATAAATTGCTGACTTGTAACCCATAAAACCAAACCCATAAATGTTGGACTCGTAATGTACCTCATAAATGTTGGACTCGTAACCCATAAATGTTGGACTCGTAACCCATAAATGTTGGACTCGTAATGTACCTCATAAATTGCTGACTTGTAACCGATAAATGTTGGACACATAACCCATAGAGTGGTGGAACCTATGCTCGGCGTATTTTTTCCATTTACATCCGTATTTTAAATATTTAAATAGTTTTAACCTATTTTCGCTGACAGAGGTGAAGCATGGTTCAATAACATTCCGTTGTGCGTACCGGTAGCCTAATGCAACTGTCACCTGACTGGTTCAGTAGCCGAATATAAACAGACAACTTGTTGGGAACTTTTTTTCCACCGAAATGTGCGGTTTATGAACATTTCAGGTGGCTATCTGGATTGGGGGGGAAATGTACAAATACCCAGAAAAAAGTTTCTTATGAGTTGTAATATTGTTAGTTATTGATGTTACTAAGTCAAAATAATATATTCAGCATTTACCCATGCATAAATAAAAAAATTCATGTACGCCGTGCATAGGTGCCCTAAAGTATCTAGTTCCCCATGGAAACATGTGCCGTTGCGATAGCTGTATTGAGGACCATGGTCAAGTAATGAAGCTAAAATTTTCAACAACAATTTTATGAAAGTTGTGTTCACGACTTAAGAAAATAATAATATACGGCAAGTGCATTTAACTTTTTTTATAGGCCATAATATGTAGGATTTACGCCAAGCATAGGTTCCACCACTCTAAATGTTAGACTCGTAATGTGCCTCATAAATTGCTGACTTGTAACCCATAAATGTTAGACTCGTAACCCATAAATGTTGGACTCGTAATGTAGCTCATAAATGTTGGACTCATAACCCATAAATGTTGGACTCGTAACCCATAAATGTTGGACTCGTAATGTACCTCATAAATTGCTGACTTGTAGCCCATAAATGTTGGACTCGTAATGTGCCTCATTAATTGCTGACTTGTAACCCATAAATGTTGGGACTCGTAACCCATAAATGTTGGGACTCGTAACCCATAAATGTTGGACTCGTAACCCATAAATGTTGGACTCTTAATGTAACTCTTAAAAGTTGAAAATGTTCAAAATGAGTTGAAACTATTTCTTAAATTCTTTATAATTTAATATTTCATTCGAACTATATATCAATATCCATCAACTTAGTTTAGTTTAAACAATATTTTATTTCAATGAATATACATACTATAATGATCACAATAAGAAAATACATGTAGGATTGAGGAGAAAGCAACTTGCTTATATGGCTACCTCTTTCCATCAACTTGCTTATTGCATAAAGCATATACATGCTAAGAGCAAAGCAGAATTATGCATAAATACATACGTACATACATAGTAAATACAGGACATAATGTAGATTTTACAGAAGAGTTATTCAAGTGTAAATGGAAAAAGAAACTAAATGTCTGACTGTTTATTACGTTTGTTGTGTTCGCATTCTGTAAATTTTGCTAAGTTGACTAATGACTTTTCAGATGTTTGATTCATTAATGTTGTGTATCAGGGTTCCCACAGACCTTGAAAACTCCTTGAATTTGTGTTAGGTCCTTGAAAACTCCTTGAATTTGGTATTGCTGGTTTTTGTCCTTAAAAAGTCCTTAAATCCTGGGAAAAACTCCTTAAATTACCATAGCGTGTGCTTGAATCGCATGCAAGTTTTGAATTGTTGCTAAAATATTTTATTATTAATAAAATTCACCAATTTCGGCCGGGTGATGGGCAAAAAATGCGTCCGTCCCGAGTTAATTATTAGGTGTGGCCTCAAAAGATAGCGGCTGCACTTTGCGGTGTTTTCACCTCTTTGTGCTATTACGGCAAACCGGAAACAACAACAGTACATTTGGTAATTCAGCATGTTATTTAGTGGAGAAATATAAAAAAATAATCTTACACCATTTCCATATGTCTGAAGCACAATCCCGAATTTAACGAGTCCTTGAAAAACGATGAAATGTCCTTGAAAAGTCCTTGAATTTCAGTCTCGACAGTCTGTGGGAACCCTGTGTATTTATTTGATGTTGGCTATTTCAATAGCCTATTTGCAAAAATAAGGTTTGAAATATTGTGATCTTAACTGTCTATATATGGCACTAACTAAGATGAAATGGTATTCTGATTCTACTTGGTTCATACAATAGTAATAGAAGGTTCTATTGGAAGTCGTGATGGTGCAGTGGATGCGCGTTCGCTTCAGGTGCGAAAGGTCGGGAGTTCGAGCCCCGCTGGAGCCGTTACGATTATGTCCTTAGGCAAGGCATTTAAATTCCACGTTGCCTCTTCTCTCCCTCGTGGCGATGGATTCCATCAGGAATGAGGTCTCGAGAGTGATTTATATAAGTTGAAAGAACTTGTTTCGCAATCGAGCTAAAATAAATTTGTATAAACTTGGTTCATATTACAATTAAACATTTCCTATTGTTTCTATCTATTTAAATATCTTCCTGTTTCGATGGCTAATTTGTGTGAACTTATTCTGAGTCTAGTAAGGGCATATCTATATTTATGTTCAACTATTCTGTCTAGATATTGTTCCAGTCCGAAGGTGTGCTTAATTGAACTATAATTTAACAATGTCCGGGTGTTGATGATGCTGGCATACCAACTTTGTTTATACATATCTAAAATTCTTTGTCTTATAGGGGCTATGGGTACATGTAGCACTTTAATGAAAAAGTTCTAATACCCAAGCTTAACCTGTAGCCCTGGTTATGATGTACACCCCCCCCAGCTTACCCTGTAGCCCTGGTTATAATGTATGCCCCCCTCCCCAAGCTTACCCTGTAGCCCTGGTTATAATGTATGCCCCCCTCCCCAAGCTTACCCTGGAGCCCTGGTTATAATGTACGGTCCCCCCCCAAGCTTACCCTGTAGCCCTGGCTATAATGTACGGTCCCCCCAAGCTTACCATGTAACCCCTGGTTATAATGTACGGTAAATATATACATGTAAAAAGTCGCTTTAAAAAAATTGGATGCTGAATTCAGGACAGGAACACATTATTCAATGCTATTCAATCATATTTTTAATGAGTCTTAGAGAATTGGCAGAGTTTACTTTATAAGAACAATACATATTTAGTACAAGTTTATTGCCCTACCCTACGCCACACATTAGTTTGATGCTGCATTTCAAACTTTTAAAAAAAAAATATATTTCAGATACCATTATGGATGAGTGGGTTTTTGTCAAATTAAAAGGCACTCCATCTAACATGAGCTGGCCAGTGCAAGTCCTGAACATTGAGCCAGGTGGCCTGGTGGAGGTGTTCTGTAAAGCTGACGATGCTGTGTAAGTGTTCTAGATTGTATTTGTTTTAAAACATATTTAATAAATTCGATTATTCATCATGAAAATTATATTTTCCAAATAATACATACAAATGGTATTATACTGGAAGCTTTAAGCTTATTGTAGTCCTCTCCAATATTGTATCAATTGACTATTAAGACTATCATAAATTATATAGTAATCATTTGTGAAATCTGGGGCATGATTTTAGGAATAGCATAGAATTATTCTGTAATTTAATTACCCCGCACACCCTCCCCTCTTACAATGAAGCCACTAATTTTCAGATTATCTTAAGCTCTCAACAATTTTTAATGTAATGCATGTCCGAACAACAATTTTGTTTTAGAGTAACTGTACAGTATGGAGAACTAGAGTCCTTTCCAAGCAAACCTTGGGAAGAAAAGGGATTGAGTAAATATTTTAAATTTAGAATGTTCTTTTGTTGAATATTTGTTCAGAGCCAACAGATAAGGCTAGTTTGGTAGTAATTTAAAGCTAATTGATTTTTAAGAAAAAAATATTTGAAGTTAGAAAACTAATTGCTAGTAATTAGAAATAGAAACTGCGAGTTAAAAAACTCCATTATCAACATGTCCGGTACATAATATATACATCTCTTTGGGAAGTAAATTTGCATGGGTGTGTACTAGATTACCAAGATATGCAAGCTAGATGGCCTTGTGCACAGTAAATGGGCCAAATGCAGAACAAATGCCTGTATAAGCTCAGTTCTCCAAACATATAAAACATATTTGAATAACAAAACATAATTTCTCAAAGTATTTGCTATGTTGTTGGTGTGTCCGAACGTTTCGTGAGATATGTTGTCCCATTTTGAAATTATTTTCTAAAATACTGTTGTACCATGTTTCCATTATGTAATTAATTTCATCAAAACATATTAAGAATTAAATACTTGATACATTTTTATAAAGTAAATTAGTCAATAAAAGGAAATAAAGTGTGTTTTGTTACATAGTTTGTATGGTATTTTTTTTAATCAAAATTTTATATTATATATTAATATTAATTTTAGATTTGTGCCAAAAATCATGAAATGTTATTTCTTCCCTGAGATACATGAATGTATAATGAAAGATTTTATGTGACACCTATACACGTTGTATCATCATTTCAGTTGGAGTTTTTAAGTTGCATTGTATTAAATAAAAAATAAATACATAAACCAAAAACATTCTGTAATGTCCGTTCCCGTAATGTCCGTCCCCACATAATTTACACAATTATTAATCATTTCTATGCTTAAAAGGATAGTTATATTTTATGCTATTATGTTTGTTCTTCGTTGGGTACCATTTTAACATAATTATGTAATAGACCCAAGTGATTGTTGAGGTCCTTAACTATCTGCTTATTTGTGTGACCAATAGTGGTATGGAGAGCTAATTTATAATGATTTCGGGATTGTCAGGTGACTGGTCTTTAAGACCACGGAATGAAGTGGTTATACCGTCATCTTGGACACACGAGGAAAGTACATGAGCAGTACTACAGGGCAACGTCCGGCCTGATAGAAGGTCTGGATATCGCTAGGCTGATGTTGGTGCAAGAAGGGAACCTGCAGTGCAGATTTCATGGACAATCTTTGAACGAAATAGACTTTGAAGGTGAATCATTTTTACTATGTATTTGAAATTTCATGTTTTGGCCTGCATAATTCAGTCGGTCCATACTAATTTAATGAATTATGTTTGTAAACAGTATTAAGTTTGATTGTGACAAAAGCTAGGAGCTTATTATGTTATCACTAGAGTCCACTTCCTGGGACCAGCAGCATTAAGCAATAATACAGATATAGTTTCTTGTTCAGGAAACAGTGGCAGTCGGTGGTAGGTCTAGTTCATGATGCTCATAATCCGATGTTGACTAGTCTGCAGTGAGCACTTTAGACTACTTGACCATGCAACACCACATATTGGCCCTAGTAGGGGCTCGCTATGGGTTTAATCTGTTTAGTATGGTACATGCACAATTGGTATCTAGATAATTTATGCATAGTAGTTGATTTAAATGTACACGATATAGAGGATATTTGTGATTTTTATTGTATTATCACTTTTTATTTCATCGAGTGAGCTGTAAAAGCAATACTTTCACGAGTTGCACAACCATGAATGACAATATCTTTTACAATTCACAAGATGAAATAAAATCGATAATACGTTAAAAAATACCATTTTTCTGTTATTATGTGCTTAGCAACGTGTTTCTTGGACATTTCCGTTATAAACATTGCACGAAACATCTTTAATCTGTGCCGTTTGATGTAATACTTCTGGTGTGTTTTTGACGTCGACAGCTCTCGGTCTACTTAAAACAAGCTTTAAAAAAATTAATTTCACTGCTCTGGCGGTGAAAATATCAGTAATTTCTAACTAAATCTCTATAATCTATATAATCTATAATATATCGAAAAGCATATAATAAAACCAAATAACGGTCGAGTGGAGTAACATTTCATATAATTTGTCTCATTAATATCTTTATAAAGCAGTTCTGATTTTGATGCACTTCTATGTAAATTATTTCTCTCTCTATTAGATATTCTCCGTGCACAATAGGCAACTGATGGTCCTGTAGTTTCTGCTCAAGCTGTTGATGATGTTCAAACTGCTGTGGACCCTGTACCTGAAGGTGACGGTAGGTGTCTTATCTTGGTGTAATTTGAGTAAATACTGATAAATGTCATTATCACATGGTTGCGGCTTTATGCTCGTGGTCACAGCAGTGTTCTGTCACTTAACCATTTACTGCAAGGTGTTTAGACTGAACAACTAATTTAACAAAATAATAGCCGAACTTACTCCTGTAATGGGGTATTATATGTTTTGCATGTGCTATAATGGTTATAGTATAGCTAACCGTCTCAGTAGGTAGAGCACATGATTCGTATTCCTGGGATTGTCAGTTTGATCTCCATGCTGGTCACCTTCTTTGTGTTGATTTAACAAAAGACATGGTGTGCAACATTATTTACCGTACCCCTCGTTGTTTGATGTGGGGAAGTTTGTCAGTTACTTGCAATGAACTGGTTAGTACTGGACGTTGCCAGGAACACATGCTGGGGTAACTGACCGCCATAATTATGTAACTGAAATACTTGTATGCTTTATGCCCCCACCCCCCGTGTATCTATGATTGTATGCTTTATGCCCCCACCCCCCGTGTATCTATGATTGTATGCTTTAACCCCCACCCCCGTGTATCTATGATTGTATGCTTTAACCGCCACCCCCCGTGTATCTATGATTGTATGCCTTATCCCCCACCCCCCGTGTATCTATGATTGTATGCTTTAACCCCCCCCCCCCGTGTATCTATGATTGTATGCCTTATCCCCCCACCCCCGTGTATCTATGATTGTATGCTTTAAACCCCCACCCACCCCCGTGTATCTATGATTGTATGCCTTATCCCCACCCCCCGTGTATCTATGATTGTATGCTTTAACCCCACCCCCCGTGTATCTATGATTGTATGCTTTATCCCCCCACCCCGTGTATGATGTATGCTTTACACCTGTATCTATGATTGTATGCTTTATGCCCCCAACCCCCGTGTATCTATGATTGTATGCTTTATCCCCCACCCCGTGTATCTATGATTGTATGCTTTATGCCCACCCCCCGTGTATCTATGATTGTATGCTTTATGCCCCCCACCCCCGTGTATCTATGATTGTATGCTTTAACCCCCACCCCCCGTGTATCTATGATTGTATGCTTTAACCCCCACCCCGTGTATCTATGATTGTATGCTTTACCCCCACCCCCCGTGTATCTATGATTGTATGCTTTATCCCCCACCACCCGTGTATCTATGATTGTATGCTTTATCCCCCCCCCCCCGAAGCCTAAACTTAACTATCATTCTTTCCATACAAAGTTTGGTTTTCAATATACATGTTAATAAACTTGACTAAATCTTGTCAGTTTGATCATGTTCACTTCTACTTGGAATAGAGAGATAGGAACATGTCATTTTATACCTGGAAACTGAAATAACTTTTAAAAATCAGTGTGGTTAGTTGAATTATGTAAAATGAGCCAACAATTCCACTTGTAGAAAATATGTAGAACTCAACTTTCAAGTAATGCCATGAATGTTGCAAAATAACCTTCCACCAAATATCTTTTGTTTTAATAGGCACACGGGCAACATGGTCAGAAGAAGTGGAGAGGGAGCTTCGGATATATTTCCCTGATTATTTCACTAATACCACGACTAGAACATGCCCCACTCGGACGGAGTGCTTCGAGGCAATAGCAAGAAGTCGCGAGTGTGGTGGAACACTACATAATCGCCGATGGGAAACAATAAAAAAGAAAATAAACAATATGATGAAGTGTTATTATTTAACATGTTACTATTAGTGGAGCAGATAAGTTGTTGTTTGAGTACGGACTTGAGGCAATATTTGAGAACTTTACAGAAACCGTAAGTGTATAAGTCAAGTGAAGGACGATAGGACTAGCACGACTGCTTTAGAGCAATGTAGCTTGAACATCGCATCTATGATTGGTCATGTTTTACATAAAACAAGGTAGAAATGCATAAACATTTGGGCTGAGTTAGGCTACATGGCATTGCCATAGAGATCCTTGGACCAGTACCAATCATTTTGAAGGAATCGTTTCATATTGTGCTGTTCTACATCACATGGATATTTCAGTGTAAGGACGACTAATAAAGAAATGAGAGCACTTTTCCGCAAACTTTAATCTAACACTTGTAGCATTGCTTTGTGAATAGCAAACGGCAAAGAGCCTGATTTAACGAGCATTGAGCTGCTGATCTGGCTCTATGCTGGTTGCAAATGTCTTTAAATCTTATAATTCAGAATAAAGGATGCTCATTTTAACCTTTTATTTGTGTTGCGCAACGACCTTTGGTTAGATTTGTCTATTTTATAAATGCAATGATTAAACATACACAGTTAATAACTATTAAACAGAACCACCCGGTAAGTATTAAACAGTGATAGTAGTTTTAGTTTTCTTTCTTCAGTCGAAACTCTTGTTATCTAAACACCCTGCCATATCTGTTTATAGTAAAATATTGTGATTGATAAAAAAATTAAAATAATGAAACAAGCCATATTTATTTACTTTATTTTGAGTGCGGGCTTAGAACAGGTACAAACGACAAATATTCCAGATACATTTGCCTTTGAAACATGTGATGCTAATAAGTGCTGAGCACAACAAACGTCTGTAAACAGCATAGAGCCCGATAAGCCGGCACAGAACAATCAGCTGATCAGGCTCTATGCTGTTTGCTATTTGGATAATGATCCCAAAAGCACTGCCGAAGAGCAATCAAGCTGTTCTGGCTCTATGTTGTCACAATTTATTCACTGCTTTAAGGGTTAAGATATTGATGGCAAACCACTGGTAATAATTTCACTTTTACTAATTAACCCTTAAAGTGCGTAAAACGACAAAAAGTCACTTGTGCAAACAGCATAAAGCCAGATCGGCCAGCTAGTACCTCGCAGTGCTGATCAGGCTCTATGCTGTTTGCTATTTGGATAATGACCCCAAAAAGACTGGGCCGAATAGCAAGCAACATAGAGTCTGATTTGAAGGCGAGTAGTTGCTCACCAGCTGACCTGGCTCTATATTTTTTGCACAAGGGATCACAATTTATTCAGCGGTTTAAGGGTTAATACAAGTTTGTCATACACTGAAAACAACTGATATCCTCAACACTATATGCAGTTGCAGAAAAGTCGTACTCTAGTTGCAAATATTTATTCAGTTAATTGATGAAATATTTGGTAGTGAAACAGCCTAAATTTCAACATCATCCACGGAAATTGACCCGTTTGACTTATTGCAGAGCAGTAGTTGACGTTATTCTTGAAAAGGTTACAACGGTATTTTTAGCAGTACAATATACAAGGAAATCTATGCATTACAAATGAAATAAACGGTCACATGTATTGTGTGGACATTTAATTCATACTTTATGAGGCAAGCGGTCCATGTATTGTGTGGACATTAATTGATCCATGTATTGTTGTATGAGGCACACAGTCTTAGGCATTATGTGACAGTAATCGTGTTCCAAGTATTGTTGGTGCAGACATTATGTGAACGTAATAATGTTCCAAGTATTGTTGGTGCAGGCATTATGTGAACGTAATCATGTTCCAAGTATTGTTGGTGCAGGCATTATGTGAATGTAATCATGTTCCAAGTATTGTTGGTGCAGACATTATGTGAACGTAATCATGTTCCAAGTATTGTTGGTGCAGGCATTATGTGAACGTAATCATGTTCCAAGTATTGTTGGTGCAGGCATTATGTGAACGTAATCATGTTCAAGTATTATTGGTGCATATAATAAATTTAAAGTCCAATGAAGTATGTGTTCAGTTTTACTATATTACTGTAGATTGTGGCATAGGACACTGACCTACTTATAAAGAGATCGATGTTATAATAGAGATGTTTGTTTTGCATTCCAGCTTACCTACGTTCTTTATTATAAGGTTCATAATAATATGTGAAAGAATATAAGTTATCAATTTGATAACTAACTCGTAAAACATAGACTAGAAAAGCTCCCAACAATTAGACACTTTAAAAGCTATAAATAGAAAAGCTCGCAACATTTAGACGCTTTAAAAGCCCATAGATACTAATTGTCAATTTTTATATAAGCTCACAAGTTTGAACAGAAATAAAGCTCGTAATAAAAAAGCCCATAACTGTTCAATGTACCCCCTGTCTGTCTGTCTGTCTACCGGTTGCCCATATGAGCGACGCCTCCTGAAGAGATTAGTCATTTTAGATTGTGGAGGATAGTGCATGATACAGACAGAGACCCATTCCAGAGTCACCTCTGGTTCTATTACCTGCACGGTGTACAACACCGACACGAGAACTATGTTTAACGTCCCATCTGAAAGACTGTTATTTGTATTGGGGTCTGACGGGGGAATGAACCTGCGATCCCTGGATTAACAGTCCAGCGTGTTACCACTGGACAACAGATCCGTCTGTAATGTGACCTCTAGATACATTGTGTTGTGTGCTATATTTATATGATTATGCATAGGATATGAGCCGAGAACGATCCAATATGTAAAATATTGGACTGTGTGAGGCGCATAGCGCCGAAGACAGCGCCAATATTTTACATATTGATTCCGTTTGAGACTTATATCTTACTTAAAACACACACTTTAAGTTATATACAAAAAGATGTTACTAATTAAAATTGTTAATTTCATACATTTACGCATACTATTTGATAAAATACATTTTAAAAGCAGTCCAATATTACTAATAATGGACTGCATGTACAAAGGTATGACGTCACAACAGTGTTTTAAATGTATGTATTGTGTGTTAATACATATTTCACTATGTTAAAAATAGTTACTTATACAAGTATCGCCATATATATTTACCTAAATAGCCAGTGTTTTGAAAAGTAGATGACGGACCTGTAGTCCAGTGGTAACACACTGGACTGGTAATCCAGGGATCACAGGTTCGACCCCCCGTCTGACACTAATAAATTTAACAGTCTTTCAGGAGTGACTTTAAACCGAGGTAGCAACGATAAATAAACGTAAAACACACACAGATAGTTGACATCATGTTTGGTTCTAATTAAACAACACAGCTTAATATGTGGATGAGCCTTGCTTTGGAGAACATGCTCTGCTTGCCGGAATAAATCCGTGTCATCACATTGACTATCAGTGTTACGTGGTATATGTAAGGGACAATACTCGCTGACGCGCTATCGGTTGCATTATAGCGTGGGTAGTTCGCCACACTAATCTTGTATATTGCGATATTAATAGTAGAATACAAGTCTAACATGACAAGGAAAATATCATTCAACTTGTTTCAAAATAGTTTAAACCAATACGAATTGAACAATATATGTATAACAAAGAAGTGAGATGTGTGCTTGTCATCACTGAGTCTAGTAAAATATGCTGTTCACACATTCAACACCAAGTTGCTGACATGGTGATATTTTTAGACCAATAAATTAATAAGAAAATTATGTGTGAACCATTTGATTTATCAAAATGGGTAACTTTCTATAAACATAGTAATATTACTGGCAAAAAGTGCAGATCCTGATGAGACGGCTCGTCACGTGTCGGCTCATCTGGATCTAGACGTTTTGTAAGCCTATTTAGAGGTATGTAGTGTTGAAAGGGCTTTAATATCAGTATAAAAGTATAAACTTCAATTTTACAAGGAATGCTAAACACGTTTTAGCAAATTATATTAATCATTCTCTTTGGCGCGTATGAAAGCGTAAATGCTGTCATTCTTGTGGGAGGAAACCGGATAATCCGGAGTAAACCCACCTGTCCGATCTGGCGGACATCATCCACATACTTGCCGGACCAAATATCGAACCTGAGTTGCATTTGTGAGAAGCGAGCTTGCCAACCATTGTGCTATTCGGACAGCCAACCACTGCTATTCGGACAGCCTAGAGCCTCTATTATCTGAATAAGTTGAATGGTCATACTAATATGACGATACACAATGGGAACTGCAGCTATGATATTTGTAACATTTATTATGATGGTGACAACAGCGTGGTATGCAATAATAGCAGCAGCGGCATTATTAATAGTAGTTGTTGTAGTAGTAGCAGCAGCAATAATAGTAGCAGTAGTAGCAACAGCAGCAATATTGTAATTACAAGTAGTAGTAGTGGCAGTAGAAGCAGCAGTATTAGTAGTTGTAGTAGTATTACAAGTAATTTTCACAGAAAGAGTAACATTATAAGTTGTAATAGCAGTAGCAGCAGTAGTTTCAGCAGCAACAGTAACAGTGGTAACATTAATAATAACAGAGGCAGTAGCATTGACAGTAAATATGGTGAAGGCAGTAGCAGCAGTAGCAGGAACTGTAGTGCAGGCAGTAGCAGTAGCAGGAACTGTAGTGAAGGCAGTAGCAGCAGTAGCAGGAACTGTAGTGAAGGCAGTAGAAGTAGCAGCAGTAGCAGGAACTGTAGTGAAGGCAGTAGCAGTATTTGCAGTAGCAGCAGTAGCATGAACTGTAGTGACGGCAGTAGAGTATTTGCAGTAGCAGCAGTAGCATGAACAGTAGTGAAGGCAGTAGCAGTAGTAGCAGGAAATGTAGTGAAGGCAGAAGCAGCAGAGCAGGAACTATAGTGAAGGCAGTAGCAGCAGTAACAGGAACTGTAGTGAAGGCAGTAGCAGCAGTAGCAGGAACTGTAGTGAAAGCAGTAGCAGCAGCAGCAGGAAATGTAGTGAAGGCAGAAGCAGCAGTAGCAGGAACTATAGTGAAGGCAGTAG
Organism: Archivesica marissinica; assembly: GCA_014843695.1. NCBI lineage: Eukaryota > Metazoa > Mollusca > Bivalvia > Venerida > Vesicomyidae > Archivesica > Archivesica marissinica. The sequence goes on along the minus strand of CM026394.1, from coordinate 20,494,929 downwards.
CAGCAGTAACAGGAACTGTAGTGAAGGCAGTAGCAGCAGTAGCAGGAATTGTAGTGACAGCAGTAGCAGCAGTAGCAGTAACTGTAGTGGACGCAGTAACAGCAGTAGCATGAACTGTAGTGAAGGCAGTAGCAGTAGTAGCAGGAAATGTAGTTAAGGCAGAAGCAGCAGAGCAGGAACTATAGTGAAGGCAGTAGCAGCAGTAACAGGAACTGTAGTGAAGGCAGTAGCAGCAGTAGCAGGAACTGTAGTGAAAGCAGTAGCAGCAGCAGCAGGAAATGTAGTGAAGGCAGAAGCAGCAGTAGCAGGAACTATAGTGAAGGCAGTAGCAGCAGTAACAGGAACTGTAGTGAAGGCAGTAGCAGCAGTAGCAGGAATTGTAGTGACAGCAGTAGCAGCAGTAGCAGTAACTGTAGTGGACGCAGTAACAGCAGTAGCATGAACTGTAGTGAAGGCAGTAGCAGTAGCAGTAGCAGCAGTAGCAGGAACTGTAGTGAATGCAGTAGCAACAGTAGCAGGAACTGTAATGAAGGTAGTAGCAGCAGTAGCAGGAACTGTAGTGAAGGCAGTAGCAGCAGTAGCAGGAACTGTAGTGAAGGCAGTAGCAGCAGTAGCAGGAACTGTAGTGAAGGCAATAGCAGCAGTAACAGGAAATGTACTGAAGGCAGTTGCAGCA
>CM026394.1:20466839-20493253 GCA_014843695.1 Archivesica marissinica | reverse complement strand
AACCGCGTCTGCTATGAAAGCGACACGTGACAACGTTGAAGAAGGTTTCAAAAAGATCTACAAACAAGCCGAACGCATCGCAGAGAAACTAAACGTTGACCCGTCTTTGCCACGCATTGCCAAACGCCAGATCCATCGTCAAAATCAGCCCGCTGATACGCCAGAAGAATATTATCGCCGTACAGTTGCCATTCCACTTCTTGACTGCATCATCAGTGAGATGGATACACGATTTAACAAACTTTCACAGAGAGCTGTGAAGCTGCTGATGCTTGTTCCTACCATCTGTTTTACCATACATTTTGAGCTCTAGAATGCAGGAAATGCCATTTCAGAGCCTCCAGATTCAGGGGGAGCATGCCTCCGAACCCCCTAGCGGGCTCCGGTCTTACGGACCGTCGCACTTGCATCGAACCCCATCCAGAAATTCCTAGCGCTGCGCCTGATCTCTGACCCGGAAATAACATTCTTGTGGCGCAACCATGCGATATGTTTACTACTGTACTTGTTTAGTACACACGTTATGTAGAGCAAAGTGTAACTATTGTAGTGGATATAAACCTCGTATTCGTGATACGCTCCGGAACAGCCCGAATGACAATCTTCCGTAATGTGACACAATATATCGATCGGATGTTTGGCAGTTCATTCCTCGAGCTGTACGGATCAAGAACACTAAAGTAGAACAGGTATCTATCTTTACACTAACACGTATTCATATGTTTATATGCATGTAACTTACGTTTCGGGGTTGGGTTGTACACATACATGTAGAGAAAACTGTGGTTCAGAATTGCATCCCCTTTTATTAGACGTGTAACTAAAAACCTGTACATGTACAAAGTAGACATAAATACGTGACTTATACCAGTCGCATACCAGTCTTACATACCAACCGAAACGTATTCTTAATAAGCTATAATTGTTATAATTATTATACTATGATTATATTATAAATGTAATATATTTACAATAATATATAATATAATCAAATTGCCTAACATTAACCAATACGTATGTATACCAATGCACTATGTGGGTGTGGGGAGGTCTTGTTTCGTATGTATACCAATGCACTATGTGGGTGTGGGGAGGTCTTGTTTCGTATGTATACCAATGCACAATGTGGGTGTGGGGAGGTCTTGTTTCGTATGTATACCAATGCACTATGTGGGTGTGGGGAGGTCTTGTTTCGTATGTATACCAATGCACTATGTGGGTGTGGGGAGGTCTTGTTACGTATGTATACCAATGCACTATGTGGGTGTGGGGAGGTCTTGTTTCGTATGTATACCAATGCAGTATGTGGGTGTGGGGAGGTCTTGTTTCGTATGTATACCAATGCACTATGTGGGTGTGGGGATGTCTCGTGTCGGTGCTGTACACCGTGCACGTAAAGAACCAGAGGAGACTCTGGACTGGGTCTCCGTCTGTATCATTGTACTATCCTCCACAATTCTAAAATAAGTACCCATTGCATATACTGTAGGAGATCTGTTGAGATATAGTCATTTAATACTCATAAGAAGCGATAGTGGAATAAAATTGCTAGCATGTTGCGTGTGTTTTTACGTTTATTTATCGTCGCTACCGGTTGCCCATATGAGCGACGCCTCCTGAAGAGATTAGTTATTTTAGATTTTGGAGGATAGTGCATGATACAGACAGAGACCCATTCCAGAATCTCATCTGGTTCTTGTACGTGCACGGTGTAAAGCACCGACACGAGACCTCGGTTTAACGTCCCATCTGAACGACTGTTAATTTTATTAGGGTCAGACGGGGGATCGAACCTGCGATCCCTGGATTACCAGTCCAGCGTGTTACCACTGCACTACATATCCGTCTGTACATGTTGTGCAAAGGAAACAACGATAAAAAACAGAGAAAACACTTAATAGGACCTATCTACTTTTAGGGAGTATTCAGGGGAAGTAACTGACTGATGTCTCTCATTATATGCAAATAAAAGATTACTGCGATAGTTGATACAATGTTTTTGATAGTTTACCTGTGTTTTCGATCACCAGCGGCGTAGCCAGCTGAAAATGATGTGCACGCCCGTTTGAACTAAATTAAGCACGATAGGAGTGTCTGGGGGCCTTCTTCCTCCCGAATGTTTTGAAACCTAGACATGAAATGCTGCACTCTGGCACCTTTTATGGGACATTTATACACTAACAAACACATAAGAAAAGTTCAGTTTTTCATCTACTACTGTAGATCTATATTCAGCAAAAAAATAATCCTGCAAATAATGTGCAAGCCCGGACGTTGTTGCGTAAAGGCAGCTACGCGCCTGATTACCTGTCTTTTGTAAATATTGTTTACCTGATGAATATTTAAATGGCCCCGACTTGAGAGTTGAATGTGCACCACCTAAATATAGATGTATATAAATGGTTTGTTCCCACTTTCCCAACCTTTTATTTTCACACATACTAATTATCCCCAATTATCTCTTCGCCCCTCAAACTTACCTGTATTTTCTATACTGTTCAAAAAATAAATGAAAGGCACACATAAACTTGTACTTGCAGTGTACTATTTCAATGTTATTTATCTTGTTCCATCTGTTGAAAATACTTACTTATTCTAGAATAAACTATTTTTTTGTTATTTTTTCTATCTGTATGAAACTTATATTTATGAACAACTTTCCCAAATTTAGAAACACAAATTTTCAGTACAGTATAGCAATTTTCGCCAATTATCACCTTTCAACTCTATTGTTACACCGAACAATACATTCACCCAACACCTACCTCAATTTCTATAGGACTAATAAAAGGTTGGGAAAGTGGGAACACACCATATAAATAACACTTATTTAGCAGTCTGGATGTACACGAGTGTCGTGGCGGTGCGCTGTGTAACCACAAGGATAATAAATCGAAGGTATTAGCATATTTTATTTTGTTATTAATTTATAGTTAGTTGTTTATTTTATTCATGTTTACGCAACGTTAGTTGTTTATTTTATTCATGTTTACGCAACACGTTAGTTGTTTATTTTATTCATGTTTACGCAACACGTTAGTTGTTTATTTTATTCATGTTTACGCAACACGTTAGTTGTTTATTTTATTCATGTTTACGCAACACGTTAGTTGTTTATTTTATTCATGTTTACGCAACACGTTAGTTGTTTATTTTATTCACATTTACGCAACACGTTAGTTGTTTATTTTATTCATGTATACGCAACACGTTAGTTAGTTTAAACATATTTTATTCGGATCAAATACATATATACATATATAAACACAATTCTTATACATTGGAACCGATATGGGTCGAGAAACAAGCTTAAAGCTTATATGAATCCCTTCCCATGTTGGAGTACGTTTAAATGGTACAAAATGCTTGGCGAATAGTAATGGCGAGTTTATGTGTTCAGTATATATCATATAAATTGTAGAGAAACTATTGAATATTTAACAGCAGTGGCAAATATTTGGACTTGATTTTACTAAACGTCCGCATATATTTACAGCATCGTTATTGTAATTTTAATGTAGCAATACGGAAACGTTATATCCAAATATGTAAAATATCAAAAAACAATCTGGTATTGTCACACGACGGGCCGGGACCAAAACGGAGAGAACCCCCACGTTCACCTAGGTATCGAAACGTTTTGTTGCTGCAATATAGCTCTGGACATTCAGGTAGAGTGTTGTGTTACAGTGTGTAGTGAGATGCTCATCGCCAAACAAGAGATTGTTGATTTTAGTTAGTTGTTTATTTTATTCATGTTTACGCAACACGTTAGTTGTTTATTTTATTCATGTTTACGCAACACGTTAGTTGTTTATTTTATTCATGTTTACGCAACACGTTAGTTGTTTATTTTATTCATGTTTACGCAACACGTTAGTTGTTTATTTTATTCATGTTTACGCAACACGTTAGTTGTTTATTTTATTCATGTTTACGCAACAAGTTAGTTGTTTATTTTATTCATGTTTACGCAACACGTTAGTTGTTTATTTTATTCATGTTTACGCAACACGTTAGTTGTTTATTTTATTCACATTTACGCAACACACACATGTATAGAACAAACTGCTTGCTTGTTCAGGTTTATCATATAGGTTACACACAGGCTGTATGGTTACATAAAACAGGGTTTGTATCTACACATAAATACCCTGTTTTTAGGTAACCATACAACCTTTGTGTAACCTATAAAACAGGGTTTGTATCTACACATAAATACCCTGTTGTTATGGAACCACACAACCACAGTGGTAACACGCTGGACTAGTAATCCAGGGATCGCATGTTCGATCCCCCGTCTGACCCTAATCAACCGGTAGCGACGATAAATAACACACGCACGCACGTGATATCAAGCTCAAATTGATAGCCTGTTCATTTCTATTAGATGTACATTTTGTATATACAATAAGGGAGTCAATTTATTTATAGACACTTCAATTTTATAACTAATAAGTAACCTTTTTCAACCTTACTAAATTTCGAAGAGTTTATACATTTATAATTTAGAAATTTTGTTCGTTACAATTAAGCACATCTAATACTTCATATCTTTACACAGATAATTACTATTCACACTAGATAGTTATTAGTGAGAGTCACTATTTTGCAATAATTGCTCGCTTAATTCTAGAATTTAGCCACTTGGTGTACTACTGATAGAATGATAATGTGTGGACCTTTTCCTAACGAGACCCTAGGTTCTGGGTCAAGGGGTCCCCAAAATTCAAGATGGCCGCCGTTTTGGCAGTGTCAGTGAGTTGGACATATAATTGTATTATACTTTTATTACTTGACAGATTTAAATCAAATCAACTGGATATCATAGATATTAAATGTATGCTTAAAATGAAATACATTGTGGGTGCTCATTGGTCAAATTCAAGGTCATAGTCAAGGTCAAATGGTGCAATTTACATAAAAAACACATTTTTACCGTTCATAAGTACCTTTATTTTGAAAACTATAGGATTTAATAGTATGTTATTTACATTAATGTAATGCATGATGTATGCCCTTTAATTTGGTATGTTGATTACTGACTTCTGATTTGTATACATTGATATACAAGATGATTTCCAAGTTGGCCGCCATTTTCCCAGTGGAATCCAAATATGTATTGTGCAATAGAATGATTATATATTTTTTTCTTTTTAGATTAATATAAACGTTTAAGTGTTTGATACACATACAATCGACATAAATGAACTCTAAATCAATGTTAATATTTTATAACTGCTAAGAAATATGTATATATAGTAGTAGCCGTGTATCCGGATATGCTATTGATTCGGATATTAAAATTGTTGCAGTACTAAATGGCTTACATTTTTATAATTTAGTTAAATTATGCACACAAACTAATTATTATAGTGTATGTACTGTCATAAGAAGTCAAATTCCCGGAGCCTTTGTTTTGATAATGCATAGCTCTTGTTACTAGTATATTTGATAACCACCAGTAGTATGCAATTTTTATGTAATGGTTGCCTGCAGCAATAACAAACTACTAACACAAGATGCATCACAAGAATGCATTACTAACTCTACTAACACGAGATATACTAACATACATGTACCAACGTAGCATCAATGTCAAAAAAAGTTGTCATAGCTAAAACTGAAAACATTGATTTAGAAAACACAGTCGACGTATAGAGGAATATGAAATTGATTGGGCAAAATTTGTATTGTGCCAGGAAAAAAACAATGCTCATATTGTGTGTCCAGTTAATTAATTATGAAACATTCCTACAGGACATCAACCGTTATTATAGGTGCAAAATGGCATAAAACATGTAGAAATAATGTTGGATTGTGGAAGTATGAACGACAACAATATTATGCAACATCTATATTACTCGTCTGTGCAATATGTTGACAGGAGATTAGCGTCATGCATAACGACAGCCTAAATACACAATAAACACGTATATGATGAGTCATAACAATTCGGATATAGCATGCATAGGTATCACACCCGTATACATGTATGTAAAATTATATATATTACGGAAGATAAAACCTGCTTACAAAGAACGTACGATATGTCCGCATTAATTCCATATCATACTATCGCATGCGGGAATTATCGAGTCGTACAATTTCTTTAATATGATATTGAAATATTCCAATGTTAACCATTCGTAAAAAGATAAAACATTCTCATAGTACATATAATGTTGGTCACAGTGATGCATTAAATGTGACGGAACAGTTAGCAACACATATCCTTTGTAGACAATGCATTTCTATGTATAACTACACTGAACCGAATTTCTAAACGTCCACCTAATAAATTGTGAGTTTATGGTAACGGGTCTGTGTATTAGTCCAAATAGTGGTAGTCTATTGTTATCCACCATACTCTATCAATGTACACTAAGAAAACACCAATTTATTGTCATGGCTGACCAAGCGGAACGGAAGGTTCGAATCTTAAGTTTTGGCATGAGGACCACGTGCACGGCATGGTGAGTGCTCAATTTGATTGCAATTTATTCTATGTGCGACCGATAACCGAAAATACAGAAAATATGGCGAGAATGACCATTGAGGAAAGCGGGCGAGCCGTCGGTATGCTTGATACAGGCACTTCTATCAGACAGGTATGTTCAGCGTTGTAATTAAATTCGATATTTCAAGTACATTTTGTAATGAATCATACAATGTCATATTTTAATATCATTCTAAATCATTTCCATCGTGTTTCCATGTTGCACGACTTTTCAACAGACGGCATTCTACTATGGTCTTTACTTGTTGATTGTCTTCAACTGTTATACAACATCAGGTGGACGTTTAGAAATTCGGTTCAGTGTATATATAACAAGTTTCAAGTTTATTGGAATTATCAGCAATACATTGCCTTTGGCCATTTACATAAGTATAAACTATGGCAAAGACATACACAAATAAATACATACATACATACATACACATGTTAAGAAACAGTGATATTATCTAAGGTATTGTTTCTTAGTAACATAGATTCCTTTATATACTTAGATATTTTTAACAATTCTATTTTATTCTTAGAAGACATGATATTATTGAATTTCTGTACACACGGCCACGATATATTACCAAGGTATTTAGTTCTTCTAACGATTACGTATATTCAAGATAACACGTGTACAAATATGTAATCATATAATTCGATTCATGAATTTGTAAAACGATACTGTAGCGCTTATATTTGTAATAATACGGCTGAGTATAGTAAACGTACGTATATTTAACACCTATATATCCAACAATGGTGCCTGCTTATAATACAGATAAATACAATGGATTAACAATGATACGATCACATGCATTGTCTTCAAGTTACCACTTTCATGAGTGTCTGTTTTTGTTTCACTGTGTTACGCTAATTGCGGATATACGATACATGTCGTATTTAGACAATTGTTATTATTCATTCGAAAGCATAACATAAATTTAGTTTATATATTATAGGTGAGCGAGTGCAAGGAGATCAATTCCAGAGAATCGATCGGCTGGTCCTTTTACGTGCACGTTGTAAAGCACACGTGAATCTACAAGCTGTATACATACTGATATAGAAATGTTTACATGATTTACTGTGCACTTGCATGGATTCTCTGTACAGCAGGATTTGTTGACGTCCAACCTACACAGTATCGAGTTACAGCAGCAGGGATCTGTTGACGTCAAACCTACACAATATCGAGTTACAGCAGCAGGGATCTGTTGACATCCAACCTACACATTATCGAGTTACAGCAGCAGGGATCTGTTGACGTCCAACCTACACATTATCGAGTTACAACAGGGATCTGTTGACGTCCAACCTACACAGTATCAAGTTACAGCAGCAGGGATCTATTGACGTCCAACCTACACAGTATCGAGTTACAACACATGCAACTAACGTGAACATGGATCTTTCACGTGCAGCCGAAAGCAGAAGAGGATACGCTGTTATTATTATAAACGAAAATCCTGTCGATTCTGCAGAATTTCCTGTACGTAAGGGGGCTGACCAAGACGAACTGAACATACAGAATGCTTTCTGCACCAACCTTGACTTTGAATGGCTTAATCAGGGCCAGCACAAGGATTTACGAAAGTCCAATGTGTTCCACGATGATCCGTGTGTAAACACCGCGACATGTGCTTGTCTGAGCTGCAAGATACAAGCAACTGACCATACACAGTCCGAGTGTTTCTTGCTGATCATAAGTTCGCATGGACACGAAGTCAATAAGAAACAAGTCATAACTTTCTCTGATGGTGAGAATGTGAGCGTGCCTAAACTAATTGACATGCTGAGCGACAAAAAGTGCCCGTCCCTCCAAGGAAAACCGAGGATACTCATACTGCAAGTATGTCGTTACAATCATGATCTACCAGAAGGTAAATAACCATGTACAACCTAATGCAACAAATGTGCCACATCACTGGCTTTTCTGTTACCTCCCTTGGCAGATAAAGTCCGATTTATCCCGAAATGTATATGGGTCCTTTTAGTTGGAATCCTTTGTTTTTACTGTTATTCCCAAACCAGATGTTGTATGATAATTGTGATTTTACAACATCATGTTAATTAATTGATAACACCTTTTTACAGATAACTACCCATTGAATATACTGAATGATTGAATGGTTATAGGATGAGAAAGTGGATGGAAACTGATAGCATGTTGTGCAAAGGAACAACGATAAATACAAAGGAAACCACTTTAGAGGGCCTATATAATTGTAGGTAGTATTCAGGGGCAGTAACTGACCGACGTCTCTCACAATTTCCTTACTATGAAAAGTTGACAAAACGAATTATAGAAATCCATTGCATCAACAGCAGCACAATTCTGCTATACATATTGTCAATCAATTTAACATTAGTGTAATGATGACTCGAGGGGCTTCAAAACACGTGCCCCTAACCACTACTGGTTCTAATCCCGCTTGGGTGTCGGACTATTTCATATGAGCAAGCTATCCAACTGGCTTGCGGAAGGTCGGTGGTTCTACCTGGGTGTATGTTCGTGCCCGAAATACTGCTCTGGGGACACGGGGTCTTGCTCCGCCAATAATAGCTGGATAGTCGCCATGTGGCCGATGCTACCTCCCCTCCCACTGATTTTTAGCTTGATTGTGAAACAAGTTCTTGCAACATTAGTTTAATCGCTCTCGAGACCTCGTTCCTGATTGAACCCATTATATTGAGGGACAGAGATGAGGCAGTGTGGATTAAGCGTACTTCCTAAAGACACCACCACCGTGGTTCTGATAGGCTTTCTAGAGTATGAGTCTTACTCGCCCAAATGAATTTATGCGGTGGCGAGTATAAATAAAAACGTGAGTATAAATGGGTCGGAAATCATATCAGTTCCGTTGTATCACCTTTTTCACAGCATAGACAATTTGCTGAATCATACTTCATGTGTGCAGATCAATGCACCTGTGCATCATACTTCATGTGTGCAGATCAATGCACGCGTGCATCATACTTCATGTGTGCAGATCAATGCACGTGTGGATCATACTTCATGTGTGCAGATCAATGCACCTGTGCATCATACTTCATGTGTGCAGATCAATGTACGTGTGCATCATACTTCATGTGTGCAGATCAGTGCACGTGTGTATCCTACTTCATGTGTGCAGATCAATGCACGTGTGCATCATACTTCATGTGTGCAGATCAGTGCACGTGTGTATCATACTTCATGTGTGCAGATCAATGCACGTGTGCATCATACTTCATGTGTGCAGATCAATGCATGCGTGCAGATCAATGTACGTGTGCATCATACTTCATGTGTACAGATCAATGCACGTGTGCATCATACTTCATGTGTGCAGATCAATGCACGTGTTCATCATATTTCATATGTGCAGATCAATGCACGTGTGCATCATACTTCATGTGTGCAGATCAATGCACGCGTGCATCATACTTCATGTGTGCAGATCAATGCACGTGTGCATCATACTTCATGTGTGCAGATCAATGCACGCGTGCATCATACTTCATGTGTCCAGATCAATGCACGTGTGTATCATACTTCATGTGTGCAGATCAATGCACGTGTGGATCATACTTCATGTGTGCAGATCAATGCACGTGTGAATCATACTTCATGTGTGCAGATCAATGCACGTGTGCATCATACTTCATGTGTGCATCATACTTCATGTGTGCATCATACTTCATGTGTGCAGATCAATGCACGTGTGGATCATACTTCATGTGTGCAGATCAATGCACGTGTTGATCATATTTCATGTGTGCAGATCAATGCACGCGTGCATCATACTTCATGTGTGCAGATCAATGCATACGTGATATTTGATATGCCTAGATTTCTTTTAATCAATAATGGGCTATCCCTTTGTTGGACTGAATGTCACATTTTTGAATAAACGTCATGCCGGATATTTAGTAATTTGGTAATCCAGGGATCGCAGGTTCGACCCCCCCCCCCCGTCTGACCCTAATAGTCTTTCAGATGGGACTTTAAACCCAGGTCTCGTTTCGGTGCTTTACACCGTGCACTTAAAAGAATCATAGGAGATTCTGGAATGGGTCTTTGTCTGTATCATTGCACTCTCCTCCAAAAATCTAGTTTGACTGTATAATCATGTAGGTTTTATTCCAGGAAAACGCGACGACCATGGGGTTCATGTCAACGTATCAGATGCCACACCTCTCGAAGGAAAGATGGAATATATGGTGTGTAATATTTCATATAAACGTTCATTGTAAAATCCAATACAGCGTGACGTAAGTGTCCCAAATATGGGAAGTCCAAATTGACTGTCTCTTAAACCACAGGCGGATCTGTAGTCCAGTGGTAACACGCTGGACTTGTAATCCAGGGATCGCAGGTTCGATCCCCCGTCTGACCCTAATAAAATTAACAGTCTTTCAGATGGGACTTTAAACCGAGGTCTCGTGTCGGTGCTGTACACCGTTCACGTAAAAGAACCAGAGGATACTCTGGAATGGGTAAAAGAACCAGAGGATACTCTGGAATGGGTATCTGTCTGTATCATTGCACTATTCTCCAACAATCTAAAATGACTAATCCCTTCAGGAGGCGTCGCTCATATGGGCAACCGGTAGCGACGATAAATAAATGTAAAACACGCACGCACGCACGTACGTTCATCAAAGGATATGCAATCGAGATGTAAATATTGCTAATTAAAGTTGTATCACTTCAGACGATGAATGACGAGGAAATAAATGCGAATGACGAGGACGATGTAGATCCATATGGTCCAAGCGAGACAAATACCAATTGTACGAATGATTCATTAAGACCAGATCTTGGCATCAACGAAAGAGCCCCTGAAGATACCGAAGGAATATACCGTCGCAGTGAAAGTAACCGTACTCATTTACAGAATTCTACTACTTCTAGCGATGCAAAATCTGAAAGTCCAAATGTAGTGGAAGTCATCACATCAGGGGAAGAAAGTGAATCAGATGTTGTAGATGATGATCATGCATATTTTGAGGGTAGCGGCATTCCCGAGCAATTTATAATTGTATATCCATCGGTTTCTGGAAAAAAGGCATATCGGCGCGACATGACTGGCTCATGGCTAATTACGGAGCTGTGTAAAGAAATATGTAAACACATGAAAGCACCTCGATACAGAATGAATCCAGAGATGAACTTCATGAAAATACTTACAAGAACAACAGGCAGCGTAGCGAAGAAGACAACGAAAGCCCACATGAAAGACTCGAAAGGTAAGTCGACACCACAGTTGGATGAGAAGAGAAGTGGGCTAAAGAATGCAGTGTGCACCATACATAGGCTGATCAAACCGTTGGTATTCAAACCGATTGAAACACCAATTGATATTCCTGCTGTTGAATGGAAGTGACATGGAAGTGACATGGAAGTGACATGGAAGTGACATGGAAGTGACATGGAAGTGACATGGAAGTGACATGGAAGTGACATGGAAGTGACATGGAAGTGACATGGAAGTGACCTGGAAGTGACATGGAAGTGACCTGGAAGTGACATGGAAGTGACATGGAAGTGACATGGAAGTGACATGGAAGTGACATCAAATATGGTGATATTCAGATTATTGCAATCTGATCACTGCTGATTATTACAGTTCTGCAAAGACACATCATTTTATTTTAAAGTCATAATCAATGTAAGCTTAAAGTAAACAATATATATCTCTGTTTCTGATTAGTGTTTGTCAATATATTATAGATCGATTGTGAAACAAGTTTTTACAAATTTAGAATAATCGCTATCGAGGCTTCATTCCTGATGGAATCCATCGCCATGATGGAGAGATGAGGCAATGTGGAATTTAAGTTCATTGCCTAAGGGCACAATCGTAAAGGCTACAGCTGGGCGCGAACTCCGGACCTTTCACATCTGAAGCGAAAACGCTACCACGGTGTTATCACGACTTCAACAGTGTATGATTAAATTATTTATTTTACAACGATTCCGAAACAAGTTATATTAATCACTATCATTGAAAGCGTAAATGTGCTCAGTCGTGTGGTAGGAAACTGGAGTACCCAGAGAAAACCCACCTGACCGATCTGGCGACAACCGTACCATCTCACATACTTCCCGGTCTGAGGATCGAACACGGGTTGCATTGGTGAGAAGCGAGCGCGCTAACCACTGCGCTAATCGGACCGCCCAAAATGCTTATATTGGCTATCAGAACATACACCATTATTTTTCATTGATATTTTAAAAAACATAAAACACAGATAACATAAATGTTATTGTGAGTCGGCAAGATATAAAAAGTACAACACAAGCTCTGAGTGAGCTTTTGAACCGACTATGACGAGAGTGTGAGCATGTTGTATCAAAATGCCTGATAATTAACATAATATAGTAATAACGGTGCTAAAAATACATGTTCAAGCAATCAGTAATGACCGGTCTTAACCGCCGACCCGGTCAATACTCCCATTGATCTACCTGTCAAATTACCAATACGCTCGCCCATATGGTTCGCCGGAGGCGAGGATAAATAAGCTCAATCATCATCATCAATTACCAACGTGGCTCAGTCCGCCTCCGTGGTATAGTTGCTACGGTCGCTGATGTGTATACCACTGTAACCTATCATCATTGATGTTGAACGGGTTCGAGCCCTGCTCAGGCCGTATCTCTATACCACTGTAACCTATCATCATTGATGGTCAACGGGTTCGAGCCCTGCTCAGGCCGTATCTCTATACCACTGTAACCTATCATCATTGATGGTCAACGGGTTCGAGCACTGCTCAGGCCGTATCTCTTTATATGAAAAAGTTGGCAGTTTCTTACGGAGGTTGGTTACCAAGTATTGGTTAACCGCTGGAGCTTGCCCGGGAAAGGTGTTGTCAGATAAGCTGTTTGGCGCTCAAATGGGCAACCGGTTGTGACGTTAAATTAACTTAAATAAAAGAAACCTGTCAATTGACAAGTCGCTAATTCCAGAGTGAATCCGTGGCAACATGGGAGATCGAAGAGACTGGATTTAAGTGGTTTGCCTACGGACGCTGGATCCGACAGGGCTCGAACTAATAGCCTCTCATCGATTATGTGGCAGGACAAGGCATTACACCACGGAGTTCCCTAATAGTTAGTGCTATTTATTGTTTACAGTGCATTAATAACGTCACTCACTAAAGCAGTTTTATTGCAGAGAGAGTTAAAGCGACACTACTTCAGTTTTATTGCAGAGAGAGTTAAAGCGACACTACTTCAGTTTTATTGCATAGAGAGTTAAAGCGACACTACTTCAGTTTTATTGCAGAGAGAGTTAAAGCGACACTACTTCAGTTTTATTGCAGAGAGAGTTAAAGCGACACTACTTCAGTTTTATTGCAGAGAGATTTAAAGCGACACTACTTCAGTTTTATTGCATATAGAGTTAAAGCGACACTACTTCAGTTTTATTGCAGAGAGAGTTAAAGCGACACTACTTCGGTTTTATTGCAGAGAGAGTTAAAGCGACACTACTTCAGTTTTATTGCAGAGAGAGTGTTAAAGCGACACTACTTCAGTTTTATTGCAGAGAGAGTTAAAGTGACACTACTTCAGTTTTATTGCAGAGAGAGTTAAAGCGACACTACTTCAGTTTTATTGCAGAGAGAGTGTTAAAGCGACACTACTTCAGTGAAAACGCAAATTTATACAGAATATAATTTCTTATTATATGGTATAATTTCCCCCCAAATATTTGCCTCAAAAACTGAGTATTTCAACTAATAAACAAGCGTCGTATACGCGATTTGTTGACATACAAAAAAAATGTAAACAGGGTCGACATACATCGAAATACATGTGTATCCCGAATAACGAGATATATGGTACATATTTACCGTTATATCTCACATTTGTGCCTATGTATATTTATTTGTGGACTAATCTTAGTTTAATGATCTCTAAACGTCACTTCAGGAGCATGGATGACTATTATATGAAATCCTACTTTCAATTTTGAAAGTTTGTAGACCACAAAACACTATTTATTGATTCAATGTTAGTGTTCGAATATGTTCGGCAGAATTTGTAGTAGCAATGCATTTATACGTGAGAAAATGCATTTTATTTGCTTTTTGCGATGTTTAGCACTGTAAATTTCTTATTTGCGTATATAGACAAGGTGCCGAGTCATATAGTAAGTAATGTTTACTGAAGGAAATAACGGAAATAAAACAAGCATGCAGAAACATCAACGAGAAACTAGGTAAAACCACCAGAACACGGATATGTCCTTCTGGTCCCGTTCTGAAGACATTCTGTCAACTAATACATTTTATGTGATCATTTATGAAGATAGGTCAAATAACATCAGAAGTGTGCCTCGGTGCTGAGCCATGTAAGACTAGTAATGTTAATACTTTTTTTTAACTATAAACACGTATAATAGCTGTTATCGTCGTGATTGTAATACTAATGGCATAGAAAATGAATATCACTTTGTATATGTTTGTCCATAGTTTATACAAATTTAGTTTAGCTCGACTGCGAAACAAGTTCTAACAATATTAATCACTCTCGATAACTCATGCCTGATGGAATCCATCGTAACGAGAGGGAGATAGAAAAGGCAATGTGGAATTTAAATATCTTGCCTAAGGGCACAATCGTAACGGCTCCAGTGTGGCTCGAACTCCGGGTCTTTCGTACCTGAAGCGACCTCGCTGCCACTGGGCTATTACGACTTGCACATGGTCGTCCATGTTACACGTGTATTCAAAGCCTTCTATTCCAGAAGGTTTTCCGTGTATAAACATCTAGAACTATTAAAAGCATCTAATAAAAATAACTCGTATATAAAGTACATGTGGGTGAAGTTAGCAGTGAGCAGTGTATCATTCACTACTAGAATACATAACTCACTGCTGGAGTACACTGCTCACTGCTAGCAGTACACTGCTCACTGCAAGCAGCACAGCAGTACACTGCTCACTGCTAGCAGTACAGCAGTACACTGGCAGTACACTGCTCACTGCCAGCAGTACAGCAGTACACTGCTCACTGCCAGCAGTACAGCAGTACACTGCTCACTGCCAGCAGTACAGCAGTACACTGCTCACTGCCAGCAGTACAATGCTCACTGCCAGCAGTACAGCAGTACACTGGCAGTACACTGGCAGTACACTGCTAACTTCACACACATTAACATATAAAGTACACGTATATGAACACAGTTTTGTATGTATGACAGAACTTTTCTAACGACAGATTATTCTTTATTTTCGATAAATAATAATTAATAGTTGATAACGTAATTACGATATTCTACTCAAGTAAAATGTTCACCCTAATACAATGATCGCTCTCTGTTCGTACCCTCATCCATAGACGCTTGGGGTCTGGACAAATGTTTGCGGGTTCAAAACCACACAACTAAGAAACCTTCTTTTTGTTTTTTGTTTTTAAGAACACTATGATACACAATAGGCTCACTAGTCACGTGATGCATATATATATATATATATATAATGTATTATTAAATGAGTATGTACAAGTCTAATAATACAATGGTGTTCTGTTCTGCTTCACAGTGTTGGTGACGTATCATTCAGTTTTATGACGGTTATTTTACAGCCCTCTATGTTCAGCTTGTCGATCGTTTTTCCAGTCGTACGAACACGGGCGCTTCAGGTTTTGATAGACCGACTATTTTGCTGGGCATTGGTATCTGCAAAAAGTCATTAATAATACCAGTTTTATTCAGCATTCAGTTGTAGTTAGCTTCGCTTGTTTTAAAAGTCGCACGAACAGCTATATTGTCATATGGCGACTCTCCAATTGGTGGAGGAAGACCCGGGTGCGGGGGAAGACCCGAGTGCGGAGGAAGATCCTGGGTATGGAGGAAGATCCCGGGTGTGGAGGAAGATCCCGGGTGTGGAGGAAGATCCTGGGTGTGGAGGAAGACCCCGGGTGTGGAGGAAGATCCTGGGTGTGGAGGATAGTCCCCGGGTGTGGAGGAAGTCCCCGGGTGTGGAGGACGATCCTGGGTGTGGAGGATAGTCCCCGGGTGTGGAGGAAGATCCTGGGTGTGGAGGAAGATCCCGGGTGTGGAGGAAGATCCTGGGTGTGGAGGATAGTCCCCGGGTGTGGAGGAAGTCCCCGGGTGTGGAGGAAGATCCTGGGTGTGGAGGATAGTCCCCGGGTGTGGAGGAAGTCCCCGGGTGTGGAGGAAGATCCTGGGTGTGGAGGAAGTCCCCAGGTGCGGTGGAAGTCCCCGGGTGTGGAGGAAGTCCCCGGGTGTGGAGGAAGTCCCCGGGTGTGGAGGAAGTCCCCGGATGCGGAGAAAGTCCCCGAGTATGGAGGAAGACCCCGGTGCGGAGGAAGACCCGAGCGTGGAGGAAGATCCTGGGTGTGGATGAAGATCCCGTATGTGGAGGAAGTCCCCGAGTGTGGAGGAAGTCCCCGGGTGTGGAGGAAGTCCCCGGGTGTGGAGGAAGTCCCCGGGTGCGGAGAAAGTTCCCGGGTGCGGAGAAAGTTCCCGGGTGCGGAGGAAGATACCGGGTGTGGAGGAAGTCCCCGGGTGCGGAGAAAGTTCCCGGGTGCGGAGGAAGATACCGGGTGTGGAGGAAGAACGGTGGGGAGGAAGATCCCGGGTGTGGAGGAAGTCCCCGGGTATGGAGGAAGTAACCGGGTGTGGAGGGGGAAGACCCCGGGTGCGGAGGAAGTCCCCGGGTGCGGAGAAAGTTCCCGGGTGCGTAAGAAGATACCGGGTGTGGAGGAAGATCCTGGGTGTGGAGGAAGTCGCCAGGTGCGGGGGAAGTCCCCGGGTGCGGAGGAAGATACCGGGTGTGGAGGAAGAACGGTGGGGGAGGAAGATCCCTGGTGTGGAGGAAGTCACCGGGTATGGAGGTGGAAGACCCCGGGTGTGGAGGAAGACCCCGATGCGGAGGAAGACCCGAGCATGGAGGAAGATCCTGGGTGTGGAGGAAGTCCCCAGGTGCGTAGGAAGTCCCCGGGTGCGGTGAAAGTTCCCGGGTGCGGAGGAAGAACGGTGGGGAGGAAGATCCCTGGTGTGGAGGAAGTCACCGGGTATGGAGGAAGTCACCGGGTATGGAGGGGGAAGACCCCGGGTGTGGAGGAAGACCCCGATGCGGAGGAAGACCCGAGCGTGGAGGAAGATCCTGGGTGTGGAGGAAGTCCCCAGGTGCGTAGGAAGTCCCCGGGTGCGGAGGAAGATCCCGGGTTCGGAGGAAGATCCCGGGTGCGGAGGAAGACCCGGGTGCGGAAGAAGATCCCGGGTGTGGAGGAAGACTCCGAGTGCGGAGGAAGACCCGAGTGCGGAGGAAGACCCCGGGTGCGGGGGAAGACCCCGGGTGCGAAGGAAGACCCGAGTACGAAGGAAGACCGCGGGTGCAGAGGAAGACCCGGGTGTGGAGGAAGATCCGGGTGCGGCGGAGGACCCGCGTGTGGAGGAAGACCCTGGTGCGGTATAAGATCCCGGGTATGGAAGAAGTCCGCGGGTGCGGAGGATGATCCGGTGCGGAGGAAAACCCCAGTACACTGCTCACTGCCAGCAGTAAGCAGTACACTGGCAGTACACTACTCACTGCCAGCAGTACAGCAGTACACTGCTCACTGCCAGCAGTATACTGCTCACTGATAGCAGTACAGCAGTACACTGGCAGTACACTGCTCACTGCTAACTTCACACACATTAACATATAAAGTACACGTATATGAACACAGTTTTGTATGTATGACAGAACTTTTCTAACGACAGATTATTCTTTATTTTCGATAAATAATAATTAATAGTTGATAACGTAATTACGATATTCTACTGAAGTAAAATGTTCACCCTAATACAATGATCGCTCTCTGTTCGTACCCTCATCCATAGACGCTTGGGGTCTGGACAAATGTTTGCGGGTTCAAAACCACACAACTAAGAAACCTTCTTTTTGTTTTTTGTTTTTAAGAACACTATGATACACAATAGGCTATACTATACATACATTTGTTTTACACCATTCCAAGCAAGATTAAAAATAACACCTCGTCACTATAGCCTCATCCAGGCGAAATATTTCCAAACGAAACATCAGAACAGAACAGAACATATGTTTATTTTGACGTATACATAAGTACATAGTCATTAATAGAAATATACATACATGCATATAGATATATATATACATAATTATATATATATATATATCCACACATAAAAACATAATTACATATCACAATCAATCAATGTAATAGCCATTATATACAAGTGCTACGAATGTTGTCATGTAGCACGGAGGATAAACTCTAATATCATATTTAAATCTAAGAAGTCAAGGTATTTAATATATTATTTCGTTTGTTTAAAGCATTTTTAATGTAAAGAGCCAAATTATACAGGTCACTTCTGTTATCAGAGCTTAACAATTTCAAAAATGTATACATACTTGGTCTTGTATACAATCTTTTAGTAATATAACGTTTCCTCAAATCTATATAGCATGAACATGTTAAGATAAAATGAAACTCATCTTCCACATCCAGAGTATTACAGCATTGCCAGTATCTTTCGTTTCTCTGTATTCTATTTGATGCATATCGACCAGTTTGTATTCTAAGCGAATGTGCAGATATTCTTATTCTGGTTATATATAGTCGCAATGTATATGGTAAAATGTCCAAGTAGGTTTCATATCCAAAATCATATTTACAATCATTATACAGTTCAAGTACACTACTAGACGCCTTACTAGTAAACCAACCCTGTATGAAACAATCAATCAGACGTTGTTTCAATATACATAAAAAGCTGTTTCTATTTACAACATGAGGATTACTCCAGATATCTGCAAATCCATTTTCACACAATAATTTTTTAACATTATAAAGCCAATTTTTGATACCCTTATTACAGTCAATCAAAGATTGTGCATATACGCGCTTAAGTATTATATTATCCGAGTATAACAATTTAAACCAGTACTTAATCACACGTATGTAACGAGATATATACATGGGATATCTACCCAGTTCTCCGTATACAGCTGCAGTGCATGTGGAAGATCTAACATTTAAAATTTGTTTACAAAACTTTAAATGGATTCTTTCAATTTCTTTGGACTTAGTGTATCCCCAAATTTCAGATGAATAATTTAATATTGATCCAACAAAAGCATCAAAAAGTTGACAAAGTATCTTTAATTTTAGTCTATATCGTTTACAATTATATAACAAGAAATTGAGAGCCTTTAATGCTTTCCCAGTAATATATTCCTGGTTTAATGCAAAATGTCCAGTATAACTTAGGATTGTTCCAAGGTAATTGAAATCATTAACCACTTCAATATTTTCATTATTATAAGTCCATTTTTCGTTTAGATATACATTACCTCGTTTTCTAAAAGCCATTACTTTTGTTTTAGCAGTATTAACCTCCAAACCCCATGTAGTACAATAGTCATATAATAAATTAAAATTATATTGAAGCTCTTCTGGGGACTTGGCTAAAATGACCATATCATCTGCAAAAAGTAGCAAAATAAGAACAATGTCATCTATGACAATGCCAGAATTAATATCTTCTTGTAAATATAGTTCAAGATCTTCCACGAATAAAGAGAATAAAATAGGCGACATTATCTCCCCTTGTCTTAGACCGACAGCATATTGGAACTATTCCGAATAGCTTCCGCAATGTCGTACACATGACTTAACCTTTTGATACATGTCTTTAATAATGCGTAGTAGCTTACCCTGAATACCTGTTTTATATAATTTATGCCACAGTGCATTTCTATAAATAGAATCAAAACAGCGCTTCATGTCAATATAACCACAATATAATCTTTTATTTTCATTGAGATACTTTTGAACAATATTATTCAGTATGAACAATGCATCGATTGTAGAGCGCCCTTTTCTAAACCCAAATTGTGCATCTGATAAAATATTATTATTTTCACAAAAGGTTGTAATCCGTTTATTTAAAATGGTTGTAAACAGTTTAGACATACAACTGACTAAAGTAATACCACGATAATTATTCACATTGGCGGTATCACCTTTTTATATAGCGGAATAATCGTGCCTTCAGTCCACTTGTCCGGGAAATAACCCGAATCGATAATTGCATTAAATATATCACATATGTGCGATGCTAAAATATCCACACTCTCTATCAAATATTCATTTAAAATATTATCACTCCCAGACGCCTTATCTCGTTTCAACTGTATGATTGCATCCGTAATATCACTAACAGTAATATGCCTGTCTAATTCATCAAATGAACAATTTAAATCGTTAAAATCATGTAAATTACAAAATTCTTCAGCTTCAGGGTTATCACACTGCAACAAATCGGAACCCAAGGCAGCAAACTACTGTTTAAAATCATCTATAGATATAGAACTGCTACTATTCGTACTCTTCCTCTTAAAATATTTCCAAAACTGCTTGGGTTTAGTGTGCCGTAAATGTTCAATTTCTTTTATTTTCTTGGATTCAAATACATTCCGTTTTTTACGACACAAATCTTTATACGTCTTTTTCAGACTACAAAATTGCCCCCTAGTGTAATCGGACTTTAATCGGTTAAAAACACCAAGCGCTTCTATGTAGCGTTGTCTAGCTGTTATGCATTCACTGTCAAACCAATCGGCTTGTTTAATATATGATTTGCTTGAGCACGACGACCGGGTATTATTATTTACATGTATCTTAGAAAAATATGGATCAGCAACTTCACGTATAACATCAGTAAAATTATTTACAACATTATTTATAGAATCTCTACAATTAATATCAATGTTTTCCGTAAGCAAATTAAATACAGGTAATTTCCCAATAATACCACTACGAAATGTGTTTTGCAATTACTGTTCCATTTATACTTTATCTCGTTATTACACTGGGGATTAGCAATCACCACATTACATTTCAATGAAAAGAGCACTGGTGCATGATCACTATATTCGTTAAATGAATCAATACAAAAGGTAGATACTAAGTTAAAATCACGTTCTCGGGCCAACAGTAGGTCAATCACTGATGCCCCAAGTTTACTGGCAAACGTAAACATACCACAGTCATAATCATTACCAATTCGACCATTACAAATACGCATACCTGAAGATTTACACAGGTCAAGTATTTTTACTCCAAAATTATTACATACAATATCTTGTGTCGCTCGCTGCAGCGGCGTATCTGGTACATAATAATTTTCATCAGTATGACAAATAAATGCATCACATACAATATAATCATGGCGTTTACCAACACGCCCGTTCCAATCCCCTACAATATACAAAGCCCCCAATTCTTCAAAGTCATAAATATCATTTTGAACCAATTCAAATAAATCAACTGCTGAGATAGCGTATGCTAGTGAATCCTCGCCCCATATATATAAACCACATACATAAACATCGCTCTTAAGATTAAAGAATTGTTTATCAAGTTTCAGCCAAATAATAGTGTCATGGTGAGTCCGGATTACCGTTATTCCGGGTTTAAGATGCTCTTTGTAGTATAATACTATACCGCCACTGTGACGACGTGCGTTACGGTGCTTGAACTTTCTATAATAGTTATGGGCAATATACCCAGGCATATCCACGTCACTGTCACTATGTGTCCAGGATTCATATAAAAATAGTATATCATTATCGGTAATAAGATTACGAAAGTTAATGGATTCCTTTTTGCCAATCGTTAAGCCATTAACATTCCACGATGAAATCTTCAGTTCACCCTCTATGACACCGTATTGTTGTCATCTAGTAGTTGTCACACCTGTCGCACTAGTCACGTGATGCATATATATATATATATATATATATATATATATATATATATATATATATATATATAATGTATTATTAAATGAGTATGTACAAGTCTAATAATACAATGGTGTTCTGTTCTGCTTCACAGTGTTGGTGACGTATCATTCAGTTTTATGACGGTTATTTTACAGCCCTCTATGTTCAGCTTGTCGATCGGTTTTCCAGTTGTACGAACACGGGCGCTTCAGGTTTTGATAGACCGACTATTTTGCTGGGCATTGGTACCTACAAAAAGTCATTAATAATACCAGTTTTATTCAGCATTCAGTCGTAGTTATATTGGGCGTCGCTTGTTTTAAAAGTCGCATGAACAGCTATATGGTCATATGGCGACTCTCCAATTGGTGGAGGAAGACCCGGGTGCGGAGGAAGACCCGAGCGTGGAGGAAGTCCCCGCGTGTGGAGGAAGTCCCCGGGTGTGGAGGAAGACCCCGGTGCGGAGGAAGATCATGGGTGTGGAGGAAGTCCCCGGGTGTGGAGGAAGACCCGGGTGCAGAGGAAGATCCCGGGTGTGGAGGAAGTCCCTGGATGTGGAGGAAGTCCCCGGGTGTGGAGGAAGACCCCGGGTTGTGGAGGAAGACCCCGGTGCGGAGGAAGACCAGAGCGTGGAAGAAGATCCTGGGTGTGGAGGAAGTCCACAGGTGCGGAGGAAGTTCCCGGGTGCGGAGGAAGTTCCCGGGTGCGGAGGAAGATCCCGGGTGTGGAGGAAGACCCGGGTGCGGAGGAAGACCCGGGTGCGGAGGAAGATCCCGGGTGTTGAGGATGATCAGGGTGCGGAAGAAGATCCCGGATATGGAGGAAGACCCCGGGTGCGGAGGAAGACCCCGGGTGCGGATGAAGACCCCGGGTGCGGAGGAAGACCCCGGGTGCGGAGGAAGACCCCGGGTGCGGAGGAAGACCCCGGGTGCGGAGGAAGACCCGGGTGTGGAGGAAGATCCGGGTGCGGCGGAGGACTCGCGTGCGGAGGAAGACCCTGGTACGGAATAAGATCCCGGGTGTGGAAGAAGTCCGCGGGTGCGGAGGAAGACCCCGGGTGTGGAGGATGATCCGGTGCGGAGGAAAACCCCGGGTTGACGCTCCGAGCAGTATTTCAGACACAGACGGGCAACCCGTGTAGAACCACTGACCCCCACCGAGAAAGCTGGATAGCCTCCTCACTCCCCAGATGTACAACCAGGGATCCGTACCGACAGTGGTGAGGGGCTAGTGATTTGAAGTCAACGACTGTAACCACTCGACCACAAAGACCTGGAGGTATAATTATGAAAACAAAATGAATACAACTTTGCTTCTATTACAGAAATTTCAACTCACTTTATACAAATTTATTTTAGCTCGATTGCGAAACAAGTTCTTTCAACTTATATTAATCACTCTCGAAACCTCATTCCTGGTGGAATCCATCGCCATGAAGGAGAGAGAAGAGGCAACGTGGAATTTAAATGCCTTGCCTAAGGGCACAATCGTAACGGCTCCAGCGGGGCTCGAACTCCGGACCTTCCGCACCTGAAGCGAACGCGCATCCACTGTGCTATCACGACTTCCACAAATTTCAACTCAATCGGTAACATACAATTAAATGCCTGAAACAATAACATATGCATGCAGCATTTAGAAGCCGAACTAATATAAAAGTGTAGTGTTTGTTTATTATAGTGTCGCCTCTATTTAAAGGGCCAGCCATTTCTGATGTATGAGACACCTCTTTTTATGAACATCAGTACTTCCCGAATCCTATGCGTGCATGCCAGGCGACGGGCTGGTAGTCAATCCGTAACAATTATTTAACTAGCTGGCGGCACACCAACCGGCCATATCAGAACGAACCCCTGATGAGGTTCGAACCTTCGACCTCCAGCTCCGTAGGTGGACGCCTTAACCACTATGCCAAGGAGACGGTAAATATATTGATTAAAAATATTAGTTAAGAATGCTTAAAGTTCGAACAGTATAGTGCAGTTCACCTATATCTCACTATTTAAATAGTCAACAACAGTTCACCTATATCTCACTATTTAAATAGTCAACAACAGTTCACCTATAGCTCACTATTTAAATAGTCAACAGCAGTTCACCTATATCTCACTATTTAAATAGTCAACAACAGTTCACCTATATCTCACTATTTAAATAGTCAACAGCAGTTCACCTATATCTCACTATTTAAATAGTCAACAACAGTTCACCTATATCTCACTATTTAAATAGTCAACAACAGTTCACCTATATCTCACTATTTAAATAGTCAACAGCAGTTCACCTATATCTCACTATTTAAATAGTCAACAACAGTTCACCTATATCTCACTATTTAAATAGTCAACAGCAGTTCACATATATCTCACTATTTAAATAGTCAACAGCAGTTCACCTATATCTCACTATTTAAATAGTCAACAGCAGTTCACCTATATCTCACTATTTAAATTGTCAACAACAGTTCACCTATATCTCACTATTTAAATAGTCAACAACAGTTCACCTATATCTCACTATTTAAATAGTCAACAACAGTTCACCTATATCTCACTATTTAAATAGTCAACAGCAGTTCACCTATATCTCACTATTTAAATAGTCAACAACAGTTCACCTATATCTCACTATTTAAATAGTCAACAGCAGTTCACATATATCTCACTATTTAAATAGTCAACAGCAGTTCACCTATATCTCACTATTTAAATAGTCAACAGCAGTTCACCTATATCTCACTATTTAAATTGTCAACAACAGTTCACCTATATCTCACTATTTAAATAGTCAACAACAGTTCACCTATATCTCACTATTTAAATAGTCAACATCAGTTCACCTATATCTCACTATTTAAATAGTCAACAGCAGTTCACCTATATCTCACTATTTAAATAGTCAACAGCAGTTAACCTATATCTCACTATTTAAATAGTCAACAGCAGTTCACCTATATCTCACTATTTAAATAGTCAACAACAGTTCACCTATATCTCACTATTTAAATAGTCAACAACAGTTTACCTATATCTCACTATTTAAATAGTCAACAGCAGTTCACCTATATCTCACTATTTAAATAGTCAACAGCAGTTCACCTATATCTCACTATTTAAATAGTCAACAACAGTTCACCTATATCTCACTATTTAAATAGTCAACAGCAGTTCACTTATATCTCACTATTTAAATAGTGCGAACGAACCCCCTTTTTCAGTTAATGGTGTACGATCATATAATGAAACCCATCTCAAGGAATGCTTCATATCATCATCACCAGTCGCAAGATGAGATGATTCATTTGATTGGCCACTCCATCATCCAAGCAGATATGATTACAGAGATTAAGAAATCAGGTTTTCACACTGTAATGGTGGATGAGGTAACATCAAGCAATGATGAAATTCTATCAGTTTGCTTTCGCTTTGTAGACGAAGAGAAACAGATACGGGAGGAGTTTGTTGAGTTCATCAACATTCATAGAATTACTGGCGAAGCTATCACTAATGCCATCCTGGCGTTCCATAAAAACGTTGGTTTGGATATTCATCAGTTTCGGGTACAGTGTTATGATGGTGCCTCAAACATGTCTAGCGAGAAGAAAGGCGTATCTGGAATCATTTCACCGCATGCACCAAATGCTCCATATACCCACTGCAATGGACATATTCTTAATCTTTCCATTGCCGCTAGCTGTAAAGCTAATAACATACAGCATGTGATTGCTACCATGAAGGATGTAGCTATCTTCTTCAACTACTCTCCAAAACGGGAAAGGCTCATAGAAATGATAGCGGAAAAACGTCACGTTCACAATGCCACCACTAGAAAGTGATAATTGGCATGTGCAAGACCCGTTGGTCGGAGCGCGACACCGCTTATGAGCATTTCTACCTGGCCCTACCATTCCTGGTAGAGTGCTTTGATATCACCAGTGGTACTCACCCGGACATGGATGATTTTGATAAGGCGCTTATGGAAGGCTGGGACTCGGAATCAAAGAAAGATGCAATTGCTCACGCTAAAGCTGTGACGGATTTCGGATTTATTGTTGGTCTGGTGTCGCTGTATTACCTGTTGCACCCTCTGAACGATAGACATTGTAAAAGCTTACCAGTTGATTGATGAA
>CM026394.1:20427217-20465839 GCA_014843695.1 Archivesica marissinica | reverse complement strand
TAAAGGCTGAACTATGCGTAGTGTTTGACACTTGGTGTCCGTTTGCTAGGTTTCTAGTACCCCTGTACCTAGGTGAATTGGGATCTGCCCAACACTCTATTCGTCCGTGGCCATTACGCCTACAATAACTACAATATTTTTCTATCCGGGGAGTTCTATGGGTAGCTTGGGAATTATCTATCCTAATATTGGGTCGATACATGGGTGATGGGATATATGGCCTTGGGGCTGGAGGTCGGTGTTCTGTATCTCTGGGTTTCACATTCGGATATGAATTAATCCGTGTCCTGGGCGCTAATCTGCGATGGAGGTTATATTCATCAGCCAGGGAAATACATTCCTGGAGAGTAGATGCTTTCTTATCCAGAATGAACAAATTAAGCTCATCACTTAGCTGGGAATCGAATCTATATCTCAAGAGCAGCTCGATCCAGTTGACCTCGCTCGGATCATTGTTCTCCGTCCATAGAGTCATTTGCTCCCTTAATTCCTTAATGAATTCGGAATATGTCTGCTGAGGTTTCTTTACCCAAGAGAAGAAATTCTTTCTATATACAGTGGGTGAGAGTCTATATTCATCCAAGATGGCGGCCTTGAGGGTATCGTAATTATTAGCGTCTTGGACAGGAAGAGTGGCATATATATTTCTGGCCTTGTCGGACAACTTGTCTATAATATGGCCCACCCATGTTTGTTTGGCGACCTGGATAGCTTCGAACAGTCTCTCACATGTTGCGAAGAATTTATCTGGCCTCATAGTCTGGGTCCAAATAGGAACAGAAATGTTTGTCTTAGAGGGCCTATTATCTGTATGGAGGGGGTTATTTTGCTGAGATTCCTGATCTCTCTGGATTTCTCTCAGGCGAATCTCCGTCTGCATTTTCTCCCTTTGCATTCTTTCCTCCCTGTCCCTTTCTTTCTCTTCTCTTTCCCCTCTTTGTTTTACTTCTTCCCTCTCTCTTTCTCTCTCTCTTTCTTCTCTTTGTTTTACTTCTTCCCTCTCTCTTTCTCTCTCATAAATCTCACCCTGACGTTCCAGATTTGCCTGATTAAAGAAGGGAAGTCTCATTAATTTGTCCCATATCTCATCACCTGTTGTCTGCAAGTCGGGGTGAACCGGCCCCTCAGTTTCCTTATTAGCACTCCTAGTTGTAGCCATTTTTTTTTTTTATTTCCCAAAATTTTTAATCCCCAGAATGTATCTCCAAATGTATTATAGAATTGAGTTCAATAAAAGGAAGTAAATCACTAATATAATTTTAATGATAATATTAAGCCTCTATGAAAAGAAAACTGGTACTTACCGAAGTCTGTCTCGTTCGTTAATCCAATATATAATTTATCACATATTCAAAGTTTGCACATTTCCAATAATTTAATCCATTTCATTAATTTAATAATTCGTTGACGTCTTTCACTTATTTCCAAATTCTAACACTGTCTCGCATGCACTTCTGTTTTCCCACGTTAATTAATAGTCCCTTGTATTCTTCATGTATAAATCCTAGTGTCCTTCACAATATTCCATATATAAATCCTAGTGTCCTTCACAATATGTCACGATATGTCATTTCTTCTTTATTTCCAATCCCGGACGAGCGTCCCAATTGTCGCAAACTCTCCTTTTTCTTCTCGTAATAATATGTCTCGGTTGCTACGGCTCTTACCAGGGTCTATCCTATTGTAGACTCGCTGGAGTTGTCTAGGGGTTTTCTTCGTTATTATATGTATTAATGATAACTCAACACAGTATTACATTTCTTCTATATAATATCTTGTTTAAATTGGCATCAGAAATATCCATATATATATAATCAGTGATCTATATATATATACATCGTATCATTAAAAGCTTATTTAACAATCCATTTGTGTGAGCCGACTATGCGCTTACACGATATATTTAACATCCAATCTTTCTAATCCGTCATTACTCAATATCACTATAATCTAATCACTGTTTCTGATTAGATTAACCTTTAATCACCTTCTGGTGGTTCGCCGAAACTCTGTTTCTTCTATGGCTGAACAATTTAATTATTCGACAAATCTTTATAAGTTATATTTCTTATAATGTCCATAATATCTAAGTATCATAAATACAGTTTATATGTTCTATATACTAGATTGAGATCACGACCGTTCTCGCTCCTGGAGTTAGGCTCTAGTGTGTCTGATTTATGTTAATAAAATCCATTTCTTATATACATGATTGAATCAGTGTAGATATGATATAACAATTCCTAAAACATCTGTTATTCCTAAACATCTGTTATGTTATCTAATATTACACCATCAAACCAGTTCGGTGCCTTTGTATTACATAACTGGACACCTGCAACCACGGCCTGTTATCTAATATTACACCATCAAACCAGTTCGGTGCCTTTGTATTACATAACTGGACACCTGCAACCACGGCCTTGATAAACTGAGATTAAGCCTAACATCTTAAGTCATTTCCCGCGCGAAGCGAGATTGATAATTTTAGGCGCGAAAATAATAGCAGACGATTATGCATAAAACAAATATATATATATTACATGGTAAACATTTGGCCATATATAGAAACAGTTTAATGTATTTATATAATACATTATTATTTATATATAACAATAATAAATATTTCGTGCAAATTGGGGTTTTGCACATAGTATATACTGTACATAGTAAATTGCTGTCGCCACATTTGACGTGGGTCTGAGACATTCTAGATTTAAACAAATAAAACTTTGAAACCTGATATGGATATCTTACTATAATATTTGGGTGGTTAATGCGATTTTATGTGATATCGCATATTATATAAGTGTTCAATCTGTATTCATTGTGTGTGTGTTTTACGTTTATTTATCGTCGCTACCGGTTTCCCATATGAGCGACGCCTCCTGAAGATATTAGTCATTTTAGATTTTGGAGGATAGTGCAATGATACAGAGAGAGACCCATTCCAGAGTCGTCTCTGGTTCTTTTACGTGCACGGTGTAAAGCACAGACATGAGACCTCGGTTTAATGTCCCATCTGAAAGACTGTTAATTTTATTAGGGTCAGACGGGGGATCGAACCTGCGACCCCTGGATTACCAGTCCAGTGTGTTACCACTGGGCTACATATCCGTCTGTGTTCATTGTGTGCATGCAGGTATATATTATATACCAAACAGTGTTTACTCAAGGAAGAATGTCACAGGTGTAGTAGGGGTAGGGATAAGCCCAATCGACCTGTTGTACTCTGTGATATTCTTAATGGACGTAATTGCAGGTTTGATATATAAATTATGAACATTGGTATGCTAGTATATTCCTGTGATTAATTTTTAAATTGAATAATAAAATCGTTACAATGCATACTATGCCTTCTCCGCAAGATTTGTCACCACTATTTGTTATGTTCGTGTTTGTAAATTGTTGTACCTCATGGATCACATTGACGTATTGGATATGAAATAAAGTTGATGCTATACTGATATGTATGGGATTATAGTGTTTAAAACACGTGATTGTTTGTTTGTTTTGAGTTGTTTAATGTCGCCGCACCATCATATTAGGTCATATGGCGATTCTCCAGCTACTACTTGCGGAGGAAGACTTCGTATGCCCCGTCCGAGGGAGCATAACAGGGCCGTGCATGGGCGAACATATCCCAGGTTCTGCCTGCACGGCTTAGAATGAAATACGGTTCTGATACCTCTTGGGTGTCGCATTATTTCATGTGGGGAGGCAATCCAGCTGGCTTGTGGAAGACGGATCTGTAGTCCAGTGGTAACACGCTGGACTGGTAATCCAGGGATCGCAGGTTCGATCCACCGTCTGACCCTAATACAATTAACAGTCTTTCGGATGGGACGTTAAACCGAGGTCTCGTGTCGGTGCGTTACACCGTGCACGTAAAAGAACCAGAGGAGATTCTGGAATGGGTCTCTGTCTGTATCATTGCACTATCCTCCAACATTCTAAAATGATTAATCTCTTAAGGAGGCGTCGCTCATATGTGCAACCGGTAGCGACGATAAATAAACGTAAAACACACCAAAGATGGGTGATTTTACCCGGGTGCGCGCCTGTGTCTGAAATACCGCTCGGAGGGGCACCCGGAGTATTCCTACCCCAAAAACAGCTGGAGAGTCGCTATATGACACTCTGTCAGGCAACGTATGTAGTGTCATTGAGCAAAGGACCTCACACACATTGCTTAGTACTGTTTAACCGCTTAGTTCTGCTAAGCCAGCCCAGGAAAACATGTCTAGGTCCCCGCAAGTGGGTTGACATTAATGGAACATACATACATATGATCTGCGCTGTAGGTGCGACCTTAAACACAGAACAGAAACAAACAGCTGACTCTTCAATAAGCTGTTCTCAAATTGTAATGTCAACTATTATGTGGAAGTTGTGATAGCGCAGTGGTAGCGCGTCCGCTTCAGGTGCGAATGGTCCGGAGTTCGAGCTCCGCTGGAGCCGTTACGAGTGTGCCCTTAGGCAAGGCATTTAAATTCCACGTTGCCTCTTCTCTCTCCCTCTCTCTCTCTCTCTCTCTCTCTCTCTCTCTCGTGGCGATGGATTCCACCAGGAATGAGGTCTCGAGAGTGATTAATATAAGTTGTAAGAACTTGTTTCGCAATCGAGCTAAAATAAATTTGTATAAGCTAACTATTAAGTATTTTGCAACAAATTCTGTGCTGTGCATGAACACATAATTGTCAAGGAAAGGTTGTGAGAAGATGCGTGATTTCGCATTGCATATTCCCAATCCAGCTGCTGCCTTCATTCCCATACGTAACCTGTTTAACTGTTTTTGTTAATCAATCTATTCTTGTTTTCCTGTTCTTGTATCTTTAATGTTTCTTTCTAACTTCAAATACTCATTTAAATGCTAAACAGTTTCTTTTTTATCATCCACTATTTACCCACTGATATCATTCACATCCTGCTTACTCACCCCCCCCCCCCCCCCTGCTGCTGGCATTGGTGATCTGGTTCGAGACTTTCCGACATCCGTGTTCGAATCATCGAAGGTAGAAAACAATATGCATTATAATTTATACAGAGATTGTTGCCGGGTCAAGTCGACGTGTTCGAGCAAACGGAGGTGTTCTAGTTAACCGAGTTCGAGGCCATTATGCATTATATAGAGATTATTGACCGGACCAGTCGACGTGTTCAAACAAACGGAGGTGTTCTAGTTAACCGAGTTCGAGGCCATTATGCATTATATAGAGATTATTGCCCGGACCAGTCGACGTGTTCAAACAAACGGAGGTATTCTAGTTAACCGAGTTCGAGGCCATTATGCATTATATAGAGATTATTGCCCGGACCAGTCGACGTGTTCAAACAAACGGAGGTATTCTAGTTAACCGAGTTCGAGGCCATTATGCATTATATAGAGATTATTGCCCGGACCAGTCGACGTGTTCGAGCAAACGGAGGTGTTCTAGTTAACCGAGTTCGAGGCCATTATGCATTATATAGAGATTATTGCCCGGACCAGTCGACGTGTTCGAGCAAACGGAGGTATTCTAGTTAACCGAGTTCGAGGCAACGAAGTTCGACTGTAATTTGAAATTGTTTAACATATCCCGGCGTGAAGAGTTTTCGCCCAGAACAGGTTTTCGCCCAACTGTGGAAATAGCAAGTCGCGAGAGATCACGCAATATTTCACGCTCCAGTTACCGGAATTATAAATAAACATACCTTGTGCACTTCCAATCTATTTCTAACCGATCATAGAGATCAGACAGGTAAATTAGCAGTGAAAACTTTAAACCTACCCCAGTTTTCACTAATTTCACTATATCCGTTTTATGTCACCATATAAATATCATTTTTTAAAGAAATTAGCAATTTTTTCTCCAAAATGACATATTCGTCTGCCACGCCAATATATTTACGAATAAAAATGTCATTATAGTCTCACTGCTCCGTGTTTACGAGTTTCGTCTGTTATTACGAACGAACGATGTAGTTTTGTTTAAAGTCGCCACCGCATACATGCATTTGGGCGACTGTACTTTCTAAGTTGTTTATGTTGATTTCTCTCTAAGTTGTTTATGTTGACGAAGCTGTGAAGGCATCCTCGTTCTTCAGGGTGACAAGTCCTGGTTTCTCTTTCTAATGGGTCCTCTGTAGGGCCACCCTCCTCACTGTTGGTCACCCCGCAGCAGCATTTATACGGATCTGACAGTTAGACATCTGGTCGTCGATTGTCGCAAGCAAGTCTAGATTCAGTGTAGATCGGGGGAGCGTGGATCCACGACCTTTGCCGCTCCCTCAGGTCCGCCATCTCTTCTAAACGAAAGATCGAAAAACCAGTGTTCACCTCAAACACCATCTGGAAGAGATGGCAGATCTGTCCTGATGTGCCATAGCCGTGGATCCACATACTTGGAGAGATTCCCCCTTCGCAAGATCGACGACCAGAAGATCCCAGTATCCTACGCTGCTGCTGCGGGATGTGCACCGGTCACGACGTGCACGTCGTGAGGAGATCGACCTGTTATTACACACAAGGGGTCCTTATTAATAATATCGATTTTCACCGTGTTTCACCTTCAGGTCCACGGGTTGTCACAGAGGTTCTCCAACTGATATATATGGTTGTGTAAACCTAGTTTTTCTTTGTTGGGCACCGTGTGATGTGTTCGATGGATGGGTCCATTTACGGTTCTGCATTTAGTCAGAGTAATTAGGAGGGATGACGACTTCTTATGCCCCGGGTGTTTGACCAAGTTAAATTAAATGTTAGTGTTTTAGATACAGTATATAGACAAAATGCTGTCCAACAAATGAATTTTGAGTGAAAATGATATAATAAGCCTGTTATTAAAGTAAGTCTTCCTTAGTTTATTGTTTTGTTAAAAAAGAACTGTTGCTTACATACTAATGGTGGCGCTGTAGACAATTTCCACAGTTAGGCGAAAACATGTGACGTCATTCCGGATTACTGAGAATGAGGTACCGCTATTTTGTCAACTTTTCTCAAAAAGTAAACATTCGATTTTCTTCGAGATTTGTGTGGATGAATGGTAAAATATTGTTTATTTGGTGACATAAATTGTTTGCAGTGTATGACCATTCTAAACATATAGGAGTCCGTTATGTACTACATCGTCGGAAACCAGTAACACCTGGATACATCTTGATAAGGTTTCATTCATTTTCTATGTTAAACATATCCTGTCTATTGTATAAAACTACCTGCTAGGTTTTCTTTCGTTTTAATTCCTTTCAGTCTGTTGCTGTTAATTTATATGTAATTTATTTCCATGTACACATGTAGACATATTGAAATAAATGATGTTCAAACAAACATAGTTTTCACTCATTTCTGACGTGTAACAGTGACGTGAATTCGGTTGTGACGACAGTGTGTCCAATAACATGTGTTCCGTATCATACAGAAAGCACGTGTCATAACATAGACATAAACGTGCATTATACATTTATAATGTTATAAGCAGCATAGTTTTAGAAACTAAAGAGAGAGAGAGAGAGAGAGAGAGAGAGAGAGATAGAGAGAGAGAGAGAGAGAGAGAAGAGAGACTAGAGAGAGAGAGAGAGAGCAGAGAGAGAGAGAGAGAGACGAGTAGAGAGAGAGAGAGAGAGAGAGAGGAGAGAGAGAGAGATAGAGAGAGAGAGAGAGAGGAGAGAGAGAGAGAGAGAGAAGAGAGAGATAGAATAGAGAGAGAGAGAGATAGAGGGATAGAGAAAGGAGAAGAGGAGAAGAGAGAGAGAGAAAGAGAGAGGATAGAGAATGATAGGAAGAGGATGAGAGAGAGGAGAAGAGCGAGAGAGATGAGAGAGAGAAGAGAGAGATAGAGAGAGAGAGGGAGAGAGGAGAGAGAGAGAGAGAAGAAGAGGAGAGGAGAGAGAGAGAGAAGAGAGATAGAAGAGGCAGTGTGGACTTTAAATGCCTTGCCTAATGGCACAATCGTAACGGATCCAGCTATATAGCCCATTAAGTACACATATTGGATCAGTTTGAGGCCTATAAATTACTTATAAACACACACTTATATATATAACTAGATCCTACTAATTAAAATTGTTAATTTCGTACATTTACGCGTAGGATTCAATATATATATGCTGGCCTTTTGAAAGCAGTCCAATATTAATAATAATGGACTGCAAGTACAAAGGTATGACGTCACGACAGTGTTTTATATGTGATGAATTACTATGTCGCATAATCAGTCATAGTCCAATGCACGAAAATCACGAGCACATGTCATACACAGTCAGGTCATGCAACAGTAGTTACTACTGGGGAATATTTGTGTTAGAGAATCAAACAGGTTGGCTTGGTACATAGGCTCATATATGGCATACTTTAAAGTTTAACGTAAGTAAGATATTGCTATATTATACATGTGTGCTTTATGTATGCTATTAACCGCAAACCCAGTAACATACGGGTCAGTAGTCCAGTTTGTTAACCCGTTGTTGACCCTAATACTATTAACAGTCTTTCAGATGGGACTTTAACCGCAGCCTCGTGTCGGTGTTTTACACTAAATGGGACTTTAACCGCAGCCTCGTGTCGGTGTTTTACACTAGATGGGACTTTAACCGCAGCCTCGTGTCGGTGTTTTACACTAGATGAGACTTTAACCGCAGCCTCGTGTCGGTGTTTTACACTAGATGGGACTTTAACCGCAGCCTCGTGTCGGTGTTTTACACTAGATGCGACTTTAACCGCAGCCTCGTGTCGGTGTTTTACACTAGATGAGACTTTAACCGCAGCCTCGTGTCGGTGTTTTACACTAGATGAGACTTTAACCGCAGCCTCGTGTCGGTGTTTTACACTAGATGAGACTTTAACCGCAGCCTCGTGTCGGTGTTTTACACTAGATGAGACTCTGGAATAGGTCTCTGTCTGTATCATTGCACTATCCTCCAATATCTAAAATGACTGTGTAGCTCATGTGGGCAACCGGTAGCGACGATAAATAATCATAATTAAATCACTGTAGTGACGTCATACCTTTGTACTTGCAGTCCATTATTATTAATATTGGACTGCTGTCAAAAGGCCAGAGGAATATATTAAATCCTATGTGTAGAATGTACGAAATTGACAATTTTAATTAGTAGGATCTTGTTATATAAGTGTGATTTAAGTAAGGTACAAGCCTCAAACGGATGTAAACTATTGGTATTGTCTTCGGCGCTACATGCCTAAATCGAATATTTTACATATTGAATCATGTTCGGCTTATAAAGCCTTATATCATATACATCATACATAAACAACTATGTTAAATACTGACATTATCTTCGACAATAAGCTATCCTATACATAATGTGTGTCCACTCAATGTGTATGATGCGCATTAATAAGAGACATCTCTAATTCGCTATTACCTCCCTTGGCAGATAAAGTCTGATTTATTCCAAAATGTAAATAGATCCTTTTAGTTGGAATCCTTTGTTTTTACTGTTGTTCTTTAACCAGATGTTGCAGTATGATAAGTGTGATTTTATCAAAATCGTGTTACTTAGCGGATCACTTTGTTTTACAAATAAATACCCATTCTATATACTGCAGGATATCTGTCGAGATATAGTAATTTAATAATCACAAGAAGCGATAGTGGAATACAATTGCTAGACTGTTGTGCAAAGGAAACGACGATAACACCAGAGGAAAACACTTAATATGACCTATCTACTTTTAGGGAGTTTTCAGGGGCAGTAATTCACCAATGTCTCTTCATTTTCATGCATTGTATATGCTATCAACTACTATACCAGCTCAATATGTTAGTACTATGTAGTACATTTGACAGTTTGTGTTGCATTTTGGGGGTGAAATGTCGCACCTACAGCTAAGGTCATATCCCAGGTCGACTCCCATTTTGGGTGGAGGAAGACACCTAGTGTGCCGCCGAGCAGCAGTTCAGGTATGGACTGCAACCCGGGTAAAACCACATTCCGCAAGCCACCCGGCAAGCTTCCTCGCATGAAATAGTTCTACATTCCCAGTGGGATTCTAACCTACAGCGGTGAGGGGCACGTGATTTGGAGTCAACGCCCTGAGATGCTTACCTACAGCTGTGAGGGGCAAGTGGTTTGGAGTCAACGCCCTGAGATGCTTACCTACAGCTGTGAGGGGCAAGTGGTTTTGAGTCAACGCCCCGAGATGCTTACCTACAGCGGTGAGGGGCAAGTGATTTGGAGTCAACGCCCCGAGATGCTTACCTACAGCGGTGAGGGGCAACTGATTTGTAGTCAACGCCCTGAGATGCTTACCTACAGCGGCGAGGGGCAAGTGATTTGGAGTCAACGCCCCGAGATGCTTACCTACAGCGGCGAGGGGCAAGTCATTTGTAGTCAACACCCTGAGATGCTTACCTACAGCGGCGAGGGACAAGTGATTTGTAGTCAACGCCCTGAGATGCTTACCTATAGCGGCGAGGGACAAGTGATTTGTAATCAACGCACTGAGATGCTTACCTACAGCGGTGAGGGGCAAAATGAGTTGGGGTCAACGCCCTGAGATGCTTGCCTACAGCGGCGAGGGGCAAGCGATTTGGAGTCAACGACCTGAGATTCTAACCTACAGCGGTGAGGGGTAAGTGATGTGTAGTCAATGCCCTGATATTCTTACCTACAGCGGCGAGGGGCAAGTGATTTGTAGTCAACACCCTAACCATTCGGCCACGGAGACACCATCCACACTAATACGAAAAATACTACACAAGACATCGCGTCATCACGTGACACTCCAATTAATAATACAATGATTATAACTACACCCTGTCGCATGATCCCATATCAACATATATAGTAAACATGTCCTCGTCACACTGTCAGAAACAATAACAACACTGTTATCCCCTTGTTTAGCCAGATCCAGAATTAATAGAAATGTACGCCAAATGTCCATTTATAACACATCAAGGTTTGACCACCCCCTCTTATCTACGCAGACACATGTGGCGTGTATCATATACATGTATTAGCGGAAATAGATGTGTTATTATCTCCGGGAAATGGAATGGCAGGAACGATACATATGGTGATTTACTGACGTACGGAAATGTTTACAGTGTACTTCTAACAATTCTAAGAACATTTTCATATTTGATACGTTTATTTGATCGGGAGACTCCTCCAGAACTATTTATTTGTATATAAGTTTATTTAACGTCGCTACCGGTTGCCCATTTGAGCGACGGGCAGTTTTACCTATCAACACCTTTCCTGTGCATGCAGGCTCACGCGGATAACCATAACTTGGGTGCACCAACCTCCGTAAGAAACTGTCAACTGTTTCATATAAATGAGAAACGGTCTGAGCGGAGCTCAAACCCGTGACCATTAGTGATGATAGGTTACAGTGGTATTCAAATAGTCAGCGACTTTAACCACTCGACCACGGAGACGGACTCAACAAATATATCAGTGATTTTTTGGTTTGTATGATAGTGTAAGATATGGTATGGACGCCCCAATTCCAGAATCATCCCTTGTTCTTTTATATAGTCCGTGTATAGCACCGATGCCTGTAGATATACTTAGTATTGGTATTAATGGCAGACCCGGACTCGAACCTGCGATCCCTGGATTCGCAGTCCAACCTTTGGATCACTGGAACGCTGACCCGTCTGAAGCGGACGTTTTAAATCAACATTAAAAATGTATTTCTTCCACGGTAAGACATTGATATGTTTAAAATATGAATTCATATTTCCCTTTTTAATATTCTAAATATGTGTACGAGTATGAGCTTCTCTGTGACGTCATCTGGATGTACTGGTATTGCGGGCTGTCGAATAACCGCAATACGAACATAATGTACGCGCCTCAACCATACCGTTAGGATCTGGAGAGTTCGGTGGATTTATTAATAGGCCGGTGTCCGCCCTCGTGGTCGAGCGGTTAAGTTCGCTGACTTGTATACCACTGTAACCTATCACAACTGATGGTCACGGGTTCGAGCCCCGCTCAGGCCGTGTCTCATTTATATGAAAAAGTTGGCAGTTTCTTACGGAGGTTGGTGCACCCATGTACTGGTTAACCGCTGGAGCCTGCCCAGGAAAGGTGTTGTTAGGTAAACTGCCCGCCGGCGATATAGCCCAAAATGGTGCTGATGCAGGCGTAAAACCCGAAATATAACATTACTAGGCCGGGGAATAAGGGAATCGACTAAACTATTCGACCCACAACACATTTTTCAATAGAAATGTCCCATTTGCTTTGTTTTATCCCACGGAACAAACCAATTATTTAGCCCCGGAATAATTTTTTTACATAAGGCGCTTCCGTGGGGAATAGCATTAGAGTCCATTAGATGCCCTTCGCAACCGTTGTTCTTGTTCCTTTGCTCGTCGTACGTGCTGGAAATGTAAAGGCATCCTCTTTTTTTTTCGACCCCCACACTTACCCTTCTCCCCCGTATCTCATAAGCTTCTTAACGTTGAATGTCCTCGTTTTCCATGCTATTTTTGTTGTGTTCTGGCTTTCGCTACTTGCATTCCCGGTCGAAAAAACCAACCCACAGAAGTCCCGGGATTCTCAGAATCATAAGAGCCGTTCGATCCTGCTTGTTTTGCTTGCAGTTGCATCGCTCACGCAGCTGTAACAGGCCTTCATGCCGCACAGCGAAGCTGCGATTTCTCGCAACACATCGTCGCCTGGGTCACCATTTTCTTCGCGGTTACCGACGCGCACAGTTTTCACAGGACGTGTTCTTTTTTTCCCCGCATTTTTTTTTTATTGTCCCTCCGAAACACGATCTTCGTGGATTAACCGCCTCTGGCTATTCCGGTCCAACACCATCAACGGAGCGTCAGTGTATACGCTGCTTTCCCGGACACATTCCCGAACAATATCAGCCGAATTGACATGTCAATATCTTACAATGGGTGTAGAAATGTAAATAATCTCGTTGCTATGCTAAACTTCCTGGGAAATGTCATGTTGAAACAGCTTGTGTATAATTTTATATGGTAATGAAGTTGAGAATTCCAATGGCATTCACAGGAATTGGGCGAGACAGCATTGGCTTCCTGCTGTTACTGTTGCTAGTTGTGGTGAATCAATTAAGACTGTTTATGTAATTGACTGACTGCTGTATTTCTGTGAAACTAAACGTCAGTACCATTTAATAATGTCTACATCTGGCAATTACGTACCGAGTTGTATTTCACATAAAGGAAAACGTTTTGCACGACAATTTGACATAAAAGCTTTGCAAAATAAAATAGTATGGTATTGTGTACCATTCTACTCTGTCTCGATAATTTGCAATTACTTGATAGCTAGACACGACGTGCTGTATGAATGCCACTAGAAGCTGCAACTTGACATTATCTTTACTTCAAGTAAGAATAGTTAGCTTAGTGTATACACATTTATTTTAGCTCGATTGCGAAACAGGTTCTTACAATATTAATTAATCGCCATGAGTGAGAGAGAAGAGGTGGGAATTAAGTGCCTTGCATATGGGCGCAATCGTAATGGCTACGGCTGGACACGAACTCCGGGCCTCTCGAATCTGAAGAGAACGCTACCACTGCGCTATCACCGCACTACCACTGCGCTATCACCGCGCTACCACTGCGCTACCTCCGCTCTACCGCTGCGCTATCACGACTTCCGCTAATGGTGATGGATTGCACAATACAAGACATTACGTGCATAGCGACGCTTGTTAAATGAACAGTGCTCCGAAATGGTTAAAGCTCCCGACCTGGATTACTGGATACAATACATTACGTGCACAGCGACGCTTGTTAAATGAACAGTGTTCCGAAATGGTTCAAGCTCCCGGCCTGGATTACTGGATACAAGACATTACGTGCACAGCGACGCTTGTTAAATGAACAGTGCTCCGAAATGGTTAAATATCCCTGCCTGGATTACTGGATACAAGACATTACGTGCACAGCGACGCTTGTTAAATGAACAGTGCTCCGAAATGGTTAAATATCCCTGCCTGGATTACTGGATACAAGACAGTACGTGCACAGCGACGCTTGTTAAATGAACAGTGTTCCTAAACGGTTAAAGCTCCCAGCCTGGCTTTCTGGATATAAGACATGAAATGGTCACAGATCGATTTCAACATTTACCATACTTGTGTTTGTTTTACGTTTATTTATCGTCGCTACCGATTGCCCATATGAGGATATGAGGACGCCTCCTGAAGAGATTCGTCATTTTAGATTTTGGAAGATAGTGCAATGATACAGACAGACCCATTCCAGAGTCTCCTCGGGTTATATTACGTGCACGGTGTACAGCACCGACACGAGACCTCGGTTTGACTGTTGACAATCGGAAAGACTGTTAATTTTATTAGGGTCAGACGGGGGATCGAACCTGCGATCCCTGGATTACCAGTCCATCGTGTTATCACTGGACTACAGATCCGTCTGTTCCATATGTGTGGCATTGAACATTAATATATATAAAGCATACCATCAGTATGATTCTTCTAGACCATGTGTGGTCCGCCTGCGTGGTCGAGTGGTTACGGTCGCTGACGTGTATACCACTGTCACCTATCACCACTGATGGTCACGGGTTCGAGTTCCGCTCAGACCGTGTCTCATTTATATGAAAAAGTTGGCAGTTTCTTACGGAGGTTGGTGCACCCAAGTACTGGTTAACCGCTGGAGCCTGTCCAGGAAAGGTGTTGTTAGGTAAACTGCCCGCCGGCGATATAGCCCAAAATGGTGCTGATGCAGGCGTAAACCCCGAAATACAAATATAAATAAATATAGAGACCATTTGTGAGATATATTGTTGTTATTGTCATTGATTGCAGTACCGTAGCCAGAGGCAACTTTCAACCTAGGCAATTTAGTGGGGTCCGGGGTCATGTTCCCATTAAAATTGCTGAAGTATAGAAGCGACTTCTGTCGTTTTCTGATTTAATGATTTAGACGTATAATTATTTACTGGCCTTTCAGCTCTCTAGCAGTCAACATTCTATACATCAAAGGGATATTGTTTGCATTTTATTTATTTCATTTTTCATTAATTATTGTTTAGCTTTCAAATTGGAAATTTTAACCGAGGAACCTGCCTCCGTGTTCCTCAGTGTGGCTACGGTTCTGGATTGTGTTGTTAATATAATTATACTCTTCTTATTAATTTAGCAACACGTACCTTCATTGAGTCCGCCTCCGTGGTCGAGTGGTTAAGGTCGCTGACTTGTATACCACTATCACCACTGATGGTCACGGGTTCGAGCCACGCTCAGGCCGTGTCTCATTTATATGAAAAAGTTGGCAGTTTCTTACGGAGGTTGGTGCACCCAAGTACTGGTTAATCGCTGGAGCCTGCCCAGGAAAGGTGTTGTTAGGTAAACTGCCCGCCGGCGATATAGCCCAAAATGGTGCTGATGCAGGCGTAAACCCAAAATATAACATATAACGTACCTTCATTGAGACGATTCGGCAATAAAGAATTATTGATATACTGTTGCCTATCGTGCCTTTATGTTTTCTATAAAATGATATATGCAATTAGCTATCTGACGGAACTTCAGATTGTATGGAATGTACATGGACGATACTTAATAAAGATTACAACTAAGAACTAGGAACAAGCGTAGAACATATTGGCAAATCCGTATCAACGTGCAAACATTTGCAATCACTAAATGACAGCTGTGGCGTTCCATATTTTGGAAATGCGGTGTTCGATAAAGCTTGCAATGCAATCGTCTTCACATAGTGACAAGTAATTATATGTGATTATTCATCATTGAAGAGATGTTTGTGTAAATATAATTTATATCTTGTCTTGATTACATACAGATCAAATAAGCCATAAATAAAACCAATCTGTCCACGAAGTTATATCTTTGATTAGAAACATCGCAATACCGTCTTGCAGATGCATGTCACGTGTTAGGAATAGTGTGCAGTGCATAGTTATTTCACTCCACGGGACCGCCTCCGTGGTCGAGTGGTTAAGGTCGCTGACTTGTATACCACTGTAACCTATCATCACTGATGGTCACGGGTTCGAGCCCCGCTCAGGCCGATTCTCATTTATATGAAAAAGTTGGCAGTTTCTTACGGAGGTTGGTGTACCCAATTACTGGGTAACCGCTGGAGCCTGCACAGGAAAGGTGTTGTTAGGTAAACTGCCCGCCGGCGATATAGCCCAAAATGGTGCTGATGCAGGCGTAAAACCCGAAATATAACAATTCACTCCACGGACAATCGTCCATATCCTAACGGCTACAGCTGGGCGCTAACCCGGGGCATTTCGCACGTGAAGTGAACACGCTACCACGGCACTATCACGACTCCTGTCGGTGAATCCATTGGCTGACTGCTTAAGATAGGTTTCACTGTATTGCGTCTAGTGAAAACATTATTTCGATCTAGAATAGAAATGTAATGACAATAAAAGGCATGCATACACCGGAAATAAGTCTGGCTATTTTCTAATGGAACCCAATCACAACAACGTGTTTAACCTAAGCACACGTAATGCCACACAAGACGAACAACATTTTATAGTCTTAATTAAATTGTAGAAACTGGTCGCCAACAGAAGTCTTTATAAACGACTCCATAAAATTATTAATACAACTTGAGACGTTTCTTTGTGTTACTGTCCCAAACAGCGTGCGCTTCTTGTACCTAACACAATCATAACTTGATGGAATCTTCAATCATCTCCAACAATGGCCATTGTTGTCTTGAAACCTAACACTATTATGGGAGAAATCGGTCATGGTATTTGGTAGTGTGGGTCCGTCCAGTGCTGGTGTGGTGCGTTGGGCGCGGGTAGCCGTGGTGCATCTCTCCGAGTGATACTCTCCAGTTTTGGTAGCAGTGGTAGCGCGTTCGCTTCAGGTGCAAAAGACCCGGGGGTCCGAGCCCCGCTGGAGCGGTTACGATTGTGCCCTTAGGCAAGGCATTTAAATTCCACATTCCTCTTCTCTCTCCCTCATGGCGATGGATTCCATCAGGAATAAGGTCTCGATAGTTATTAATATAAGTTGTAAGAACTTGTTTCGCAATCGAGCTAAAATAAATTTGTAACTAAGCTAATCATTATTTTACAGCATTTACGCTCAGATACAGTCACTCACGGTGAGACTTATGGGGCGCCGTTTTGCTATTTGTTCGCTATTTATGGATATCCATAAATGCTGAATAAATAGCAAAACGGCGAGTCTTGAATTATGGATATCCAATAATCGAATTATGGATATCCAAAAGTCTAATTATGGATATCCAATAATCGAATTATGGATATCCAATGATTGAATTATGGATATCCAAAAATCACTCAATTGTATGTCGCCAGTTATACAATTATGTATAGTTTTCATTACCGGGATGGGCTTAATGTAATGTTGTTAGAACTTGTTGCCCAACCCATTTGCTTTTGTTATGTTGTATTATTAGTGTGTAACTATATGTATGTATATATAGTCAATAAAAGTCGAGTGGTTACGGTCGCTGACTTGTATACCACTGTAACCTATCACCAATGATGGTCGCGGGTTCGAGCCCCGCTCATGCCGTGTCTCATTCTACAGTCTAGAGATGGAAACCCGTTGTGATTCAAATATGTAACGTTTTCCAGTTACTTCAGTCTAGAGATGGAAACCCGCTGTGATTCAAATATGTAACGTTTTCCAGTTACTGCAGTCTAGAGATGGAAACCCGCTGTGATTCAAATATGTAACGTTTTCCAGTTACTGCAGTCTAGAGATGGAAACTCGTTGTGATTCAAATATGT
Source organism: Archivesica marissinica (assembly GCA_014843695.1). Lineage (NCBI taxonomy): Eukaryota > Metazoa > Mollusca > Bivalvia > Venerida > Vesicomyidae > Archivesica > Archivesica marissinica. The sequence continues at coordinate 20,448,115 of CM026394.1, read as the reverse complement.
AACGTTTTCCAGTTACTGCAGTCTAGAGATGGAAACTCGTTGTGATTCAAATATGTAACGTTTTCCAGTTACTGCAGTCTAGAGATGGAAACCCGTTGTGATTCAAATATGTAACGTTTTCCAGTTACTGCAGTCTAGAGATGGAAACCCGATATGATTCAAATATGTAACGTTTTCCAGTTACTGCAGTCTAGAGATGGAAACCCGTTGTGATTTAAATATGTAACGTTTTCCAGTTACTGCAGTCTAGAGATGGAAACCCGTTGTGATTCAAATATGTAACGTTTTCCAGTTACTGCAGTCTAGAGATGGAAACTCGTTGTGATTCAAATATGTAACGTTTTCGATCCCCCGTCTGACCCTAATAAACATAACAGTCTATCAGATGGGACGTAAAACCGAGGTATCGTGTCGGTGCTTTACACTGTGCACGTAAAAGAACCAGAGGAGACTCTGGAATGGGTCTCTCTCTATATCATTGCACTATCCTCCAAAATCTACTTCTGTTCTCTTCTGTTAATGGTTACAATTAGAACGATATACTGACAAAGAACTTCCACTGCATGCGAAACTCCGGTTTGGTATACTAGCACTGTTAATAAAAACAACAACTACTCAAAGTATGGTGACTGATATGTGCCATTTCGATAATAAGAGGGGCGCGGAAGCCTTGATAACGCAGTGGTAGCATATTCGCTTCAGGTGTTAGAGGCCAGGAGTTCGCGCACAACTGTAGTTGTAGCGAGTGTGTCCTTAGGCAAGACATTTAAGTTCCACGTTGCCTCCTCTCTCTCTCTCTCTCTCTCTCTCTCTCTCTCTCTCGCTCTCTCGCTCTCTCTCTCTCGCTTGCTCTCTCGCTCGCTCTCTCTCTCTCTCTCTCGGCGACGGATACCATCAGGAATGAGGTCTCGAGAGTGATTAATATAGAAGTTGTAACAACATAATATGAATACCACAATAAGAGTGAAGAAAAGACATTGAGCATCGTATTTTCATGACATGCAGTGTATATAGGTGTGTTTAGTGACTTGAGTAGACTTCAGACTAGTTGATGTGTAGAAAATATGTGAGATACGAAGTCAGGTAATTGCAAGCTGAAGGTGTGGTATACAATACAATACAATACAATAAGTTTATTGCATAAAACAGACACATGTTTATAGCAATTAAACAGTAGAAACAGGCAGTGACATGGAATTTTACAAAAGAGCATAATTATAGGTTATTAGTATTCAAATACATGTATATGATATAAAAAGGTGTTAGGTTCGTTGTTTATTTCTAAAATATATAAATTTGGAAAGATCGATAGTGATTTTTTGGGATTTGCATGACAAGAGATTAATAAATTTCTGTATAGTCGGCCAGGTATGGTAATATCTTTTAATAAATTTCGATCTTAAAGTTGCATAATGTGGGCAGATTAGTATGAAATGATATTCATTTTCCAAAATTCTCGAATTACAATAAATACATAATCTTTCGTTTCGTGGCAGGTGTAGGTAACGACCACGCTCAATAGCTAAATCATGCGATGATGTTTTAAATCGTGTAAGGGCAATTCTGTATTTGTTTTCTTTAATAAAATCAAGGTAAGTTTCAAAGATAAATTCATTTTTAAACAAACTGTATGTCTCTAGACGTGCAGAGTTATTGATAGCAGTATACCAGCGTTGATAATATATGTCTAATATGCGTGATTTTATAGTATTGTAATTAATAAGCATTCTTGACTGGTTTTGCCACAAATAGGACAGTCCGCATGTATCGATAATATTTTTTAACTGATAAGCCCAGTTCATTTTGTTGTGATAATTTTTGTTTTCAACATCAGTTTTCAACAGTTGGTAAGTTTTATAAAGTAAGGAATCTTCTGGTAAAGTCAATAATTTTAAGCAATATTTGACCATTAGTAGTTGTCTGCGTATCGACATGGGAAGACAACCAAGTTCTCCATATAGTGCATTTAGGTTTGTTGAGCGCCTTACGCATAATATTTTTCTGCAAAATTTTGAACGTATTAATTCAACATCGGGTGCATCATGGTAGCCCCATAATTCTGCTGAATAGGTTAAAATTGGTGCGACAAGAGAATCAAACAAGCTTAACTTTCTCGATGATGGGAAGTCTACTTGATTAAAAGCAATAAATAATTTATGTAAAGAAAAAGAGGCGTGCTTAGCTACAAGTTGTTGTGTTCGATTCCAATTACCGTTCTTGTATAGATGAACACCTAAATATTTAAGCGATTCTACAATATCAATACGTGAATTATATATGTAAAAATCATGTCGAGAATGTCGACCATTTTCAAAAATCATAATTTTTGTTTTATTAGTATTAAGGCGTAAGCCCCATGTATTACAGTAAGTCTCGTTATCGTTCAACATAGATTGTAATGCTTCAGGATCTTGCGCAAACACAACAGCATCGTCAGCAAATAATAGTAAGAATATTTGTAGGTCACCAATGTTCATTATTCCATTCAGATCTGCATTAATATTATTTAATATATCATTCAAAAAAAAATAAACACAAAATGCTACTGGACGTGTTTAGTGACTTGAGTAGACTTCAGACTGGTTGATGTGTAGAAAATATGTGATATACGAAGTCAGGTAATTGCAACTGAAGGTCTGGTATACAGTATTATTGGGCGGAAGTATACAGTGTGTAAATACAATGACGTCATTCACAGGTAAACGGTGTCAATGTTTCCAATTGAATTTGTAATATGTTTGCTGTTTTTCAGTTTGATTTGAATACCTCTACACAGTGGATATGGTATCAGAAGAAGCGAAAGATTGGAAATATGAACGAAAGGACTGTATGTATTTACTTTTTTACTATGTTTTTAATAGGCAATGTATTTGTTGTATTACATACTATAATGCCCTATGTATGGTGGCCGGTAGTCTGACATGCGGACGTTAATATCACGATCATTACATTTCTTTGACATGGGACGTCAAGGGAGGTAACTACATGCACATACTGGTGCTAAGTTGCCACATACATTATGGTCCTGGTTGTTGGATACTTGGTCCTGTATTTGTAACCAGGTTGATTTTGTTGCAGTTGCTTCCCTTTGGTCAGTAGTTTTATTTGTTTCCACTTGCCTGATTGCTCAATCTAGTGTGACCAAATGCATCTTGGGAATATCTCGTAGTTTCTGACAGCTTTGAATTTACCTAGGCAGACATCTTTACTTTATTAATTCTGGTTTTCTATTTAGTTTTATGCGTTTATCAAGAGTCTAACCAGCATGTCACAGTGAGAAAAAGGATGGGAGTGAGTGGACACAGCCTGGACCATCAATCGGGCTCGCTATATCCACTATATCCACGGTTAATTGTCATCTATACTATAATGCTATATATAAAGACTGCGTGTCTAACTGGATGTGAAAAATAAAGAACCTTAATAGAACTTATCCATGGACTTACGTTTTGTTAAATAATGTGTATATACGCCATGGGTAACATATTGTGGAATTAAGTTATTCGCATCCTAAACTATTATATAAATTATATGTTTCATATTGCCCACTCAGGAATGCAATATTAATTGTGTTAAACCATATCCAGGTACAAGTATGTGAAAAGAAAGCTGGTTGCAGCAAACAAGAATCACGTTGAGCAGTAACTTGTCAGTAAATCTATTTATTTAACCTGAAAGTATCATGGATGTCCGATTAGCGCGCTCGCTTCTCACCAATAAAACCCGGATTCGATCCTCGGACCGGGAAGTATGCAAGATGGTAGGTTGTCGACATATCGGACAGGTGGGTTTTCTCAGGGTACTCCGGTTTCCTCCCACACGAATGACCACAAAAACGATTTCATCCGCGCCAATGAGAGTGATTAATATAAGTTTCGCAATCATTGTAAAATAAAAAACGTTTTTGTAATTATCATGAAGCTGCTATGTATGCATTTATGCATTTCAATAAGCCCTACTTATTTATATATTAGAGAAACGTTTTGATTGGATAATGGATCAGTAAATATGTATAGGATATAAGCCGAAAACGGTGCAATATGTATAGTGTCAATAGATGACATATTGGATCCTATTGAGGCTAATATCTTACTTATAACACATAAATATACTTTAACAACATTCTGGGCCTCGTTTATAGCATTATCACTAATTAGGGCCTCAATTTTCAATTTAACAACAAGTCATTTGTATACTGGTGTAACCTTTTATCCTGATAACATACCTCATTTGCACAAGTTATATACCATTTGTGGCTGTAATAAATTAATTATATACATGAAAATTTACACAATTATGTGCCCCTTTGGGGCCCCATCTCACGGGGGACTCAGGGCCTCTTGTGATTGTCTTCCGGCCTATTATTTACAAACTGGTTCTAAACTACCACCATGCCAAATTTGGTGCTTTTTACACCTTCTGAACATTCATGGTCCTTATATACAACAAGATCTCACTAATAACAAGAAAAGCTAAGACAACAATTGTTGCCATAGCAATACTCATCTGCTATAAATAATGAGGTAGGGGTTAGAGAATGGAGGTATATATTAGCAAGACATCTCAACCCCCCATATTTAAAAGTCGCCATCGCATAAATGCATTTGGGCGACTAAGTTTTCTAAAACATTTAAAATAAATACCATCTAACAGTGATGAGCCTTGACCCTCTCAATATCAAATCTTTCAGATGGGACTATAAACGAGAGACTCGCCTCGTTGCTATACAACAGACATATAAAACAACCAACGTGTGGACACTATTTAGGTGGATCTGTAGTCCAGTGGTAACACGTTGGACTGGTAATCCAGGGACCACAGGTTCGATCCCCCGTCTGACCATAATAAAATTAACAGTATTTCAGATGGGAGGTTAAACCGAGGTCTCGTGTCGATGCTTTACACTGTGCACGTAAAAGAACCAGAGGAGACTCTGGAATGGGTCTCTGTCTGTATCATTGCACTATCCTCCAACATTACTAATCTCTTCAGGAGGCGTCGCTCATATGGGCAACCGCTAATGACGATAAATAAACGTAAAACACACACTATTTATACTAAGAATAACTATGCATGGTTTACTGTTAAGCACGAGAAACGACAATATAGCAAACATGTCGACAGTGTTTTAGAAACGGGTTGTTGCACTGACTACATGCATATAAACATGGTTAGCTAAAGAATGTCTTTAAATCTTAATGTATATTCAATATGCTAGGTCACTTGCATAAGTGGTGAAGGGTGGTAGTGGAAACCTACATTTGTATATTCGACCTGTAAATAGGGATGCAAAAGTTAGACAAAAAAGTAGCAATAAATGGAAATTAAAAATTGGGAAGCAGTGGTTAGGTAAAATACATTAAGACATAAAAAATATATATATTGACAAAATGTTGCTACCAAGTCATTTTGTCCTTGTTTATAAATACATGTACAGTCTGGTGGGGAAAAACAAGGAATTTCTATAATCAACAGTTGTGTTATCATCTGTGACCTGGGTTGGGGATTTGCGTCGGGGAATCACTTAATAACAATATTAAGAAATAAACATGTTTAATGCAAGTAAAATACTACAAATATCATCATAGTACATGACAGCAATGTTTCTACACAACTATTTAAAAAGATGCAAATCATAAAACCTATGAGTCTACCTACTAAACATGTAGTCTAAATACATATATACATGCAGTTGCATACGAAATTATACATTTCTAACAACTTGAGCAAATATTTATGATGTTTTAGTTTATTTACAATAACGTGGACCACGATGGCCCTATATAGCTCACCTGACTCCATTGTTCACACAAGAGTGTCATGCAACAACTATGAATATCATTGTATTGTACATTGATCAATCTTACTAAATGTTGGTGGTAGATTTTCCGATATATAATGCTAAATCATAAATGGTGACTATAGACCCTATGGTTGCTGAGGAGAAGAATCTTGAACACGTTCATTTTGACGACGTCGGACAGACGGTAACCATATATGTAGTTTCTTCAACACTTGCTAAAAAATTTCAGGATTTACGCATCTATAAACTACATAAGGGGATGCTATATTGTGATATCCGCTTTAAACATCGAAAAAAGGTTATTAACGGAAATAAACTAATGATCGAAAATGGATTTTGAACATTGTGCGTAATTTCCACTTGTTTTCCATAGAAACTACCGCCAATCTGTAGGAGTAAACAGGTCAAGTGGTTGGGAAATATTTCTCCATAATTTAAATATGTAATTAATTGATGGTTGTTTGGGTCAGGCAGTCAGTGATTAAGCTTGGCTGAACTCTTGGGAAGAAGTCACTTATTCCTAACTTCTTCTCACTATTCATACAGTTAGAAATTTGAAACTTTACAGAGAAATATAACTTCAACTACTGTGTTCAAGAATGTATGTTTAAATGTTAAACCAAATTGACCTGCATAGCCTACAGTAAATAAATATGTTATTGCTCTCTATCGTGACATGTATTTCACTAATATTCCAACACATTCAAGACACTGTATTGAGTGTTTTCCATAAATACCAATAAATGGTACAATGATCATGTTATTATTTTGCTATGTCTCATCACAGACAACCACTATGACACATTTGACTGTTCACATACGGAACGATACAGTACAACCGAACATCTGTGACCATCTGCAGCAAATATGTATTCCTGTAAAACACAATATATAAATTCTTGTTATTGTATATACAGACTCACCAGCTGTAGATTGCTGTAATTGACATTGGTTTGCTGGCATTAGTGTCAAAATCACTGGAATTCAAAAATAAATGCAGGAACAAAAATATAAGTTTTGGTATTATACTTTTTAGTGGCTTTACTGCGAGTACATGTGTGCACTACAATAACGTGGGTTCTTGGAAACATGATCTGATCGGACAAATCTATACTGTGGACCAATCTCCGAGTTTGTTGAATGCTAGACTTCATGTGTATTTCCAGGATCCTATCTACATGTTCCTGGTACTTGCAAAAATAATCCACCATATTGGAAATCTTAAAATCATCAAAAATTATGGGAATTATAATAGAAATAGTAAATGAATTTAAAATGGTAGACATATTGAATGGCAATTGGCAGTTTCGTGGAATCAAGTATATGTTTTGAGAAGCAATTAAGACAAGACAGGCAAAGAACATGGTATCAAGTGTGAGAACAAGTTGTCAATAAATCACAAAGTTGTGATAAACTTCAGGCAAACATGACCTATCCCACATCATGGCATAGTGTGGGGCCGTTACCTTTCAGGATGATCAGTACCTTGTGAACCATACCACATCACTCATCAGTCAATTGTAATCCCCCAACTCTCCTCCCCATCATATACAATTGTAAATGCTACGACATGTTCCAAAATGATAAAACATTCTCAACTCTCAGGATGAATATCAAGCGTTTTTGATTGGCTGATTCTGTGTATCAACCTAACACAGAATTTTAAAAATAGTTTTATAATCCTGGACGTATTATTTTTATGTGTGAATCTACATAATTTTATTTTATGCAGCAGTGCTTATTCGAAAGTGGTGACAACAGCAGGAACTTCAGGTTTATTGTTTGTCGCTCTATTTGTGAATTCGAATTATCTTCGCCGCATACTAACTTTTGTGATCTCAAAAATCTCAGACATTGGCACAATTCAATTATGACAGGCTTGTATATACAAGGCCTGAAACTAAATGTTATGTCGATCCGTTGCATATTAATGACAATTTCTTCATATTATCATCAACATATGTAATCTGAGTTTCACTACAAACTGTTTTGGCACCCTAGAAACTATAGGCACCGATTACAGGCCATGCTATTGTGATATTAATAGTTTGACACTGGTCAGAGAAATGATTAAAATGCATACAAAATCTGATGTGTCTGACATGAGGAGTATTTCTCACTAGGGTTTCAACGGTTACACGTGTAAATGAAGCCGTGTAGTGTAATGGCAATACAAGTGGACTAATTGAGTAACCGTGTACACTATCTTAATTGATGACGTCGTATAATGAAGCTTAGTGACGTAATAAAATCATAGCATCGACCGTTTCACTGAATTTTGTGAGACCTAGTATATGTACATTATCTCGAGCAACATACATGTCAAGTGATTATAGGATTCCTCCAGCGGTTCAAGAGATTTGAGAGGACACACATTTGTGACGGGCAGACGGAGACCATTCCTCGTGTTAAATATACAGAGATGCTACTAACAAAGGGTATTAAATAATGAAAATAAAATTACAGAGAATGTAGAAGTGGAATTCGCAGTTACAATTGTGCCATTAGGCAAGGCACTTACATTTCACATAATTATTGTCTTTATCTGCCTTGTGGCGATGGATTAACCCTTTCCTTCATAGAGATTTAGGTTAGTATACTATTATATCTCCACTCAAACGACAGCCAATTAGTTATAGTGCAGTGGATAAGTAGTCACCATATCTATCCCAACTCCATAGATATTACTGGGAAAACATGAGATTCTGGCCTGCATTATGAACATTGGTTTGGCTACTACATTGTCAATGTATATCGTATTGGTAATGGCATCAAGAGGTGCTTCTATGAGATAAAGGGTTAATATAAGTTGTAGGAACTTGTTTCGCAATCAAGTTAAACAAAATTTGTATAAACTAAAAGTGGATTGTGTTGGCAAATACTTACACCATGATGAAATCCAAGGAATGCCATTGAGCTTCAATCTGTAACTTAACATCCTAGGTTGGAATGTCCTAAAAATAATAAAACATGTACACCAGTGAGTTGTTTTAACAGGAGCAGGGTAATACATATGTCGACGAAAACCACGCCCAGTTGAAAGTGTTGTCAACCTTTTTTAATATTTACTCATTGAAAAACAAATTATTATTAGTTTGTCTTGCTGAGAAATTGAATTTTCCATTTGGAAACTGATAGCATGTTGAGCAAAGAAAACACAGATAAAACAGAGGTAACAACTTAAGATGTACAGTAAAACCTGTCTTCAGCAGCCAGCCAAGGGATCACTGAAAGTGGCTGCTTAGCACTGGTGGCTGCTTAATAGAGGTCAAATGTATAACAAAACACCATATTGGGAATCTGGAAACTGGCTGCTTAATGCAGGTTGGTTGCATAATAGAGGTGACCACTAAGACAGGTTTGACTGAATATAGTTGGGAGTATTCAGGGATAGTAACACTGGGATATGAAGTGTTTGGAGGTACTAGTATATAAATGGTAGTTCAGGGATTCTATTCAGTAGGACGTCAGATTTCGCACTGATCAATAAAGTGGCCCTATATGCAACAATTGTAAAGAAATCTGTTCCAATTATAGCGCCTATCCAGAGTCTTTATATATATAATAAGTGTTCTTCAAATAAAACACAATTTTTAAAAAAAGCATGTATATATGTATGTTATATAATAATTTCACAAAACGTTTGCCGCATCCAGCCAGATTTCACTCAAAAGACGCGGGTTTGTTCATCAAAAGATATAATTTTCGAGGCGGTGCTTCAAGGACTGCTAAAATTATTGAGCTACTTATACATGTAGTCTTTACTTTAGCCAGCATGCAGAGTTAAATGTAGATATAATTATTACTAGTCTACACAGTAATCTACCCTTTTTTGATAATGATGGGTTTTCAGTCATCACATCTATACAGTCTGGTGGACAGTTCCGGCTTGACAGGTTCCCAGCCACTCCCTCGTCTAAGTCAACACAACCAAGGTGGAACCCATCCATTACAAATTGTACTGCATCATCATCTTTGTATCATAATTTTGTTAGCGACAGAGGCAATGTAGCATGTTGTCTGGAACCGAGTCTACCACGCTGTGTTTCCACTTCCTTGACATTGTGATGTCAACCTAGTAGAATAAAAGGTGTGTTTTGCATATAAACCGACAGTTATGAAATGCTAAACTGTCTAATCTTATCAGTGATTATTATGACATTGCAATTACTTTAGTTGGTGTCGGTTCTTCAGACTGCCCAGTTAATTGGTTAATCCAGTTGGAAGTGTGGATGGCTTGCAAGACGGCAGCCATGTGTTCAAGCCCCCAGGACACAGGTTTTCAGGGAGTTAAACATGTTTGCTACACTCCTTGTCGTTAGTCAAAGGCATATATTATGTGGATTTGCTAAATAAACATTGGTGTTGTTGTTGTATAATTAGAAGTCATTGCAGATATAGCGTGTGACTGACATTTTCTGCTTAAAACCATAGGAAAGAAACTTTTGCCTTGCCAGGGGTATTTACAATGTAGCGGCATCGGTTATCTTTACGTGTTGTGGATGGTGTAAAGGACAATGAGTAGCTTTATTTGGCGAGTAATTCTCAGCACCTCATACTTGTCAGTACATTTACAAAGAACAGAAGGGAGAAGTGTAGCGATTCGGCACAGTCTATACATCAGACTGCACATGCCCACTTAGGAGAGCCAACTTGCAAGCGGGTGGTCGTGGGTTCAATCCCTGCACCATTTTACTTTTTTGTATGTATGTATGTTCCATTAATATCAAACCCCTTGCACGGACCTAGCAATGTTTTCGTGGGCAGGGTTAGCCGACCAATACTAAGCAATGTGTGTTCGGTGCCTTGCAACAATGACTAAGTGTTCTTCAAATAAAACACAATTTAAAAAACAAATGCATGTATATATGTATGTTATATAATAATTTCACAAAACGTTTGCCGCATCCAGCCAGATTTCACTCAAAAGACGCGGGTTTGTTCGTCAAAAAATATAATTTTCGAGGAGGTGCTTCAGTAGTGTAGATTAATAATGACTTAATACTAATGAAAATTACTTGACTATTTCCTGAATACCCCCTAAAACTACAAACAAGAAAAACACATTAATAAATTGTCGACTGCTAAAATTATTGAGCTACTTATACATGTAGTCTTTACTTTCGCCAGCGTGCAGAGTTAAATGTAGATATAATTATTACTAGTCTACACAGTAATTTACCCTTTTTGATAATGATGGGTTTTCAGTCATCACATCTATACAGTCTGGTGGACAGTTCCGGCTTGACAGGTTCCCAGCCACTCCCTCGTCTAAGTCAACACAACCAAGGTGGAACCCATCCATTACAAATTGTACTGCATCATCATCTTCGTATCATAATTTTGTTAGCGACAGAGGCAATGTAGCATGTTGTCTGGAACCGAGTCTACCACGCTGTGTTTCCACTTCCTTGACATTGTGATGTCAACCTAGTAGAATAAAAGATGTGTTTTGCATATAAACCGACAGTTATGAAATGCTAAACTGTCTAATCTTATCAGTGATTATTATGACATTGCAATTACTTTAGTTGGTGTTGGTTCTTCAGACTGCCCAGTTAATTGGTTAATCCAGTTGGAATTGTGGATGGCTTGCAAGACAACAGCCATGTGTTCAAGCCCCCAGGACACAGGTTTTCAGGGAGTTAAACATGTTTGCTACACTCCTTGTCGTTAGTCAAATGCATATATTATGTGGATTTGCTAAATAAACATTGGTGTTATTGTTGTATAATGAGAAGTCATTGCAGATATAGCGTGTGACTGACATTTTCTGTTTAAAACCATAGGAAAGAAACTTTTGCCTTGCCATGGGTATTTACAATGTAGCGGCATCGGTTATCTGTACGTGTTGTGGATGGTGTAAAGGACAATGAGTAGCTTTATTTTGCGAGTAATTCTCAGCACCTCATACTTGTCAGTACATTTACAAAGAACAGGAGGGAGAAGTGTAGCGATTCGGCACAGTCTATACATCAGACTACACATGCCCACTTAGGAGAGCCAACTTGCAAGCGGGTGGTCGTGGGTTCAATCCCTGCACCATTTTACTTTTTTGTATGTATGTATGTATGTTCCATTAATATCAAACCCCTTGCACGGACCTAGCCATGTTTCCATGGGCAGGGTTAGCCGACCAATACTAAGCAATGTGTGTTCGGTGCCTTGCAACAATGACACTACATATGTGACCTGACCGATCATACAACCCTGGACAGTTCCATTCCAAATCCGATGCTGAACCAATGGACCAAGGACGCTAGTCCTATACATGTAACTGATATATAATTATACACTATATATATAAGACCTCTAAATAAAATAGTTTTCTTCTGTTAGTTCGAGGTATTATCGTTAAAGCTCATTTTCGCATAGCACTTTCCGCCCTGATCCTTACAAGTCTTTGATAAATAATACGCATTAATGCCTTTGTGACCGAATTTGAGTGTAATTACATTCATGAGTGTGAATATAACGTCACCCGTAGCACAAAAAGAGAGGTGCGATATAAGTTACGGAAAATACCCCCGGAATTTATGAGCAATGAACTTTCAAGATTGGCAATCATGAACATTATCGCGCAAATAGAAATTGCACGTGAAACACAAGACGAAATAGACTCCATTTATCTTGGCCTCTGTGTTACAATTACGGATGAAATGTCGCGGAGTATTCCAAAGTACTGCACGTCGAAACAATCAAATAACAGATTAAAACGTACTAAACCATACTGGAGTGATGAATTACAAACACTGTGGAATAATATGCATGTCAAAGAAAGACTATTCCTGAAATACACGGTTAATAACCGTACTAGAAACGGATTACACACGGACTATATCATGGCGCGCAACGATTTCGATAAAGTGCTGAGACAAACAGAACGGGCGTACAGACGAACACAGGCAATTGAAATAGAGGAAATGAACACCAACAATCCTACAGTATTCTGGCAGAAAATTCAACGATTAGGACCGCGGAAAAACAACTCAATCCCAGTGGAAGTAGTAGACAATTATGGTAATGTTATGCGGGACGAATGCGCAGTTTTTGAACGGTGGAAATGTGATTTCCATAATCTATACAACCGTGATGATGACAGTGACTTTGATGAGACACACTATGATAGAGCAAAACTGCATAAACAATTATTAGAACTGAACATGCAGGATCCGTTATATATATCAAATGATCAATTAAATCACAACATTACAATTGAAGAAATAACTCGGATTATTACACATGCCAAATCAGGGTCAGCCTGTGGTATCCCGTACGATGTACTGAAATTCCCACATGTTACAGTTGTGATTCAAAAGCTATTTCAACTAGTGTTTGACATCAGCATCATTCCTTCGACATGGAGAAAGTCAATTATATGTCCAATACTAAAAGACCCTAATTCAGATAAACGTATACCATTAAACTATAGGGGGATTAGTTTACTCTCGTGTATTAGCAAGCTATATAGCTCGTTCCTTAACAAAAAAGTGTCGGATTATCTAGAAAGTAACGGATTGTTGGCGGATGAACAGAATGGATTTAGAGCTAACCGCTCGTGTGAAGATCACGTATTTACATTAAATAGTATTATTCGAAATAATAAACAAGTGTTCACAGCTTATATAGACCTCAAGAAATGTTTCGATTTCATTGACAGGGACATGCTCTTATATAAACTAATCAGTAACAATATTGACGGGAAAGTGTACAACTCAATACGGAATATATACCTTAGCACACCATCGTGTGTTCGGATTAACAACAAGATGACAGAGTGGTTAGACTGTACTACCGGGGTGAGACAAGGTTGCAACCTGTCACCAACCCTGTTCTCAATATTTTCAAATGACCTTGTACAGGAGGTTAACGACCTTGACCTCGGAATATCGATGGGCGACATTAAGATCTCGTTACTGATGTATGCAGACGATATTGTTTTGCTCGCCGACTCAGAGGACAAGTTACAGTGCATGCTGGATACACTTCATAGGTGGTGCCAAAAGTGGCGCGTTCTTATAAACACAACGAAATCGAAAGCTATGCATTTCAGAAGGGGTCGAACACAGCGCAGTGATTATGAATTCAAAATCGGAAATAGCGTTTTAGAAACCGTGGACCAATATAAATACCTAGGGATTATTTTTCATGAAAAGAGTGACTTTACGTCGAACTGTGAAGCTCTTGCTAAAGGAGCAGGTCGTGCTCTTGGGAGTATAATAAGTAAGATACATAAGCTCAAGGATTTTGGATTTCGATCGTATGAGAAGCTATACAACTCTTGTGTAGTTCCTATATTGGATTACTGTTCATCTGTGTGGGGACTAAAACATTATCAGTGTATTGACAACGTACAACACAGAGCTTTACGTTACTTTCTTGGGGTTCACCGGTTCACACCTATACTAGCGCTATATGGAGATTCAGGATGGATACCAAGTAGCCTTACGTTACTGGAATCGTTTAATAAACATGGACAGTGATAGACTTACGAAACGTGTATTCGAGTTTGATTACCGAGTGAATAGGAATAACTGGTGTAGTGACCTAAATCAAAAAAATGAATACCTTAGGAATAGCAAATAATTTCTACACAAAGACTTGCGTCAATCTCCCACATACCAAGACATTAATAGGCGATTACTATGCTGATAAGTGGTCGCATGACATCCAAACGGTCCCCAAATTAAGAACTTATAAGCTATTCAAACAGGCTTTCCGATGTGAAGAATATGTACAAATGAACCTTAATAAACACGAACGCTCAGTGTTGTGCCAGTTTAGGTGTGGAATTTTACCATTAAGACTAGAGACAGGAAGATATATAGGTGAACGTGTAGAGGAGCGCTTGTGTCGGTTTTGTACACTTCATTCTGTGGAGGATGAAACCCACTTTATCATTCACTGTCATATGTACGATGATATAAGATTAAGTGTACTTGGAGATACAATAACAAGTGAACAGTTTAACAATCTAACATATACCCAAATACTAAAACTTCTGTTAAACTCATACCCAAGAAAAGTGGCCAAGTTTGTTGTGAGAGCATATCTGAGGAGAAAATGTTTAATTTATAATATTTAATTACTGAACGTTCATTATGTCCTTTATTTTATTGTATTACAATACATAATGATGATGATGATGATGATGGTGGTGGTGGTGATGATGAGGGTGATGATGATGGTGATGATGAAGATGATGAGGGTGCTGCTGCTGCTGCTGATGATGATGAGGGTGATGATGATGAGGGTGATGATGATGAGGGTGCTGCTGCTGCTGCTGCTGCTGCTGCTGCTGCTGCTGCTGCTGCTGCTGCTGCTGCTGCTGCTGCTGCTGCTGCTGCTGATGATGATGAGGGTTGATGTGATGAGGGATGCTGATGAGGGTGATGAGGATGAGGGTGATGATGATGCTGACGATGAGAGATGATTATGATGATGATGATGATGATGATGACTTGAATTTAATTATTTGTTACAGATCTCACAGTATATGGATTTTATTTTCAGTGTGTACAGTTATATATTAACAATGTTTACCTGTCCATTTACAGTTACTCTCGAGTAGTTGAACTTTATTATAAAGGTGTGAATTTATAATAATCATTGTTGCAACCATTACCATTGCTAACATTACAGTCATAAATACCATGCCATACTTAAAATGACTGAATATCATATTGTTGATGTAATCATTGTGACTTCTATATGATGTTTATATGTATAACAATTTAATATGTTGGTGACTTATAGATCCAGTGGGTCGGGTGCTATATTCATGTATCTATGTATGTATTGAAATATGTTAATGCACATGTCACTATAATAAACTATTTACTTACCTTACTTACTTAATGCCGTTATCGGGACAATATTTCGTACCTGGTGGAAACTAATATAGTCGCACTTGTTGCAATATTTATATGTTGCGACCTTCAAGATAAATGGGTTTATCTCTGATAAATGACAAATATATATCGGGATCTGAATGACTGGTCGAGAAAACGATTTTACGTACAAAACAGTTCAATGTAACTGAATGCTATGATTTTTGGAAAGTAGGTTAACACTAAAAAACAGTTCTAATAATTACGCCAAATAGACTACATCTACCATATAAAGAAATATTTCCTAAATCAAAACGATATTACTTACTTGTTATTATTATTAGACATATAACGTTGGTAACATTATATCACAGGCTGCAAAACACCACGTCCAGGCCAGATCTACTCTGTTCGCCGTAAAATGGTGCTATTTTTTTTAATTGTACATGTATGCAATTACTGTGTAGTGATTTTTTGCCAACAACGCCCAACACCAAACATATTTTCCCAATAACAACTCACTAACATTTCACCTCATGGATTGATGTTCCTAAACTTAATGGACTATTATAAATAAACAAATATAAGAAAAGTATATGGAACTATTTTGATTTTAGTGATTTCGTATGTGAGGTCGGTCGATTCTATTACATCATGGGGGAGATGCGTTTTTATCTGCATTTACAGACACTGATATTATACATAAATAAAGTGATATCATTTTAATAACATATTAATATTAGAGGAACGACTTACTAAGTTAATACTATGACAAGAAATGACATAAATAGAACATGTTTGACATATATACAACATTGTTATACTTTATTACATCCCTAATTTCTGGGTAAATCCATTTTTACCCATACCAATTATACTTATTGAATAGTTATACAGAATTGTTATTCATATGAAAATTGTAAATTTCGTACATTTACGCATAGGATTCGATATAATACTCTGGCCTTTTGAAAACAGTCCAATATTAATAATAATGGACTGCACGTCGTACAATGGTATGACGTCACGACAGATGTTTTAATATCTGTTATTTGGTTTGTTGGCAGGGTATATGGGTGCATAGTGCCGGACAGGGGTGGTATTATATGTATGTCAACAAACAAAATAACATATAATAGTGTTAACAATGGAAAGTAACTCCTACACAGGGATATGTTTAACATGCTAAAGAGTAACTCCCCTTTACATAAGGCGCTTCCATTTCAACATATTAAACTAAAGAATAGCACTCAGAGAGTTGCAAACCTCCACGCTGATGTTTGGCATTTAAGAGAAGTGGACTTCGCTGACCACGGGCGTTGATTTCTCCCTTTCTCCCACAGTCCTACCTCTTCCTCGTAGACATATGCTCTATAATTATATGCACATTGTTTCATCAAAATCAAGCAATAGGTTTTGAGTTAACCTGTGCACAGACAGGCATACGCACACGCACGTACCTACATATTCACACACCTACACACTCACGCATCTACACAATCGCACACGCACACACACACGCGCACAGTGACAGAGTGGTTAATGAATACGCCTACGGAACAGAGGTCGACGATTCGAACCTCGTCAAGGACTAATTCTGATGTGGCCGGATAGTTAAATAATGATTACTGAATGCATGCCAGCCAGGCGCCTGGCCTGCACAGATACCATTAGAGTAGTCGTTTCTTGACATACCGCTGGTATTGACATATCGCGGTAGCCACACATTTTCAAAATGGGGTAGGCAGAATAGCACCACCTAACATTATTTCCATTGGATCAGTGTTGACCCAGAAATATATGGAGGCTAGTTGTGTTTATTAGTGTAAGATAGGATTTCATTTCATCGAGTGATCACAGAAATTTGTATTCGTACATATTTCGTCGATCACTCAATGAAATATAATTTTATTTTACACTAATAAACACAAAATGTCTTTTTCTTTTATGATGTCCGATGACTTTGGTTAATATTTGTTCTATATTTAGCGATAGTATATTGTAGAGAAGAGTTGTCGTTCTTCAAATCTACACACTGAAAATTAGGGTGTAAGTAGATGGCGCTACGATCAGAAATCAAGTTTCCCCAGGCTGTCATTTTGCCAGAAGTTAAAAATCGACAGACTGGAACCCAGGCTAGGTGTGTTGATTAGTGTAAGATAGGATTTCATTTCATAAAGTGATCACTGAAATGTCTATTTTCACAAGTTTGGCTAATATTTATTCTCAAATTGTATTTATTTTACTTCCCTGTCTGGAGCCTCATTGCACTACAATGCACAATCGCACAACCATTACTCTTAGTGTGAACGTTCGTAATAAGAAATAGTTCCTGTATAATTGTCAAGTTAGTTTCTCTTTGCTGTCAACATTAAAAACTACAGACAAAACAAAGAATATATTACTTAATTTATTAAATGTTCATGATAGTCAGAAAATAGCTAACATACAAAAGTGCATATAACCGCGCAGGAATACGCAACGCAACCATTTGCCTCGGTATATCCAGAAGTACTGTATACGTAACTACTGATGCTATGCCGGAAAAACTATGATTAACACAAGTGATGTTGAGGTAGAAGTGTGGGCTGTGTATTGTTCTCTTGTGGGAGATCAAAACGATATTCATGTTTTTATGTTAAAATGATAACTTTACTGCTAGACTTACTATACCTATTATATAGATTAATGTCTCTATCAAATACTTACACAATTTGATTACGACTATCTTTATATAAACTCACAAATCAGGGTTTCGGCCATTTGCCGCGTTATTCCCGGAAATGATGTATACGTAACTGCTGACGCTATGCCGGAAAAACTATGATAAACACAAGTGATCCCCATTCGCAGTTCTTCTTTATGTCTGTGTGATGTTGAAGTAGCGGATCACAAGATGAAGCAAAATGGGGATTAATCACTGGTATATAATAGTATTTCTGTATTTTAGCTTTTACTAGCTATTACCGCGATATACCCATACTTCATCCTACTGCTGTTCATAAGAGGTGACTCATATAATAGAACGGTCTGGCCCAATACACTATAATAAACATACAATTTACTTACGTTACTTTATCATAGATTGAAAAACTTGTGGTGTCAAATTCTTTCATTTGAGAAAGCTATCCAGCCGGCTGGTTGAATGTCGGTGGTTCTATTCTGGCAGCCGTCCTTGAAATACTGCTCTGAGGGGCACACGGAGTTTTCGTCCAATATCAGCTGGAGAGTCGGGTTTGAGCCCCGCTGGAGCCATTACGATTGTGCCCTTATGCAAGGCATCTAAATTCCACATTGCCTCTTCTCTCTCCCTCGTAGCGATGAATCCATCAGGAATGAGATCTCGAGAGTGATTAATATAAGTTGTAAGAACTTGTTCCACAATCGAGCTAAAATACATTTGTATAAACTAAACTATCGTGTGACTTTAAACCAAAAATATAAACGAACAAATACACTGGGGGCTATACATTGTTTCCATAGTTACAGCAAAACAAATACACTGGAGGCTATACATTGTTTCCATAGTTACAGCAAAACAAATACACTGGAGGCTATACATTGTTTCCATAGTTACACCAAAACAAATACACTGGAGGCTATACATTGTTTCCATAGTTACACCAAAACAAATACACTGGAAGTTATGCATTGTTTCCATAGTTACAGCAAAACAAATACACTGGAGGCTATACATTGTTTCCATAGTTACACCAAAACAAATACACTGGAAGTTATGCATTGTTTCCATAGTTACACCAAAACAAATACACTGGAAGTTATGCATTGTTTCCATAGTTACACCAAAACAAATACACTGGAAGTTATGCATTGTTTCCATAGTTACACCAAAACAAATACACTGGAAGTTATGCATTGTTTCCATAGTTACACCAAAACAAAATACATATTAGGAAGAATACACCATAACAAAGCACTTAGATATTATTATATCAATACATACATGTGCTGATATATGTATAGGATATAAGCCGAAAACTATCCAATATGTAAAATATTGGACTGGGTGAAAAGAGGTGCGTTGCGCCGAAGACCGTACCAATATTTTACATATTGGATCAGTTTGAGGCTTATATCTTACTTAAAATGCACACTTGTACAACAAGATCCTACTAATTAAAATTGTTAATTTCGTACATGTACGCGTAGGATTTAATATAATACCCTGGACTTTTGACACCAGTCCAATATTAATAATAATGGACTGCATATACAAAGGTACGACGTCACGACAGTGTTTTAAATATAGTGCATAGTACATAGTGCAAGTTACAATATTATTATATTATTATTTTAAATATAACATGTTTTGGAATGCGGCTACTCAGCGAGCCTTCTGTTGCGGTATGAAATCAACACGAGGTTAAGATCCTTTTTATCACATTACCATATAGGGCTTAATCATAGGTTTGCACAAAATAACGTTGTTACTTACATTTTGGCGCCTAGTCATCGCAAATTGTCAATACGTCACTAAACGTCACTAAATTGTTTATGACGTCACTATGCAAAACTTCTATATATTTATGTTTTAAACAGCGTTATAATTACGTTGAGACCGGTGTTAACTCGTCGTTTGTCTTATAGTTAACGCTATGTGCCAATTCACCTAGAAATATGTATAATTTAAAGTATAATTTACAAATTATAAGGATTATTCTCTCAACCAATCAGAGAAAACCTTCCAGGTTGTAGGCCTACTACACATGTGTACATATAAGAAAATATGTGATGGCTATATGAAACTAAATACAGGCAAAGTTATGTGATAAATATTTATATGTAGGAAGATTTCTTGCTCATAACGTACATACATATTTATATGTAGGAAGATGTCTTTGCTCATAATGTACATACATATTTATATGTAGGAAGATGTCTTTGCTCATAACGTACATACATATTTATATGTAGGAAGATGTCTTTGCTCATAACGTACATACATATTTATATGTAGGAAGATGTCTTGCCCATAACGTACATAAATATTTATATGTAGGAAGATGTCTTGCCCATAACGTACATAAATATTTATATGTAGGAAGATTTTTTGACCATAACGTACATAAATATTTATATGTAGGAAGATGTCTTGCCCATAACGTACATAAATATTTATATGTAGGAAGATATCTTGCTCATAACGTACATAAATATTTATATGTAGGAAGATGTCTTGCTCATAACGTACATAAATATTTATATGAAGAAGAAGAATGCTTTATTAAGACTTAAACTTTACAG
>CM026394.1:20410627-20426217 GCA_014843695.1 Archivesica marissinica | reverse complement strand
CCCTGGCATCCCGATACAATTGATCATTGGTTTGGTACCTAGCCTGGCTGTACTTATCAATTGTTCTGCATGCTATCTTACATACTACTCTGGGTGGATTGGACCAGGGGCTCTGGATTTCACCTGGTCTGACTCAGACAATATTATTCCCATATATATGATTAAATCTATTAGTTTAGGGCAGATTTTATGAAGAGATGAACAAATGTTTGTCTCCTACATATTTGGTCACAGGGGGGAGAGGCGATATTAATACAAAAATAGGGGGGTCATAATCATATAAGTAATTACTTATATTACTGAAACTATTGTATTAACTGATAAGTAGTTATTTATTTTTATAATATATTAACGTGGCTGTGTGGACAGAGGCATAAGCGTGGGATCTGTCCGAAGGGTTCTATTAGCGGGGGTATTGATATATATACTGAGTCAAAAAAGAAACGATACCTGGTGTTTATGTGTCTATAATTTCAACATTTATTAAGAAAATTCTTTGAAAATTCATAAGATGATAGTCCAACATGTTTGAAAGAGGAGCACATAAAGCATAATGAGCCTCCGAAACTGTCTGCTGCGTGATGACGTAATTCGTCGGACAGGGGTCTAATGGAGTTTTCACACAGACGTCAATACCGAGTATGGGCACCATTTGCGTCTCTCACTGCAATGCACCGCCGTCGCATCGAACTGAAGAGTGTCTGAATCTCTTGCTGGTCAATATTTGTCCACTCCTGACGCAAAACATCCCTCAGTTGGTTTAACGTTACCGGCTGACGTCGTCTGACGCGGCGGTCTAACGTATCCCACAAATGTTCTATGGGTGACAAGTCTGGTGACAAAGCAGGCCACGGCAGGGTTTCAATATTGTTCTGCTCCAATATGTGGTGGAAATCCGAGCAGTATGACACCTGGTGTTGTCCTGTTGGAACAGTGTGATGTTTCTATTGGCATTAAAGAACGGCACAACAACTGGCGCAAGGATCTCATCACAGTACCGCTGGGCGTTTAGGTTCCCGTCAACCACTAACAGTTCAGTGCGACTGCCGAAGGTGATACCGCCCCACGCCATAACGCTTCCGCCCCCGAACAGATCGACCTGACGTACACATGCGTCGGCGTAACGTTCACCGCGTCTGCGATATACCCGCTCTCTGCCATCCGCTCGACGCAAACAGACCCGCGATTCATCGCTAAACATCACCGAATTCCACTGTAACCGAGTCCAGCGAGCACGTTCCGTCGTCCATTCCCGCCGTACGTCACGGTGACGTCGTGTCAGGATGGGTCCAACGTATGGCCGATAGGCACAATGCCACGTTCAAAACCGACCGGTTTTTCCTGACGATGCGATTTGTTGTCATCCCAGGATAAGCGCAAGTCTTGTGCGTAGCGGTAGGACCGGTCCACGTAATGTGACGTCGCATGTACGTCCTGTTCACAGTGCACCGCACAGGTCGGCCGTCGTCACACTGGTCGCTCCAGATTGGACGGTCGTCCACCGATCCATGTGTTTCTATAACGCGAATAAACGTGTTACGTGATCCGCGTAACCCCGAGTCGATTTGCGACGTCATGCTGACGTAAACCGCCGTCAATCATGCCCATGGCACGCATTCTCTGATTGCGGTTTAGCCTAGGCATTTTGTTAGAGGTAACAATGGGTATGTAAGGTGTTTTTCCTCGATGATAATGCAATACCAGTACACTAAACCGGTTTTCCGATTTGTACATGTGTAGGAAGTTGTCTTTGTTGAGGAGCACGTGCAAATCGGAAATTCGGCGTTCCAGGATTAGCGGGTGTTTATTTACCTGTGTTTATGGTTGGCTGACGTTGCAATAAGATACCCGGTACTGATACGTAATAATATATTAAACCTTTCTATGGTTTGTACTATAAGTTAATATTATGCAATACATCCACATCTCTCTCTACTGTTATAGGGGTGTGAAGCAATTTAATATAAGCTGAACATACATACCGGTATACAATGAACGTAAACAAATCTAGCACCTAAATATTAACTGAAAACAGTGACGTCAATTTTAAATAGCATGTAATAATAATGAAACATTTAATTATTCCAGTACTCAGGGAAAATATTTTTGACAGACAGACACAGAGCTTGTCCCCTCTGAAAATGGACATTGGCGAGATTAGTCATTTTAGATTTGTGGAGGATAGTGCAATGATACAGACAGACAGACAGACAGACAGACAGACAGACAGACAGACAGACAGACAGACAGACAGAGACCAATTCCAGAGTCTCCTCTGGTTCTTTTACGTGCACTGTGTACAGCACAATACTTCGGTTTAACGTCCCATCTGAAAGACTTAATTTGATTAGGGTCAGACGGGGGATCTGACATATAACATTCCAGCGTGTTACCACTGGACTACATATCCGTCTGTAGAATTATTCAATTGTAGAGTAACTTTTCTTAACCCATTTCATTCTGGATACTGTTCAAACAGTATATGCAAAGAATATAGAGCCATATCAGCCGCCACGAAACATGCCGTCTGATCAGGCTCTATGCTGTTTGCTATTCAGATGATCTTGCTAAGACACTTAGCTATGTAGCAAACAACATAGATCTATGTTGTTTGCAAAAACGTTAAATGTATCCAGAATGAAATGGGTAAAATACGCCTCTCATTTCTCCAAAAATATGATGAGTGACATAAAATCGTTGTGCCAGAAGTTGGCTGTTATTATTAGAACACCACTATTTGTCATATTTCAAATATCACACTAAACCTTTATTCTCATATGTCATAAACAATACCACCATGTAACGCTGTGATGACCTGCCAATGCTCCAAGAATTACTGTCTTGTATATTCCAGGTCAATAACCAGTGAGGTGTAGTCTAATTAACATCCTTTCCAGGATTATGGGATTTGCTGGCAGGTGTGAAACGGAACTTAACTAGGAGACAACTAAGGTCCGAAAAATTTGATATATAATTATAATAAATGATATTGACAACTGAAAAAGGTTACATTTTTGTCCTAATTTTTTGTTCTTGCGCCAAATTATTAGACCCCCACCCCAATTCCCAGAAAATGCATAATACCAAGCTTATATTAATATATATAGACTATACATAATGTTTTCCTGTGGGCCAATGGAGATAGATATCTCACCACTTCATATGATGCCTGTGGGTCACTTTAGAAAGGTCCCTGACTGGAACTGTCAATTCTCACAGCTTCAGAATTTCCCCCCAAGCCGTGAGAATTGAAAGTCACCTCAGAAAATGCATAATACTGAGCTAATATTGGTAAATTTAGACTTGGCATAATGTTTTCATGCTGGTCAGGTGAGATAGATATCTAACCACTTCATATGATGCCTGTGGTTCACTTTAGATAGGTCCCTGACGGGAACTTTCAATTCTCACAGCTTCAGAATGTTCCCCCAAGCCGTGAGAATTGAAAGTCACCTCAGAAAATGCATAATACCGAGCTACTATTAGTAAATTTAGACTTGGCATAATGTTTTCATGCTGGTCAGGTGAGATAGATATCTAACCACTTCATATGATGCCTGTTGGTCACTTTAGATAGGTCACCGGCCGGAACTTTCAATTCTCACAGCTTCATCATTTTCCCCCCAAGCCGTGAGAATTGAAAGTCACCTCAGAAAATGCATAATACTGAGCTAATTTTAGCAAATTTAGACTTGACATAATGTTTTCATGCTGGTCACTGGGAGCTTTGAAGCATCAACCACTTCCTATGAATGCCTTGGGTGACTTTAGAAAGGTCCCTGACTTGGAACTCATTCATTCTCCCAGCTTCAAGCATTCTTCGCCAAGCCGTGAGAATTGAAGTCACCCTCAGAAAAATTCAATACTACCGGAGCTATATTAGTAAATTTTGACTTGAATGTTTTTCAAATGCTGGTCAGTGAGCTAGATATCTCACCACTTCATATGATGCCTGTGGGTCATTTTAGAAAGGTCCCTGACTGGAACTTTCAATTCTCACAGCTTCAGAATTTTTCCCCAAGCCGTGAGAATTGAAAGTCACCTCAGAAAATGCATAATACTGAGCTAATATTGGTAAATTTAGACTTGCCATAATGTTTTCATGCTGGTCAAGTGAGATAGAGATCTCACCACTTCATATGATGCCTGAGGGTCACTTTAGATAGGTTTCTGACCGGAACTTTCAATTCTCACAGCTTCAGAATGTTTCCCCTTCCTCCCAAATACCGTAGAGAATTGAAAGTCAGCCAGCAGAAGATGCTATTACTGACTACATATTGGTCAATTAGACTTAGGCATACTGTTTTCAATGCGGGTCAGGGTGAGATTAGTAATCTCACCACTTCATATGTGCCTGTGGGTACACATAAACTTAGATAGGTCTCCCTCAGGCACAGGCAACTAATTACAATCCCATCTCCACAGCTTCAACATCTCTCACCCACAGTCCAATGACTCGAGAATTGAAAGTTAATTCCCGACAAGCTATCCGAGCTTAATCTTGGTAAATTAGACTTGACATATTGTTTTCATGCTGGTCAATTGAGACAGATATCTCACCACTTCATATGATGCCTGTGCATCACTTTAGAAAGGTCCCTAACTGGAACTTCCAATTCTCACAGCTTCAGAATTATCCCCCAAGCCGTGAGAATTGAAAGTCACCTCAGAAAATGCATAATACCGAGCTAATATTAGTAAATTTAGACTTGACATATTGTTTTCATGCTGGTCAATTGAGACAGATATCTCACCACTTCATATGATGCCTGTTGGTCACTTTAGATAGGTCCCTGGCCGGAACTTTCAATTCTCACAGCCTCATCATTTTCCCCCCAAGCCGTGAGAATTGAAAGTCACCTCAGAAAATGCATAATACTGAGCTAATATTGGTAAATTTAGACTTGACATAAAGTTTCCATGCTGGTCAGGTGAGATAGATATCTCACCACTTCATATGATGCCTGTGGGTCAATTTAGAAAGGTCCCTGACTGGAACTTTCAATTCTCACAGCTTCAGCATTTTTCTCCAAGCCGTGAGAATTGAAAGTCACCTCAGAAAATGCATAATACCGAGCTAATATTAGTAAATTTAGACTTGACATATTGTTTTCATGCTGGTCAGGTGAGATAGATATCTCACCACTTCATTTGATGCCTGTGGGTCACTTTATATACGTCCCTCTCCGGAACTTTTAATTCTCACTTGTTCAACAATTTTTTCCCAAGCACTGAGAATTGAAAGTCTCATCCGAAAATGCATACCGGTAATTAATACCAAACTAAAATATTAGTCAATTTAGACTTCACATATATGATTTCATGCTGGTCTGTTGATATACAATGTACAGTCAAACCTGTCTTAAGCAGCCAGTCAAAGGAGTCAGAGAAAGTGGCTGCTTAACACAGGTGGCTGCTTAATAGAGGTAAACTATATAATAAAACAACCGATTGGGAACCTGGAAACTTGCTGCTTAATACAGGTTTGGCTGCTTAATGGAGATGACCACTAACACAGGTTTGACTGTAGATATCTCACCACTTCATATGTTGCCTGTGGGTCACTTTGATAGGTCTCTCATTGGAACTTTCAATTATCACAGGATTAACATTTTCAGAAAATATGTATCGGAATATATATATATATGTGTATCATAATGTATATATGAATGTATCGGAATGTATATATATATATATTGGAATGTGTGTTTATGAGTGTGGCTACATATGGGTGTCCTCCATGTGGTGTCCTCCATGTTGCTTAGACTGGAAATGTCGCTTTTACAAATATGTAATGTAAATGTGACGGCCCACTGTATATATGAATGTAATACAACATTGATATTAGTATGTATTGCCTACAGCACACAATTTTCAACAGGACAGCGATCCTAAGCAAGCGTCCAATGCATTCATAGAAGAACACAGGATAAACTGGGTACCATGATCAACTGGTAAGTTAGATAATCAATCAAAAGGATCCTGGTGAGATATTGTAGGCTTGATCCACGTCTGACCTTAATAATATTAATAGACTTTCTGACGAGGTCTGGTGTCGGTGCCTAAGCTGGACACTAAAAGAACCAGCGAAGACGTATTAATTTATTTCATTCCTATAATTTCAATCATTTAGTTTCTTTGTATAATGGTTACTTTGACATTATATTTTATATAAAGGACATCACTAATGCATAATGGTTACTTTTACATTATATTTTATATAAAGGACATCACTAATGTATAATGGTTACATTATATTTTATATAAAGGACATCACTAATGCATTTCTTAAGCAGATGTTATCATATATTATTATCCATAATATCGTTAACTCTGTGTAGTACTGTTCAATATTAATTTTGTTTTGCAGTTCTTTTCTTTCAATAAACGGTTAATATTAAACAAATTAATATGTTTGTGTTTTCAATACTTATACAAATGCAAAATGTCGTAAATTGTAAGATTGGAAACTGTTTTCACCAAATCAAAATGTCGTATAATGTTTATGTTGCCAATTTTCGCTGTAAACCTTTACTATTTTCCAAAGCAATACCTCCGTGTCAACGCATTTGCTGATATTGATGTGCCTGCTTAATTTGGTATTGATTGTTAATTTATTGACGAAAAAAATGAATTTTTTGTATTTTCTGAAAAATCTTTTTTTGAGACGGAACAAGTTATACGACATTTTGATTCGGCACCGTCGATATATATGTAACGGTCAGAATTTCAATAAAATTCATTAGTTACATAATTATTATTTTATTTCATTCCTATAATTTCAATCATTTAGTTTCTTTGTATAATGGTGCATTTTCTTAAGCAGATGTTATCTGATATTATTATCCATAACATGTCTTAGAAGAGTTGTCATAGTTGACATTATTTAGAATTTATGGTTTCAGTAATGCATGTTAGTATTTATAAACATATAACATAGCGAAAGACACTGGACCCGCTACACTCTCTAGCATGGTAGCTTGGGCAGGAGCTCGGATTGTATTCATATTCCTGTCTGGCCTCTATACCGTGCAATCGTGGGACAAGCCGTCCGTGTGTCAAGTACCTAGTCAGTATGTATTTATGTACACAGTCATGCACAAAACCACACCCACAGACAGGCACACACACAATCTTATCTTTATATAAGATAATTATTCAAACTTAAAGCGAGTCGGGTGTGGGGGGGGGTGTACGTTTATATATCGTCGTTACCGGTTGCCCATATGAGCGACGCCTTCTGAAGAGATTAGTCATTATAGATTTTTGGAGGATAGTGCAATGATACAGACAGAGACCCATTCCAGAGTCTCTTCTGGTTCTTTTACGTGCACGGTTTAAAGTCCCATCTGAAAGACGGTTAATTTTATTAGTGTCAGACGGGGGATCGAACTTGCGATCCCTGGATTACCAGTCCAGCGTGTTTACCGCTAGACTACATAGCCGTCTGTAAAAGCGAGTTTCTAGTGGCCTTGTCTATCTTTTATATTTAAAATATTGATCTCGTGGCATTGACATTGTGGAAGTCGTGATAGTGCAGTTGTAGCGCATTCGCTTCAGGTACGAAAGGACCCGAGTTCGCGCCCAGCTGTAGCTGTTATGATTGTGTCCCTTAGCAAGGGACGTAAATTGCTTCTTCTCTCCTTTATCGAGATGGATTCTACCAGAAATGAGGCCTCGAGGACGATTAATATAATGTAGTAAACACTTGTTCTGCAATCTAGTTAAGTTAAATTTGTATAAACTAAACTACAAAAATCTATCTTGATTGATCTAACTTTAAATTATTTATGACAGTCAAAAGGGTCATAAACAATATACAGTTACGATTTTGCCCAATAATGTTATGTCCATTGGTAGAATTGTGTGAATTATTAATATATTCACATTGTAATAGAACATGTAGGGGTGTCGCATCAACAGTTTAGGTCATAAGACTCCAGACTTTCATACAAATATTACGACAACACACTATTTCTACTTAGTAGTTGTGGCCTAACTAATACAGTTTCGGTAATGACAACGGCAGTCATATTGTATGATAAAATCTAGATTATTAATCCATAATCGATTTCATAGTGGCATTTAAATTAGCTGGCTAATCTTACAATAAACTTAAAACTGCAGTATTGGGATACACAAGCTTACTTGAGGATGTGTGAAATATCGATAGCTGATTGGATTATCCATTATAGTTTGATTGACAGGTGTCGTATCGATAACAATAAGCTGTTCCATCAATTGACCGCGTATTCTGTAAGTCATGGTTATACACAAACACGAGCGTTTTAAACCTCATACACTGGACATTGGAGTCTCATTAGTAGCCTTTATCTATTATCATTTATCTCTGTAAATAATTGAGAAATAAAATCTTTAAACTAAAGTGGAGGAAAGATATTGTTATTGACTTTCAATTCTCACAACTTACGTTTCTTATACCCGTAGCGTGAGCCCCGTAAGCAGCAACTAGCGAACTTACGATCCTCACGGACTTACGGGGCTCACGCTACACCGGGACATGCACGCCGTGCGGTCAGAGGCTGTGAGATGTTGCCTCGGCCGGGACATGCACGCCGTGCGGTCAAAGGCTGTGAGATGTGGCCTCGGCCGGGACATGCACGTTGTGCGGTCAGCCGCTGTGAGATGTGGCCTATGCCGGGATATGCACGCCGTGCGGTCAGCCGCTGTGAGATGTTGCCTCGGGACATGCGCGCCGTGTGGTCAGCCGCTGTGAGATGTTGCCTCGGGACATGCACGCCGTGCGGTCAGCCGCTGTGAGATGTGGCCTCGGCCGGGACATGCACGTTGTGTGGCCAGCCGAGGTTAAAAACTTATAGCTGGTCTGGTGCACAGTAAATGGGCAAGTTCAAGAACAGTAGCTGTACATGCTTATTTCATCCACAATATTGAATTTATTTGAATAACAAATACAACAGGTCAAAGTATTTGGTCTGTTGTATATGTGCGCAAAAGTTAATTACGAAATCTTAACACATTATAGTGTATTAAGATAGTTTGCGTATAATGAATATTGCATATGGTAAAACCTTTTTTTATCACTTAGAAAAATTCATTGTCCTTAATTTGAAGTTGTATCATGACTGAATACGTTTTCGTGGTAAAACATGTATGCTTTGTAATGGTTTATAATACGGTTGTATCCCATATTTTAGTTCTTGTAGTTAATATCACTTTAGTTAATATCATTTCTGAAACTACATAGCAATATGGAAGAGCCCATATTTTGGGTATCCATCCCCAAGGTAGAAACGTATCCGTGTATGGGTTATGTTTGTATTGGTTGTGGGTCCTTGACTATGGGTAGTCAGTGGTGTCACATTCCCTTATTTAAGGTCTAGTGGGCTGGTGAATAAATGTCGGCTGTTTGTTTCATATATATTTTTTACTGCAAATAGTGGTATTATAGAAGCCCATATTTTGGGTATCCATCCCCAAGGTAGAAACTTATCCGTGTATGAGTTATGTTTATATTGGTTTTGGGTCCCTGACTATGAGTAGTCACTGGTGTCACATTCCCTATTTAGGGGCCCAGGGGCCGTTCATCAAGTTAACAAAATATAAACTCGGTTCCATTCTATCTCGAAGAAGTCAAAATGGAAACGTTTCAAATCTGGTCAGTTGTAATGAATACGTAAGGTCACTGCCATTTGTTGAACCATAATTTAGTTAATTAGCGTAATCTTTGAATTGAACATTATTACATTGACAAAGTTGGCAGTTTCTTACGGAGGTTGGTGCACCCAAGTACTGGTTAACCGCTGGAGCCTTCCCAGGAAAGGTGTTGTTAGGTAAACTGCCCGCCGGCGATATAGCCCGAAATGGTGCTGATGCAGGCGTAACACCCGAAATATAACATATTAACATAACATTGACAAACATTTCCAAACCTGATTCGGTGATTCGACACCATTTTGTTTATAAGATGATGCTATATGTGGATGGAGTTTGATTGGCTCACTCGATGTGATGAGTTAATGAATTATTCATGTTGACATTTGTGATAATTTGGACTACAGTCATTTAGCATACAGTCAGAAAATACGTATAATTTGGAAGACAGAAACATGCAACATTATATATTATAAGAATGTTTTATCTATGTACGAATGATTAACATTGGAATAATTTGTGTGATACATATGCACGATATATCCAAATTGTTATTATCACATACGTGTTATTGTGTGTTTAGGCTTTCGTTATACTAATGACACTTAACTCCAGAATTCTGAAATAAATAAAACTAAATAAATAAAAACGAAATTTTCGTAAATTTAAATTGTGGATTGGACCTTTTAAATACAGCCCCACCCTCCCCGGTACCTCACGCCAAGTTCACCAATACAGACATCTACATACATATACACCATATCAAATAAAATCCCGAGAGTCGGGTCGGCATTACTGCACTTTACGTTTTACTATATCGGTGAAAATGCAAATGTCTGCAGAATGCAATTTGCTATTATATGGTATAATTGATTTCCAAATATTTGCTTCAAAAACTGTATTTCAACAAATAAACAAACGCAGTTTGTTGACATAACACAATAATGTAAATAGGGTCGACATTCATGCGTAATACAAAGCGTCTATCCTGAATAACACGAGTTATGCTACATATTTACCGTGATATCTCACATGTGTGCCTATGCATATTTATCTTAATTAAATTAACTCTAAACGAAAGTATCGCGTGTTTAGTAACGACTTCAATGCCAACAAATGCCAATTCAGGAGCCTGGATGACCGTTATATGAAATCCTACTTTCACGTTTGAAAGTTTGTATATCCCAAAAACATTGTAACTCCTGACAAATGATACATTTTGGAAAATAAACACATTTCAACACACAAAGCAAACAAAATATATGTTTGGCCTGTAGCGTACACTCCTACACGACCTTTTATTTTATTTAAACACATACTATCTAATACTGCATGTTTATTCATTGCAATTTCAAGACAAATTACATGCACACAACCAATGTTCTGAGATATCTTTGGCTGTAATATATTGTGGAATATATGAAACATAACCCCGGACAGACAGTGAGATACACGGGACCAGAGTAAAAACCAGAGGTAAAAATTCACTAATAATCGTGTATATAATGTAAAAAACTCTGGAAAACTGCATCCAATGCATCTCACATGTTGTTTGTATATTAAAATATTTACAAAACTATAATATATTCATACTCATTTTTACTGTAAACTGTAGCTAGGCCTAGTTACTGTAGCTAGTTTACTGTAGCTAGTTACTGTAGCTACTGCTAGAACGCTTATTTCCTTGCAACATACATACAATTTACAATGCATATAAACCGAATCCACAGATATGAAATGCAAATATGTATGAATACGTAACTTTCACGACAAGAATGTAGATCAATTATTCTTAATAATAAATGTCTATATATACATGTGACTATGGGTAATGTCTGAGACCCGGCATTACAGTGCTGATATAAGTATGCATTCAAGATATTCTATAGAGTACATTAAAATTAGTTCTCTTCAATGAATTCATTTACTTCATTATAATAAAGACAACAAATGTCTCTTATTAAACATAAAGTTGATGCAATCCGACTTAAATGTTCGCTAGAACTAATTCAATTTACATTTCGAACTAGATACATTTTACACGTTCCACTCTAATTGTCTAAACCTATGTTAAATATATTATTCTCCTGCCTAGTGTATACATATCATCCAACTGACACGGAGAAGGACAATATATGTTTTACTTCGTTCAATATGTTTTACTTCGTTCAATATATGTTTTATTTCGTTCATTCTGTTTACATGTAAACGTACTGAAATAAATAATGCTTAAACTAATTCTATATCCATCAACAAGTATCCACCTATCATTGGTCAATAATTCTAATACGTCAGTCAAACTTAATATCAGTTTCCTAGTATTAACAATTATAAATATATATCCTAACATCATTGTATAAGTATAACACTAGCATTATTTCTTATAAATTCTTACAACTTATAAACTCTACTATTGTGACATGAACAATCTAAATACACACATCTTCCATCTATTCAATGATTCAATCAATGCTGTAACAATATTATTATAAAGACACATCAGGCACATGATGTACCTATAAATGCATGTTTGTCAGTTCACCAGAATGCGACATGAAAAATATGAACCCATCAATCTACATTTCAGTGTTTCATTAACCTCATGCTATTGTCAAAATTAAACATCTACAAAATATATCATGTACATGTATTTCCTCACTTAATAAAAACCAAATTCAAACTGGTATTGTTTTTTCCTAGCAATCGGAACAACCGATGCTCAAATCGTTGCCGTCTGGTGCATGACCATCAATAGACGCTAGGTGACTGTTCCAATAATGTAGACTCTTGGTGACTGTTCCAATGATGTAGACGCTTGGTGACTGTTCCAATGATGTAGACGCTAGGTGACTGTTCCAATGATGTAGACGCTTGGTGACTGTTCCAATGATGTAGACGCTAGGCTACTGTTCCAATGATGTAGACGCTAGGTGACTGTTCCAATGATGTAGACGCTAGGTGACTGTTCCAATGATGTAGACGCTAGGTGACTGTTCCAATGATGTAGCGTCGACTGTTCCAATGATGTAGACGCTAGGTGACTGTTACCTAGAATGTAGACGCTAGGTGACTGTTCCAATGATGTAGACGATAGGTGACTGTTCCAATGATGTAGACGCTAGGTTACTGTTCCAATGATGTAGACGCTTGGTGACTGTTCCAATGATGTAGACGCTTGGTGACTGTTCCAATGATGTAGACTCTTGGTGACTGTTCCAATGATGTAGACTCTTGGTGACTGTTCCAATGATGTAGACGCTTGGTGACTGTTCCAATGATGTAGACGCTTGGTGACTGTTCCAATGATGTAGACTCTTGGTGACTGTTCCAATGATGTAGACGCTAGGTTACTGTTCCAATGATGTAGACGCTAGGTGACTGTTCCAATGATGTAGACGCTAGGTGACTGTTCCAATGAGGTAGACGCTAGGTGACTGTTCCAATGATGTAAACTCTTGGTGTCTGTTCCAATGATGTAGACTCTTGGTGTATGTTCCAATGATGTAAACTATTGGTGTCTGTTCCAATGATGTAAACCAGAGATGTGAACTAGCGACTTTGGCCATGGACTACTGAAAAACATGTAGGTTTACAATTAATGCAAGTGGTGTGAAGGCAATATCATAGAGGACTTGTTCTGAATGCGACTAGCAACCGTATTCCAACAATAAAACTGGTGAAAACCAGCAACAATCTAATTAATATATACCCTGTTAAGTGTTTCACTCCTTTTAGATTAGAAGCGGAATAAACACAGATTGTCATAATATATCATAACGGCAACTTAAGAATCATTGTGAAAATCAATGTCATGCAATGCAATTTGTTAAAACAAATTCTCTCACAATTCACCTGTAGACAAAAACAAACCAACATGGAATTAGTGTATATCTCATCTTAGAACTGATGAAACATGCCGGAAACAGAAACCTTTGACACGTTAATCACAAATTGAGGGCAACAGTTTCTATATACAGATCTTTAGATGCCAGTATAAACTAGATTCACGCGTGTATCACATTAGTATAATTTGATGACAATTTAATAATACAACTATAAATACCAAAAAGTTGTTTTCACTTTCATAACGCTTACATTTCTGGTCTTCCGAGTTTGCAATCATTTCTTCCTTCATTGTCACTGCTCGAGTTTCGAATTCCTCCGTGGTCGGGTGTACCATTGTAGCTCTTATCTGACAGACAATCAAACAGTTAATTATGAATTAATATATTCTAATGAATTTGTTTTGTATGTAGTGTTTAATTTTATTTTAAATAAAATTATATTAGTGATCGGCGAAACATGGGGATCACGTGAAGAAATAAAATCATATCTTACACAAACACAAATATCCTCTATGCCCTGCACACATAATCAAATGCAGGTTCAATACGTTGGGAGAGCTGTAGGTTTGCACATTTGTTTGCGGGCGTGTGATTTGAGACATGCACCGGGAACTCAC
The DNA here is from genome assembly GCA_014843695.1 of Archivesica marissinica. NCBI lineage: Eukaryota > Metazoa > Mollusca > Bivalvia > Venerida > Vesicomyidae > Archivesica > Archivesica marissinica. Next base: position 20,412,122 of record CM026394.1, on the reverse strand, counting down.
TTCATTTGACAATCGAGTTGTATTCAACCAGAGCAACACATTCATATGAACAGTTACAGCAACAATATAATCAATATATACCCTGTGACTGTTCCAATGATGTAGACGCTTGGTGACTGTTCCAATGGTGTAGACGCTAGGTGACTGTTCCAATAATGTAGACTCTTGGTGACTGTTCCAATGATGTAGACGCTTGGTGACTGTTCCTATGATGTAGACGCTATGTGACTGTTCCTATGATGTAGACGCTGGGTGACTGTTCCAATGATGTAGACGCTATGTGACTGTTCCTATGATGTAGACGTTGGGTTACTGTTCCAATGATGTAGACGCTAGGTGACTGTTCCAATGATGTAGACGCTAGGTGACTGTTCCAATGGTGTAGACTCTTGGTGACTGTTCCAATGATGTATACGCTTGGTGACTGTTCCAATGATGTAGACGCTAGGTGACTGTTCCAATGGTGTAGACGCTAGGTGACTGTTCCAATGGTGTAGACGCTAGGTGACTGTTCCAATAATGTAGACGCTATGTGACTGTTCCAATGATGTAGACGCTAGGTGACTGTTCCAATAATGTAGACTCTTGGTGACTGTTCCAATGATGTAGACGCTTGGTGACTGTTCCTATGATGTAAACGCTATTTTACTGTTCCTATGATGTAGACGCTGGGTGACTGTTCCAATGATGTAGACGCTATGTGACTGTTCCTATGATGTAGACGTTGGGTTACTGTTCCAATGATGTAGACGCTAGGTGACTGTTCCAATGATCTAGACGCTATGTGACTGTTCCAATGATGTAGACGCTAGGTGACTGTTCCAATAATGTAGACTCTTGGTGACTGTTCCAATGATGTAGACGCTTGGTGATTGTTCCTATGATGTAGACGCTATGTGACTGTTCCTATGATGTAGACGCTGGGTGACTGTTCCAATGATGTAGACGCTAGGTGACTGTTCCAATGATGTAGACGCTAGGTGACTGTTCCAATGGTGTAGACTCTTGGTGACTGTTCCAATGATGTAGACGCTTGGTGACTGTTCCAATGATGTAGACGCTAGGTGACTGTTCCAATGGTGTAGACGCTAGGTGACTGTTCCAATGGTGTAGACGCTAGGTGACTGTTCCAATAATGTAGACTCTTGGTGACTGTTCCAATGATGTAGACGCTTGGTGACTGTTCCAATGATGTAGACGCTAGGTGACTGTTCCAATGATGTAGACGCTAGGTGACTGTTCCAATGATGTAGACGCTAGGTGACTGTTCCAATGATGTAGACGCTAGGTGACTGTTCCAATTATGTAGACTCTTGGTATCTGTTCCAATGATGTAGACGCTAGGTGACTGTTCCAATGGTGTAGACGCTAGGTGACTGTTCCAATGATGTAGACTCTTGGTGACTGTTCCAATGATGTAGACGCTATGTGACTGTTCCAATGATGTAGACGCTGGGTGACTGTTCCAATGATGTAGACGCTAGGTGACTGTTCC
>CM026394.1:20334005-20409627 GCA_014843695.1 Archivesica marissinica | reverse complement strand
GTACCGTGTGGCCACCACCCATGTGTGAGTATTGATCAGCGTACCGTGTGGCCACCACCCATGTGTGAGTATTGATCAGCGTACCGTGTGGCCACCACCCATGTGTGAGTATTGATCAGCGTACCGTGTGGCCACCACCCATGTGTGAGTATTGATCAGCGTACCGTGTGGCCACCTCTCCCCATGTGTGAGTATTGATCAGCGTACCGTGTGGCACCACCCATGTGTGAGTATTGATCAGCGTACCGTGTGACCACCACCATGTGTGAGATGATACGTACCGTGTGCACCACCCATGTGTGAGTATTGATCAGCGTACCGTGTGGCCACCACCCATGTGTGAGTATTGATCAGCGTACCGTGTGGCACCACCCATGTGTGAGTATTGATCAGCGTACCGTGTGGCCACCATCCCATGTGTGAGTATTGATATGTACCGTGTGGCCACCACCCATGTGTGAGTATTGATCAGACGTACCGTGTGACCACCACCCATGTGTGAGGATTGATCAGTGTACCGTGTGGCCACCACCCATGTGTGAGTATTGATCAGCGTACCGTGTGGCCACCACCCATGTGTGAGGATTGATCAGCGTACCGTGTGGCCACCACCCATGTGTGAGTATTGATCAGCGTACCGTGTGGCCACCACCCATGTGTGAGTATTGATCAGCGTACCGTGTGGCCACCACCCATGTGTGAGTATTGATCAGCGTACCGTGTGACCACCACCCATGTGTGAGGATTGATCAGTGGTGTGGCCACCACCCATGGTGAGTATTGATCAGCGTACCGTGGCCACCATCCCATGTGTGAGTATGATATGCGTACCGTGTGGCCACCACCCATGTGTGAGTATTGATCAGCGTACCGTGTGGCACCACCCATGTGTGAGTATTGATCAGCGTACCGTGTGGCCACCACCCCATGTGTGAGTATTGATCAGCGTACCGTGTGGCCACCACCCATGTGTGAGTATTGATCAGCGTACCGTGTGGCCACCACCCATGTGTGAGTATTGATCAGCGTACCGTGTGGCCACCATTCCCCATGTGTGAGGATTGATATGCGTACCGTGTGGCCACCACCCATGTGTGAGTATTGATCAGCGTACCGTGTGGCCACCACCCATGTGTGAGTATTGATCAGCGTACCGTGTGGCCACCACCCATGTGTGAGTATTGATCAGCGTACCGTGTGGCCACCACCCATGTGTGAGTATTGATCAGCGTACCGTGTGGCCACCACCCATGTGTGAGTATTGATCAGCGTACCGTGTGACCACCACCCATGTGTGAGTATTGATCAGCGTACCGTGTGGCCACCACCCATGTGTGAGTATTGATCAGCGTACCGTGTGGCCACCACCCATGTGTGAGGATTGATCAGCGTACCGTGTGGCCACCACCCATGTGTGAGTATTGATCAGCGTACCGTGTGTCCACCACTACCCATGTGTGAGTATTGATCAGCGTACCGTGTGGCCACCACCCATGTGTGAGGATTGATATGCGTACCGTGTGCCACCACATGTGAGTATTGATCAGCGTACCGTGTGGCCACCACCCATGTGTGAGGATTGATATGCGTACCGTGTGGCCACCACCCATGTGAGTATTGATCAGCGTACCGTGTGGCCACCACCCATGTGTGAGTATTGATCAGCGTACCGTGTGGCCACCACCCATGTGTGAGTATTGATCAGCGTACCGTGTGGCCACCACCTATGTGAGTATTGATCAGTGTACCGTGTGTCCACCACACCCATGTGTGAGGATTGATCAGTGTACCGTGTGGCCACCACCCATGTGTGAGTATTGATCAGCGTACCGTGTGGCCACCACCCATGTGTGAGTATTGATCAGCGTACCGTGTGGCCACCACCCATGTGTGAGTATTGATCAGCGTACCGTGTGGCCACCACCCATGTGTGAGTATTGATCAGCGTACCGTGTGGCCACCATTCCCATGTGTGAGTATTGATCAGCGTACCGTGTGGCCACCACCCATGTGTGAGTATTGATCAGCGTACCGTGTGACCACCTCCCATGTGTGAGTATTGATCAGCGTACCGTGTGGCCACCACCCATGTGTGAGTATTGATCAGCGTACCGTGTGGCCACCACCCATGTGTGAGTATTGATCAGCGTACCGTGTGGCCACCACCCATGTGTGAGTATTGATCAGCGTACCGTGTGACCACCACCCATGTGTGAGGATTGATCAGTGTACGTGTGGCCACCACCCATGTGTGAGTATTGATCAGCGTACCGTGTGGCCACCACCCATGTGTGAGGATTGATCAGCGTACCGTGTGGCCACCACCCATGTGTGAGTATTGATCAGCGTACCGTGTGGCCACCACCCATGTGTGAGTATTGATCAGCGTACCGTGTGGCCACCACCCATGTGTGAGTATTGATCAGCGTACCGTGTGACCACCTCTCCCCATGTGTGAGTATTGATCAGCGTACCGTGTGGCCACCTCTCCCCATGTGTGAGTATTGATCAGCGTACCGTGTGGCCACCTCTCCCCATGTGTGAGTATTGATCAGCGTACCGTGTGACCACCTCTCCCCATGTGTGAGTATTGATCAGCGTACCGTGTGGCCACCTCTCCCCATATGTGAGTATTGATCAGCGTACCGTGTGACCACCTCTCCCCATATGTGAGTATTGATCAGCGTACCGTGTGGCCACACCCATGTGTGAGTATTGATCAGCGTACCGTGTGGCCACCACCCATGTGTGAGTATTGATCAGCGTACCGTGTGGCCACCACCCCATGTGTGAGACCCATGTGTGAGTATTGATCAGCGTACCGTGTGGCCACCACCATGTGTGAGTATTGATCAGCGTACCGTGTGGCCACCACCCATGTGTGAGTATTGATCAGCGTACCGTGTGGCCACCACCCATGTGTGAGTATTGATCAGCGTACCGTGTGGCCACCACCCATGTGTGAGTATTGATCAGCGTACCGTGTGACCACCACCCATGTGTGAGTATTGATCAGCGTACCGTGTGGCCACCACCCATGTGTGAGTATTGATCAGCGTACCGTGTGACCACCACCCATGTGTGAGTATTGATCAGCGTACCGTGTGGCCACCACCCATGTGTGAGTATGTCAGCGTACGGTGGCCACCATCCCCATGTGTGAGGATTGATATGCGTACCGTGTGGCCACCACCCATGTGTGAGTATTGATCAGCGTACCGTGTGGCCACCACCCATGTGTGAGGATTGATCAGTGTACGTGTGGCCACCACTCATGTGTGAGTATTGATAAGCGTACCGTGTGACCACCACCCATGTGTGAGTATTGATCAGCGTACCGTGTGGCCACCACCCATGTGTGAGGATTGATAAGCGTACCGTGTGGCCACCACCCATGTGAGTATTGATCAGTGTACCGTGTGGCCACCACCCATGTGTGAGTATTGATCAGGTACCGTGTGGCCACCACCCATGTGTGAGGATTGATCAGCGTACCGTGTGCCACACCCATGTGTGAGTATTGATCAGCGTACCGTGTGGCCACCACCCATGTGTGAGGATTGATCAGCGTACCGTGTGGCCACCACCCATGTGTGAGGATTGATCAGCGTACCGTGTGGCCACCACCCATGTGTGAGTATTGATCAGCGTACCGTGTGGCCACCACCCATGTGTGAGTATTGATCAGCGTACCGTGTGGCCACCACCCATGTGTGAGTATTGATCAGCGTACCGTGTGGCCACCACCCATGTGTGAGTATTGATCAGCGTACCGTGTGGCCACCACCCATGTGTGAGTATTGATCAGCGTACCGTGTGGCCACCCTCCCCATGTGTGAGTATTGATCAGCGTACCGTGTGGCCACCACCCATGTGTGAGTATTGATCAGCGTACCGTGTGGCCACCACCCATGTGTGAGTATTGATCAGCGTACCGTGTGGCCACCACCCATGTGTGAGTATTGATCAGCGTACCGTGTGACCACCACCCATGTGTGAGTATTGATCAGCGTACCGTGTGGCCACCACCCATGTGTGAGTATTGATCAGCGTACCGTGTGGCCACCACCCATGTGTGAGTATTGATCAGCGTACCGTGTGGCCACCACCCATGTGTGAGTATTGATCAGCGTACCGTGTGTCCACCACTACCCATGTGTGAGTATTGATCAGCGTACCGTGTGGCCACCACCCATGTGTGAGGATTGATATGCGTACCGTGTGCCACCACCCATGTGAGTATTGATCAGCGTACCGTGTGGCCACCACCCATGTGTGAGGATTGATATGCGTACCGTGTGGCCACCACCCATGTGAGTATTGATCAGCGTACCGTGTGGCCACCACCCATGTGTGAGTATTGATCAGCGTACCGTGTGGCCACCACCCATGTGTGAGTATTGATCAGCGTACCGTGTGGCCACCACCCATGTGTGAGTATTGATCAGCGTACCGTGTGGCCACCACCCATGTGAGTATTGATCAGCGTACCGTGTGTCCACCACAACCCATGTGTGAGGATTGATCAGTGTACCGTGTGGCCACCACCCATGTGTGAGGATTGATCAGCGTACCGTGTGGTCACCACCCATGTGTGAGTATTGATCAGCGTACCGTGTGGCCACCACTCCCCATGTGTGAGGATTGATATGCGTACCGTGTGGCCACCACCCATGTGTGAGTATTGATCAGCGTACCGTGTGGCCACCACCCATGTGTGAGGATTGATCAGTGTACGTGTGGCCACCACTCATGTGTGAGTATTGATAAGCGTACCGTGTGACCACCACCCATGTGTGAGTATTGATCAGCGTACCGTGTGTCCACCACCCATGTGTGAGTATTGATCAGCGTACCGTGTGGCCACCACCCATGTGTGAGTATTGATCAGCGTACCGTGTGGCCACCATCCCATGTGTGAGGATTGATCAGCGTACCGTGTGGCCACCATTTCCCATGTGTGAGGATTGATCAGCGTACCGTGTGGCCACCACCCATGTGTGAGTATTGATCAGCGTACCGTGTGGCCACCACCCATGTGTGAGTATTGATCAGCGTACCGTGTGGCCACCACCCATGTGTGAGTATTGATCAGCGTACCGTGTGGCCACCACCCATGTGTGAGTATTGATCAGCGTACCGTGTGGCCACCACCCATGTGTGAGTATTGATCAGCGTACCGTGTGGCCACCATCCCATGTGTGAGGATTGATAGCGTACCGTGTGGCCACCACCCATGTGTGAGTATTGATCAGCGTACCGTGTGGCCACCACCCATGTGTGAGTATTGATCAGCGTACCGTGTGGCCACCACCCATGTGTGAGTATTGATCAGCGTACCGTGTGGCCACCACCCATGTGTGAGTATTGATCAGCGTACCGTGTGACCACCACCCATGTGTGAGGATTGATCAGCGTACCGTGTGGCCACCACCCATGTGTGAGTATTGATCAGCGTACCGTGTGGCCACCACCCATGTGTGAGTATTGATCAGCGTACCGTGTGGCCACCACCACCCATGTGTGAGTATTGATCAGCGTACCGTGTGCACCACCACCCATGTGTGAGGATTGATCAGCGTACCGTGTGACCACCTCCCATGTGTGAGTATTGATCAGTGTACCGTGTGGCCACCACCCATGTGTGAGTATTGATCAGCGTACCGTGTGGCCACCACCCATGTGTGAGTATTGATCAGCGTACCGTGTGGCCACCACCATTTAACCCACCACCCATGTGAGTATTGATCAGCGTACCGTGTGGCCACCACCCATGTGTGAGATTGATGCGTACCGTGTGGCCACCACCCATGTGAGTATTGATCAGCGTACCGTGTGGCCACCACCCATGTGTGAGTATTGATCAGCGTACCGTGTGGCCACCACCCATGTGTGAGTATTGATCAGCGTACCGTGTGGCCACCACCCATGTGTGAGTATTGATCAGCGTACCGTGTGGCCACCACCCATGTGAGTATTGATCAGCGTACCGTGTGTCCACCACACCCATGTGTGAGGATTGATCAGTGTACCGTGTGGCCACCACCCATGTGTGAGGATTGATCAGCGTACCGTGTGGCCACCACCCATGTGTGAGTATTGATCAGCGTACCGTGTGGCCACCACTCCCCATGTGTGAGGATTGATATGCGTACCGTGTGGCCACCACCCATGTGTGAGTATTGATCAGCGTACCGTGTGGCCACCACCCATGTGTGAGGATTGATCAGTGTACGTGTGGCCACCACTCATGTGTGAGAATTGATAAGCGTACCGTGTGACCACCACCCATGTGTGAGTATTGATCAGCGTACCGTGTGGCCACCACCCATGTGTGAGTATTGATCAGCGTACCGTGTGGCCACCATCCCATGTGTGAGTATTGATAAGCGTACCGTGTGGCCACCACTCATGTGTGAGTATTGATCAGCGTACCGTGTGACCACCACCCATGTGTGAGGATTGATCAGCGTACCGTGTGGCCACCACCCATGTGTGAGGATTGATCAGCGTACCGTGTGGCCACCACCCATGTGTGAGTATTGATCAGCGTACCGTGTGGCCACCACCCATGTGTGAGTATTGATCAGCGTACCGTGTGGCCACCACCCATGTGTGAGTATTGATCAGCGTACCGTGTGGCCACCACCCATGTGTGAGTATTGATCAGCGTACCGTGTGGCCACCACCCATGTGTGAGTATTGATCAGCGTACCGTGTGGCCACCACCCATGTGTGAGTATTGATCAGCGTACCGTGTGGCCACCACCCATGTGTGAGTATTGATCAGCGTACCGTGTGGCCACCACCCATGTGTGAGTATTGATCAGCGTACCGTGTGGCCACCACCCATGTGTGAGTATTGATCAGCGTACCGTGTGACCACCACCCATGTGTGAGTATTGATCAGCGTACCGTGTGGCCACCACCCATGTGTGAGTATTGATCAGCGTACCGTGTGGCCACCATCCCATGTGTGAGGATTGATAAGCGTACCGTGTGGCCACCACCCATGTGTGAGTATTGATCAGCGTACCGTGTGGCCACCACCCATGTGTGAGGATTGATCAGCGTACCGTGTGGCCACCACCCATGTGTGAGTATTGATCAGCGTACCGTGTGGCCACCACCCATGTGTGAGTATTGATCAGCGTACCGTGTGGCCACCACCCATGTGTGAGTATTGATCAGCGTACCGTGTGGCCACCACCCATGTGTGAGTATTGATCAGCGTACCGTGTGGCCACCACCCATGTGAGTATTGATCAGCGTACCGTGTGGCCACCAACCCATGTGTGAGTATTGATCAGCGTACCGTGTGGCCACCACCCATGTGTGAGTATTGATCAGCGTACCGTGTGGCCACCACCCATGTGTGAGTATTGATCAGCGTACCGTGTGGCCACCACTCCCATGTGTGAGTATTGATCAGCGTACCGTGTGGCCACCACCCATGTGTGAGTATTGATCAGCGTACCGTGTGGCCACCACCCATGTGTGAGTATTGATCAGCGTACCGTGTGGCCACCACCCATGTGTGAGTATTGATCAGCGTACCGTGTGGTCACCACCCATGTGTGGTCACCAATCCCTCCGGCCAGAACACATATGTATAGGTCCATACGTTTAAAGCTTGGAATGACAGACGTTAGTGTTCTTGATGAAGCTAGCCTACTGTTTTAGATAAGTCGGCCGTATGTTTGTCCACTCTCATGCAGGCATAAACTTGTCCAAAATCGTAATAAATAAGAAATAAAAAATATTAAGTAATAAAATTAAGCTATAACAAAAAGGTAATAATAAATAATTAATAAGTATTAACTAATATTGATGGTCCAGGGCGTCCGTAAAATAGGTACAACATCTTTATCGCTTAATCGTCTTATAGGCTATCATGACCCATTTACCCTATAGAAAACTGTTCTTCAAGTCACGGTATCATATAGCAGTATAGCTATCACATGTTTGACCTTTCACATATTTTATAAGTACAGTGTCGATATGTATATATCTGTTTCAGTTATAACATACTAGGACAACGGGATTTGAGGTAAGCCATTATTTGTAATTTGTCAAGTGCTATTATGACATTAACATGTCACTGTACATGAGTGTTTATAATTCCGCTTGAGCCGTTATGATTATGCCCTTAGGCAAGGCATCTTAAATCCCACATGCCTCTTCTCTCTCCATCGTGGCAATCGATTCCATCTGGAATGAGGTCTCGAGAATGATTAATATAAGTTGTAAGAACTTGTTTCGCAATCGGCCTAAAATAAATGTGTATAAACTAATCGATTCACAGGTATATTCACAATAACTTGAGAGCTACCATACAGTTTACATCCGTTATGTCAAAATCGGTTATGTCGAATTATCCGGTTATCTCGAAGTCGGATCACAGTACCGTTTCAGACACTAGCATGTTACATATAACTGGCTCGGCTTATATATATAAGTCAAATTTCGGTTATGTCGAAGTATTTTGTTCGGTCCGACGGAATTCGACATAGTGGATGTAGACTGTATTATCAATAAGACACCAAAAACCATGTATAAGGCACCAATAACATCATACCTCTATACTAGACACCCACTCTATTATAATAATTAGGCTACAAGAATGTAATGCCTAGCTAGCATGTTCATGCTTGGAGTGTTGGGTGGGGTATGGCATGCAGTGTATTCCTGTGTATTATTATAATAGAGGATGGGGTCCTGAGATAAAGGAGCAGGTTTATTTAGACTAGACCAATTTTTCAAAAGTGTGCATGCTAGGGGCAAATCGTAGTACAAGCAATTCGATGTCATATATAACACAATTTGGGTATGCTGAATGCGATGCAGGTGTTTACCAAGCTGAAATATGTGTCCTAAAGTGGCGACCATTGAAATGCTTAATAACCACACAAATAATTACTGTAACTTAATATCTATCTATATTTGGGTGCATAATTACTTGCACTACATCTAAGTTACTGTAATCAATAATATGCAGCATATAGACATAAACATGTTGCCCCTCATATGGTTTAAGGTCAAGGTTAACACTGATATTAGCGATAAAATGGTCAATATATAGTTAAATCTGTATGTACCGTTCTCGGTAGAACATACATGCCCAAAGTTCACATTTCTTGCTATCCTTTACTAGTAGATTACTCTACTGTATTATTCAACACATTTAAATGTATGGCAACTCTAAAGCATACTATGTGTACCTTGTATGTGCTGTTATATGCAGTCTCTATTTATGCGTTGTCGGCCATTACAAAATGTTCATACATTCACTCTGTTTACACGCACGCACGCACGCACGCACGCGCGCGCGCGCGCGCGCGCACACACACACACACCGAAGTACAGTTCATGTTTGCCTTCCGGCATTTACAACGAAAGGTTCTGCACTGCTGCTTACATGAACAATATATCATCTCTGTGCAGCTGGCTGGCATGGGACTTCAGAATGGGCTGTATACCATGTTCCGTCTGTTTCGGGATCCGGTATTTACGGGATCCGGTAGAACTGGCACACTGCACTGAGCTTGTCGCTATATCATGCATTGATAATGTACTCTCATTAGATGGAAGCGCAGCGCAGCGCATCTTGTGTTGGACACATTGCTTCTGGTTTTCCATTCTTGGAGAACTGTAAAACACGGTTCATTAACGCAATCAGTTTGTTGTATGTTGTACAGCCTGCACATAAATGCTTCTGCGGCCACCACAGCGTATTCATTGAGTTCCCCCAATCCTAGGTAATTTAGCATTGCACCATGCTGCATAAATACTTTACATGATGACTGTTTGGTATGGTTGGAGATGTATGATGTCGTATCACATCCAGTCAAAGCGTTAAATGGCAGCAATGTTGTTACAACGTCTTCGGACAACTTGTCACATACATCTTTCATTGGAATGTATCTTCCTTTCTTAGCTGTACCTGTCATGAGCCATAAGTGTTGACACTAAATCTGCTGGAAGTGTGAAACTAGGAGAAGAAGAACGTCCGTGTCTCTTTCGAAATCTTTCGAAATAACTATGGTTGTATATGGAGTTTGGACAGCATGCAAGATTATTCTCGTATCAGCCTCTTCATGGGATGACTTCAGCGTAGTTACTGTTGTTCCTAATGACGACTTTGCTTCCATTTCATCAGAGAACCCTCCAGAAACAACAATATCCTTGCCATGTGGCACCTGTGATATCAGCCCTTCTGACAAAAACCTTGCCAAGTCTGCTTTATTCTCAGGTAGAGCCATAAAATGCTTCCAATTCTTAGGAAGAGGGACACCCCGGGCTTCAATAAGATGTCTGATGGGTTGAGCAGGGTTGGAGCGTCGAGTTCTTGTACTGGCTTTGATGGAGAATTCCCTGTATCTGTCAAACACTATATCAACACGCTCATATCTGGCCCCCATGTGTATGACATACTTTACAAATGTGTCCGCAAGATCTCCAAATGTATTGGCATCGACTTGTTTCCCTAGTGCTACAACAAGTGCTTGACCATCGATGATTAGACAAGCTGCTGGACCTTGTAAATCAAGCTAAGGATACAGGTACTGACATCAATTTATGCATCATGATGGAACGTAGGTCAACCTGTCGGCCTGCTTCATATGATGTGATCATTCGGTGAAGAACACTCCTGTCTACCTTCAATATCGTCTGTTTGTCTTTATCTTTGCCAGGTTTCTAGAAAGAATATAGGTTCGCAAATGTTGCAGCATTCTGTTGTCGTAGCGAAGCATGGATCCCAACTTCTGGAATTAAATTCCCCTTATCGCTCTTCTACAAAGTTAGTGACTTCTTTCTGTCGATATTCTTTTACACCAATAAGTGAACTTTGAATTTCAGCGGTTGCCAAATCTTTAGTGGTTATGTTCTGCAATGATTCTTTGTTTGATTCGGAGGACATAGAATTTTCATCATCTCTGTCACGGTTTTGTCTTGATGTTCCACTCTCGGGAAGATGTATGTTACCTGGGAATAGGTTATACATTGCATGTGTGTGATGCAATTTGGGACCTCAAGTTGTACGATAGTGTCCATCTGGAGAGAGTTGTTTTTGATTGTGTAATGCCTACTATTCCACCACCTCGTTTGCCTGTGCCGTTTAACCATTCCTGAGCTTGATCTGGATAAACCTGATTGAAACGTGTAGGGGAACGTTTTACAACAAAGGTGCCATTCATGAATTCACTTTTGATATATTCAGGGAGCTGGTGCATTTCTGCTAGGTAAACTGGACCCCATCTAGCATAATTCAGGTGATCGTATCTCATGAAGTATGGCAACATCATACTGAATAATGTTAGATACAAGTCCCATAAACCATCACGTAATGCTCGTATAAACATCAGAAGGATTGACACTAACTCCATTTATGTCCACCAAAAGGCAAAAAGTTGCCTTACTGGATTATGTTTGGATGTAGTCTCTTATTACTCTCTGAAATGGATTGGTTGTTAGAATTTCAATCAACTGAATGGTGTGCTGTTCATCTTTCTCTAATTGTAATATCTGTTCATGACATTGTTGATCGACATTTAGGAAAGCATATCGGGTATAAGGGTTAGGGTTATATGCTTGTACCGTCAGCTTATGAGCGTGCATGCCCTTGTTGTACGCCTTCAAGAGCTAGCAATCCACTCTCTATCCAAACGTCTGCTAAACCAGAGCCATCCATATTGTCATCTATGACTTTCATAACTTCCATGGATATGTGAAGTCCTCCAAGGCGTGGGTTAAGTTTATGCTTGTATTCGGGAACCCCCCACTTCAATTCCATGAGTCTACAGTAAAGTGCCTGATCAACTGTAATGACAATGTACTTTTGTCCAAAATGTGATGATATAGACATACATCTTTTGACAACCGTGTTCAAGGTATCAAGTCCATGGGCTGGGGCTAGAATGATCGGTAAAACTGTTGTCTGCTCCGGGTCATTTGACGAAATTGACTGATTGAACATTTCCCACCCAGCTGTATGCGTTTGCGCCTGATGCTGAAAATAGAAAGCTAGATCGGTTGCTTTTGCTTTCTTGACACACTCCTCATATTCTGTTGATGTATCAAACCCCGAATGGTGAACAGGTGTAGTCAAAACAGGCTCGCTCACAGATTTGTTTATTCTCACTGGATATAGTTCCTGTAGGATATTAGGAACATTCAGTACATGAGCTGATGATGTATTTAGGGTGTGAATTGTTTTATCATTCGACTCTCCACGTTGCCAGGATGCCGACTGAGTGGCATGAAATGTGTTTTACCATCGAGCGTCTCATAAAGAATGTCAATATTGTCAGCTGTGTAGTGAATGAACTGGTTTCTTGTAAGGTTAGTAGGGATCACAGCACCAGTATCATGATCAAGGGACTTGAGTGCTTTCAGCAAGTGTCGTCTCTTGTAAAACCTGAGTGTAGCTTACCCCCACTCACACCATACACTAGATCTTGAGCTACACTCAGTACTTTACTGCGATTAACTTCAACACTAGTGCAATTGTCATCATTTAGAGCTTCTTGACCAACACATAGCAGTTATAGTAGCATGTACAGACTGTCTGGGACACACGGTATAGATTCACTATGTAGTTCATAGATAACCCTTTATGTCCTGACATTGCCATGATGCCACCACGAACTTTCAGAGCTACCTGTACAAGTGATAGATACATATCATCTTCTCCTTTGTAAACAGGCAATGATGTTTCACCATCATATGTATCTTCTGTAATCTGAATTGCAGCAGCTTGTTGATAGTCAGAAGGAATAAGTATTGTTTTTCTGTCAGCAATATTCCGATCAATTGGCTGGTGAAAATAAAATATACCTCCAAGTTTAGATTGTATTTTGTTTTTGAATGTTGACCGTTTACTTATATACGACAGTGGTATTGTTGTTGAGGATTCCATCGCAAGCTGTTCGTACCGTACCCAAGAACAAAATACTAACAACTAGATCTACTATGCTCAATATTATGACAAATAGAATTATACTGCTTAGTGTTTAATAATATAAGATATGTTCATAGTGTAGTCTAAAGCCATACCATTGGTGAACACTATTTTCAACATTTCATATGCATATCTATTAGGGTATATATTCTAGATTTAGCAAGACACGTTTATGGTTTGCAATGAACAGTGTTCTGTAGATTCTAGTATGATCAAATATGGCAGCTTTCTACCAAAACAAAAATCATTTGACCTTCAATTTCGCTGTTGGCCTTGACCTTTGAGGTTGAAATTACAAACTTAAAAGATCATACAATATATGTGGTAACTAAATTATTGAACAACTACATATTTGTACCAATGTGAACAAGATATAGTAAGTACAGGAATGTTATTGTGTTTTTACTATTAAAATATATGTAAAAAATGGTCACCTTTTTGAATTGACCGTTTGAAGGTCAAGGACACATATTTCGGCTTGGTAAACACCTGCATCAAATTCGGCATACCCAAATTATAATAAAACCGCTCGTTTACCAATTGTACTACGATTTGCCCCTAGCACTTTATCGAGGACCATTTTCAGAAAATTGGTCTAGTCTAATTGACGCCTTATACATTGTTTGTTGGTGTTGTATGGATACAATCACAAGTTCCGCTGGCCTGGCATTCACTATATTGCATAAACATCCACAAACACGTGAACTCGTCTTTCAAAATCTAAGGTATCATCTACGAAAGGGTTTTAATGACATAATATAGTGAATTAGTAGTATTCTCTCATCAGTTATTGTTTCATTCAGTTTTTATTAATATATAGTAGATATATGAATTTGAATGTCTGTTATACCATTAATTAACCGTGTCATAATTGAAACTAGCAACTGTTATGCATATGATGGTAAAACAAACTCAAACACGAAGTAAGTCCCGTTCAGGTTTTTGTGAACAATATCATATAGTGTCGGAACAGTATATTGCCTGGTAGAGACATTGAGAAAAACTGTGCAGCAAAACTAAAACCACTACAGTGACATTAAGGTAAGACACTAAGTTCCACCCGCCTTGAGATCCAACATAAATGCATTTAGATCATTCAAAACTCAATATCAACTTAAATGGTTGTGGATGGGAGGGGGATTGGAGTGAATTTTCTCACAAATACAATTTTTCTTTTTGATCGTAACAAGTTGAACAGCCGGAAAGTCACGTGGTGACGCTTGGTTTAAAAATAAATATTTTCAGTGGAGCTAGAAATCCACTAACGCGGAACAGAAACACGGAGTAGTCAGAGGTATTCTTGGAGAAACACGGAGTAGTCAGAGATATTCTTTGAGAAACACGGAGTAGTCAGAGGTATTCTTGGAGAAACACGGAGTAGTCAGAGGTATTCTTGGTAAAGACCCAACTTGCTTTATCAACGAAGAATGCTTTAATAACATATGCATGCCATGTCAATGTACTTTAAATGCTTTTATTTTTTATAAGTAACACACCAAACATCTTTCATGCAAAAATGTATTAAGTAAATATTATTTATTATTAGTATATAAATAAAATTATTTTATTATATAGAGTAATATTGAATTTCTGAAAACTAAAATATATAACCAATTGGACTTTAATTTACAGCTGTAATTGTATATTAAAACATTAAACTACATGTACTAGTAAATATTGGTCTACATCATAAATCAAGTTATATTAGTATTATATTGGACTTATTATATAGATATGTGGTACTGGGCTAATTTAGCAATGTTTTCACTGGGTTATGGTTAGGTTCGAGCTGTCATCGGGACAATTTTCTGAGTTTGCCATGGAATGGGGATTCTCGCATGCGACCATTTGTCCTCTAAACTAAAGTTGCAATGCTCTAGCAGAGAAAACAACGTCTATTGCCAACGGCATATTCCTTAACGCTAAGAAAAGTTAAAAAAAGGATCCTTATCCTGCAATACTAGATAATAGAAATATTCAACAAGAGTGTGTGTATTCCCCTTGTAAACTGTTGAATGGTATTGTAACAAGAGCAATCTTACCTGTAGCAAATGAACAATTAATGCCAGATAAGGTCAACCCATCAAAAGCTCGAACATAAATGCACCAACTCAAAAACAAGCAAACATACTATTTTGATAGGCTTTCCAAACCTTTAATACCCTTGAAGCAAACTGAATGTGTACGAGTTCAATTTGGGAACGTATGCATGTCCGCCAAGGTTATTCAAAGTCAAGAAGTAGTAATTTACGGTCTTGAGAGACGGTTATTAAACAGAACTACAGAAAGGTTTCCAGGGATAACCGTATTTGGTTGAAACATGTTGACTAGAACTTCAAAATGTTCTTCTGAAAACCACACAGAAACGTCCACTTAAACGGAAAATGAAATTGATAACCTACAAAATATTGCAAGCATGCTTATGTTACAAAAGCCCAATTCATCCCGCTATGTAACAGTATCAGGAGGAGAGGATAAGCCTAACACATTGTATGATACTGAGAAGTAGGTCAGGTTGCAGTGACATTGTTGATACTGATTAGATTAAGTGTACTGCTAACCAAACAATGAGTTGAATTAACAATTACCGTAGTTGTGTTATACATATAATGATTTTATGACTTACATATGTTTAGATATTTAATAAGAGTTTATATATTTAATAAAACTAGATTATAATTGGAATGATCTTTTATTTATATCATCATAACAAAACAAACTTTAATACAATAATTAACAAAAGTAAGAAAATGTAGTGTTTTGCTAAATTCTTTCTGCCTGAAATATCCTATAAGTTATGACCTTTGACATAACTATGGCAACCGCCATGCACAAATAGCACTCGGACATTTTTCAGAAATATTGGAAGAAAGTTTAAATTGACACATTTCCCGTACCTCTATACATTACTGTATAATTTCAATGGATTATTAGTAAAAGCCATTTAGTTTAAGTTTCGATATTAAATAGGGTAAATATTTCGAATCTGTTGCCAGCGGAACAATGTTTACAAGCCCGTAAAATATGTTAGAAAACTATGGCATGATATTTGAGCCTTTATCTCGGGATAACCCCTTCCAACAACCATTCACCATGGATCAATGTTCATTTGATAATAGATTATGAATACTTTTCAACATACACAATGTATGTATGGAAATTGAATGACAACTGTCACTCGCCTTACACGACGCTTTATTTTTCCAAATAAGAAATACAAGTTTACTTAAGCTAATCTAAATATTTACTATTCTAAATCAAAGTGGCTACGTTCCACCAGCCTTGAGATCTAGCCTAAATGCATTTAGATGATTCAAAATTCAAATACAACATGTAAACTCAATAACAACTTAAATGGTGGTGGATGGGAGGCGAATTGGAGTGTATTTTCTCACAAATATAAGTTTTCTCGTAACAATGTCATGAGCCTCTCTTTCTTCTTATGTCTATTTTCCGATATCAATGCTCTAACCAGGGTCTATCCTATCGTAGACTCGCTGGAGTTGTCTAGGGGGTTTCTCTACGGTCCTTCAACAATGCTCTATCCAGGGTCTATCCTATCGTAGACTCGCTGGAGTTGTCTATGGGGGTTTCTCTACGGTCCTTCAAATACTATAACTCAACACAGTCTTTCATTTTCCTTTGTATAATATCATCTACAACAATCTCGCTTTATTTCAAATCTATAACATGTATCATTTATTTATGATTTCTCGTATCATTAGCCTTCAGGATATTCCGTCTAATACTATCTCTTATATTATAGTTCGTCTCACAATTTCAATGTGTTATAACAGTTCTACTAATATACTAATTTCCTTCACTTTACCAAACCATTCTAATAGATATATTAGCCAAAACAATCGTTTCTTAAAAGGCCTAATTATCTTCCGTTCACATATTTAATACAACTTTAATATTTAAGAGTTAATACTTCTTTAAATATTAATATTTCTAACTATCATAGAAACAGTTTATATACTAATAGTGAGTAACATCATTTCCTTAACGCCATCCATGGCTGGATAAGAATGCACTAATATCTTAATAATTTTTCATTTATTAAATAGCAGAATTAACATCTATAACAGACGTTACGGCGCCAAACATCTGTGATGCTATACAATATTAGTACGTGTTTATATGTCATCAAGAGCGGCGGCGATTATCTTACATAACTGACCAGCTGCCTTCGGCTGTCAAAATATATTTTGTTCCCGCGCAAACAGAGAACTGATAAGTTAGGCGCGAAAATAAAAGCAGACGATTATACATAATACATAATAATCATAATATTACATGGTTAACAATGGGTCATATATATAAATAAATAAATGTATTTATATAATACATTTCTATTTATATATGACAATAATTTATTCGTACAAATATATTGTTTGTTTTTTTCTATCTTTTGCACAACAAGTTGAACAGCCGGAAAGTCACGTGGTGACGCTTGGTTTAAAAGTAAATATTTTTAGTGGAGCTAGAAATCCACTAACGCGGAACATAAACACGGAGTAGTTAGAGGTATTCTGGAGAAACACGGAGTAGTCAAACAAACACGGAGTAGTTAGAGGTATTCTTGGAGAAACACGGAGTAGTCAGAGGTATTCTTGGGGAAACACGGAGTAGTTAGAGGTATTCTTGGAGAAACACGGAGTAGTCAGAGGTATTCTTGGGGAAACACGGAGTAGTTAGAGGTATTCTTGGAGAAACACGGAGTAGTCAGAGGTATTCTTGGGGAAACACGGAGTAGTTAGAGGTATTCTTGGAGAAACACGGAGTAGTCAGAGGTATTCTTGGGGAAACACGGAGTAGTTAGAGGTATTCTTGGAGAAAACAGTAGTCAGAGGTATTCTTGGAGAAACACGGAGTAGTCAGAGGTATTCTTGGGAAACACGGAGTAGTAGAGGTATTTTGGAGAAACACGGAGTAGTCAGAGGTATTCTTGGAGAAACACGGAGTAGTCAGAGGTATTCTTGGAGAAACACGGAGTAGTCAGAGGTATTCTTGGAGAAACACGGAGTAGTTAGAGGTATTCTTGGAGAAACACGGAGTAGTCAGAGGTATTCTTGGAGAAACACGGAGTAGTCAGAGGTATTCTTGGAGAAACACGGAGTAGTTAGAGGTATTATTGGAGAAACACGGAGTAGTCAGAGGTATTCTTGGTACAGACCCAACTTGCTTTATCAACGCTAAATATTATTTGGTCCAATCATCATATAAACTAATGCTGTGAAATATAAATATGAATGATGATGTGAACAATAGGCATTTCTTAGCATATATATGTGTGCATTTCTTAGCATATATATGTGTGCATTTCTTAGCATATATATGTGCATTTCTTAGCATATATATGTGTGCATTTCTTAGCATATATATGTGCATTTCTTAAATTTATTGTAAACATATTCTGAAAATTACAGATTGTAGAACGTCATTAATGTCATTTCAATCGTTCTTTTAAAAACATAATGTTTATGTGTGTCACTAAGCAAATAACAATGTTCTCAATTGGTAGAATATAGAGATGTAATTGGTAGCATATTGAGTTGTAAATGGTAGCATAGTGAGTTGTAATTGGTAGCATAGTGAGTTGTAATTGGTAGCATAGTGAGTTGTAATTGGTAGCATAGTGAGTTGTAATTGGTAGCATATTGAGTTGTAAATGGTAGCATAGTGAGTTGTAATTGGTAGCATATTGAGTTGTAATTGGTAGCATATTGAGTTGTAATTGGTAGCATATTGAGTTGTAATTTGTAAAATATAGAGTTGTAATTGGTAGCATAGTGAGTTGTAATTGGTAGCATATTGAGTTGTAATTTGTAAAATATAGAGTTGTAATTGGTAGCATAGTGAGTTGTAATTGGTAGCATAGTGAGTTGTAATTGGTAGCATATTGAGTTATAATTGGTAGCATAGTGAGTTGTAATTGGTAGCATAGTGAGTTGTAATTGGTAGCATATTGAGTTGTAATTGGTAGCATAGTGAGTTGTAATTGGTAGCATATTGAGTTGTAATTGGTAGCATATTGAGTTTTAATTGGTAGCATAGTGAGTTGTAATTGGTAGCATATTGAGTTGTAATTGGTAGCATAGTGAGTTGTAATTGGTAGCATAGTGAGTTGTAATTGGTAGCATATTGAGTTGTAATTGGTAGCATATTGAGTTGTAATTGGTAGCATATTAAGTTGTAATTGGTAGCATAGTGAGTTGTAATTGGTAGCATAGTGAGTTGTAATTGGTAGCATATTGAGTTGTAATTGGTAGCATAGTGAGTTGTAATTGGTAGCATATTGAGTTGTAAATGGTGGGATATTAAGTTGTAATTGGTAGCATATTAAGTTGTAATTTGTATCATATTGAGTTTTAATTTGTAGCATATTTAGTTTTAATTTGTAGCATATTTAGTTTTAATTTGTAGCATATTGAGTTTTAATTGGTTGCATATTGAGTTGTAATTTGTAGCATATTGAGTTGCAATTGGTAGCATATTGAGTTTTAATTTGTAGCATATTGAGTTGCAATTGGTAGCATATTGAGTTGCAATTGGTAGCATATTGAATTGTAAAGTTTTAGCATATTGAGTTGAAATTTTCAGGATTTTATTTTGAATTGTTTCGTGTGTAGCCGCCATATATACTGAGTCAAAAAAGAAACGATACCAAACTAAAAATGACGTAAAACGGATAAAACCATAGAAAGATTTAATATATTATTACGTATCAGTACCGGGTATCTTATTGCAACGTCAGCCAACCATAAACACAGGTAAATAAACACCCGATAATCCTGGAACGCCGAATTTCCGATTTGCACGTGCTCCTCAACAAAGACAACTTCCTACACATGAACAAATCGGAAAACCGGTTTATTGTACTGGTATTGCATTATCATCGAGGAAACACACCTTACATACCCATTGTTACCTCTAACAAAATGCCTAGGCTAAACCGCAATCAGAGAATGCGTGCCATTGGCATAATTGACGGCGGTTTACGTCAGCGTGACGTCGCAAATCGACTCGGGGTTACGCGGATCACGATAACACGTCTACTTCGACGTTATCTAACACATGGATCGGTGGACGACCGTCCATGATCTGGGCGACCACGTGTGACGACGCGTGAACAGGACCGTCACATTCGGACGTCACATTTACGTGACCGGTTCCTACCTGCTACGCACACAGCTGCCGATGACCAACAATCGCATCAGTGCACAAACAGTCAGGAACCGGCTCGGTGAACGTGGCATTCGTGCCTATCGGCCATACGTTGGACCCATCCTGACACGACATCACCGTGACGTACGGCGGGAATGGACGACGGAACGTGCGCGCTGGACTCGGTTACAGTGGAATTCGGTGATGTTTAGCGATGAATCGCGGTTCTGTTTGCGTCGAGCGGATGACAGAGAGCGGGTATATCGCAGACGCGGTGAACGTTACGCCGACGCATGTGTACGTCAGGTCGATCTGTTCGGGGGCGGAAGCGTTATGGCGTGGGGCGGTATCACCTTCGGTAGTCGCACTGAACTGTTAGTGGTGGACGGGAACATAAACGCCAAGCGGTACTGTGATGAGATCCTTGCGCCAGTTGTTGTGCCGTTCTTTAACGCCAACAGAAACGTCACACTGTTCCAACAGGACAACGCCAGGTGTCATACTGCTCGGATTTCCACCACATTATTGGAGCAGAACAATATTGAAACCCTGCCGTGGCCTGCTTTGTCACCAGACTTGTCACCCATAGAACATTTGTGGGATACGTTAGACCGCCGCGTCAGACGACGTCAGCCGGTAACGTTAAACCAACTGAGGGATGTTTTGCGTCAGGAGTGGACAAATATTGACCAGCAAGAGATTCAGACACTCTTCCGTTCGATGCGACGGCGGTGCATTGCAGTGAGAGACGCAAATGGTGCCCATACTCGGTATTGACGTCTGTGTGAAAACTCCATTAGACCCCTGTCCAACGAATTACGTCATCGCGCAGCAGACAGTTTCGGAGGCTCATTATATTTTATGTGCTCCTCTTTCAAACATGTTGGACTATCATATTATGAATTTTCAAAGAATTTTCTTAATAAATGTTGAAATTATAGACACATAAACACCAGGTATCGTTTCTTTTTTGACTCAGTATAGTTGATTAAATTCCCAATGTATGCTTTGTATACTATATGTATGATATCTATGCCTAGCTGGCAGTTCTAAAAGTAAAACATGAATAGATCTCACTTGTGTCAGCTGACACATATATACAGAAAACATTACAAATTTGGCACAGAATTTACCATTACCACACACATAACTTAGTTAATATGGCAATGTGTTTACCCTTTCCTTCTAGATCTTGTACTTGGTTAATTTGGCAAATGGTTTACCCTTTCCTTAGAGATCTTGTACTGGGTTAATTTGGCAAATGGTTAACCCTTTCCTTAGAGGTCTTGTACTGGGTTAATTTGGCAAATGGTTTACCCTTTCCTTAGAGATCTTGTACTGGGTTAATTTGGCAAATGGTTAACCCTTTCCTTAGAGGTCTTGTACTGGGTTAATTTGGCAAATGGTTTACCCTTTCCTTAGAGGTCTTGTACTAGGATAATTTGGCAAATGGTTTACCCTTTCCTTAGAGGTCTTGTACTGGGTTAAGTTGGCAAACGGTTTACCCTTTCCTTAGAGATCTTGTACTGGGTTAATTTGGCAAATGGTTTACCCTTTCCTTAGAGGTCTTGTACTGGGTTAATTTGGTAAATAGTTTACCCTTTCCTTAGAGGTCTTGTACTGGGTTAATTTGGCAAATGGTTTACCCTTTCCTTAGAGGTCTTGTACTGGGTTAATTTGGTAAATAGTTTACCCTTTCCTTAGAGATCTTGTACTGGGTTAATTTGGCCAATGGTTTACCCTTTCCTTAGAGGTCTTGTACTGGGTTAATTCGCAATTTATTTTGCCACTTCCCATATTTTGTTCTAAATACATTTAAATCTAAATACATTTAAATAGCCGAGC
This sequence comes from Archivesica marissinica, assembly GCA_014843695.1. Classification (NCBI taxonomy): domain Eukaryota; kingdom Metazoa; phylum Mollusca; class Bivalvia; order Venerida; family Vesicomyidae; genus Archivesica; species Archivesica marissinica. The sequence goes on along the minus strand of CM026394.1, from coordinate 20,387,651 downwards.
ATGAGATGGTACAATAATGACATTAAGCATCATAAGTACGTATGCCATGTTTTAATTAAGACGCTACCACGACACTGACACCGTTACAGTTTCCTTTCATCTTAATTTGGTCAATCTCTAATAAAGACCATCTCTGAGATTAAATGACCTCACTCTAAGGACCACTAACCCTTTGCCATTTCCAAGCGTGATCTTTATTAACATATTTAATTGTATATCGATTTTATATTGTAGATGACGCATATAACACATAAAGTGGACCCATTGCTTGTCTCGGTTGGGGCTGTGGTGGCAGTAGCCGGAGCAGCGGCGACGTACTGCATGTTTAAGATGCCTGATCCTACATGTATCCCTCCGGTGGATCTGGATGACCAGTCCTACATTTTAGAGGTATGAAGTTTTGAAAAATGTCCAGTACTGGCTTAAAGATCGCGTACTACCGATCCATTCTTTAGTGCCTGTTTTTTGATGACAATATCTATCATCAGCTAGATTGTTCACTAGCATTCTATAATAAAGAGGTGTAAGTTAAAGATTAAACGACCATGTCAGTAAAATCAACCTTCTGCCGAAGAACCAGTCTGCGTATAGACGCTATCACTCATGTGAAACTGCACTACTCAGGTTAGTGAGTGATCTACTAAATGGCATGGAACACCAAGAAGTCAGTGCTCTCATGGCATTGGACTTAAGCGCCGCGTTTGACACGGTTGACCACGATATTCTAGTGCAAGTGCTGAAATCACAGTATGGACGTAGTGGTGCAGCTATTCATTGGATCGACTCTTATCTAAGACCACGCAGCTGTAGTATCACTGTCGACTCCGCCGTATTAACCCCATGTCCACTACATTGTAGCGTCCCGCAGGGTAGCTGTTTAGGGCCCTGGCTCTACTTGACTTATGCCGGAACATTGTTCAGTGTAATCCCTCAGTCAATTTCATTATATGGATATGCAGATTATCACATAGCAAACAAAATGTTTAAACCAACATCTGGGGATAATGAAAAACAAGCTATCCAAGAACTTGAAAATTGTGCTTTAAACATCGATAACTGGATGAAGCAAAACAAACTCAAAATGAACTCATCAAAAACTGAATTCATCTTATTTGGGAGCAGACATCAACTCAAAAAATGCTCAGTAACAGAACTTAACGTTGCTAGTGACAAGATCAAATCTGTGAGCCGTATAAGGTATATTGGTGCATATTTAGACGAGAATCTCAGTTTTAAAGATCACATCAAACGAAAATGTCAGACCGCAAATGTTCAATTTTCTCAGAATAAAAAATATTAGAAAATACCTTACCAAAGAAGCAACTGAAATTCTGGTGTTATCACTTGTCATCTCGCATCTGGATTATTGCAATGGAATTCTATTTGGTGTTCCCAAATGTGATATCAAAAAAATGCAAAGAATACAAAATATGTACGCTAAACTTGTTTTAAAGCTCAGGAAATATGATAGTTCAAAACAAGCACTGTACCAACTTCACTGGCTTCCCATCAGGGCCAGAATTGAATTCAAAATTCTTACTGTAATGTATAACTGTTCAAAGGGCCATGCCCCTGCGTATCTTACCGAGTTATTAATTGAAAAGGTACCAAGACGTAGATTAAGATCTTCAGATGTTACTGGTTGTTATGAGGTACCATATAACAAACAAAAAACATTTGGTGACATGAGCTTCAAAACAGTAGGGCCACAGCTATGGAACATTTTACCCGTAGATTTGAGAAACTTGGATTCTGTAGAAACGTTTAAGAAACACCTTAAAACATTGTTCTTCAGAAAATTTTATTCATGGTTTTAAAACATTCATGTATTGACAGACTGAACAGGATAGTTGTAGAGTTAGTGTAGTGTTAAACAAGGTTTTAGAAACAATGATATAATTTACCAAAAATTATGCTTATAATAATGATTGATCAAATATGTGTTATTGTGTGGTAACATAATTATTTTTTAGACAAATGTCTTTTTGTAAATAACGAGAATTTTGTTCAGGTTTTTATGTAAGTTCATGTCTATATATTTATTTTACTTCTATTGTACAACGCCAGTGAATATACTATGTGTAAAATTAGGCGTTTTATCAAATTAAACAGTTTCAGTTTCAGTTTTAAGTTGCATGTTAATGTTGTGGTATAATGAGTATGTTGTGTGTGGTGGTACATGGTTAGATTTGAGAAGTACATCTGCAGTACTGGTCTGTAGGAACATTTGCTAGATGGAGACTGTTGTTTGTCGTCAGTCATCCTCAATTCTGTATACTTCCAATTCAAGAAGTACATCTGCAGTACTGGTCTGTAGGAACATTTGCTAGATGGAGACTGTTGTTTGTCGTCAGTCATCCTCAATTCTGTATACTTCCAATTCAAGATGGCCTATTTGTTACGTTAAATTGTTTACATTGACAGATGCATTGACTATTTTGTTTGTGGATTTGTGGATGTACATTTATTAGCCTGTCTTCATAAAGCTCACCAGGGAACTTTAGGGTATTACGGTACAGGGTTAGGCCTAACCCTAAACCTAACCCTAACTCTCAGTAGAAAATAATATGCCCGATCCAAGATAATCAAACTTTTACCATACCTCATTTGCGTGTATCTGTTTGTTTATCACTAAAGTACTATTTATATAATCGTTATGTAGTTTAGCATGATAAGCACATTGTATGCATGCCAGATGTACGACCTGTTTTTACAAACACGATGCATTTAATGGTTTTGTGTATAAACCGATTCACGTAAAATGAATATATTTCTTTAACCACACACGTCCACCTTGTTTTATAGTTGTATGGTCCTCTGACTGCTTCTCATATGATCGATTGCGTCTCCAGCTGCTGTGCCTCCTGAAATATGTTGTAAAGAAATTTGAACCATCTCAATTAAGTTAGACTATCACACCTGGAGGGAATGTTTCACGTCCCATGTATAGTATCAGTTACCATGCTACTTGTACCGACCCCTATGTAATAGGGCCTCTATGGCCGATTGGTTAAGGTTCTTGACTCCAAATACCTTGCCCTTCACAACTGTATATGCCGAATATTTTCATGCGAGGAAGCTATCCATCTGACATGCGGAATGTCGGTGTCCAACCGTGATTCAGCCGTGCTCTAAATGCAAGTCGTGATAGCGCAGTGGTAGCAGTGGTAGCACGTTCGCTTCAGGTGTGAACGGTCTGGAGTTGGAGCCCCCCATGGAGCAGTTACGATTGTGCCCTTATGCAATGCATTTAAATTCCACAGTGTCTCTTCTCTCTACCCAGTGGCGATGGATTACATCAGGAATCAGGTCTCGAGTGCGATTAATATAATAATAATATCGCAGTCTTGTCTACATGACAATAAATGACGTCATCAAGTACGTCATACATTATTGTTGTGTTCCCTCAGGTAGATTATGAGGTAAATGTGAAACAGGCATAAATAGTATATATCATGTTACTGCTGCACCATATCAGGTAGGATATAAGGGATATATTGATCATATTCCAATGGCTTGAGCATATATCGTGCTATTTGTGTTCAATATCAGGTAGGATTTTAGGCATATATAAATATAGTAATGTGTATTAGATGATATCGAATAGACAACGTGGATCTTCATCCACCAATATTAGAGTCGCCTTATGACATAAGCTATTTATTTAAACACTCAAATAAAGCTATGCTTATTTATTTAGCTTGCTGATTCAAGAGTGCAGATACTGCGTTCTAGTACCCACTTAATTTGGCGTGCTCATGGTCAGGTGTACTCCCAGACCCAACATCCTTCAGATGCGGCTATGGTCGCAAGTGGACCAGGGACGCACTCTGATAGAGTACAGGGCCTCCTCCGATCGGAGCACATCTCGCAGTAGCAGCGTATGATTCTAGGATAAGGGCCTCGACCGATCGGGGCACATCTCGCAGCAGCAGCCTATGATTCAGGAATATTATTGTTGTCGAACTTGTGACAAGGAACGCCCTCTCCAGCATCGCCGTCATGTGGTGGGGTTATGGCCAGATGACCTTGGAGCGACCAAAATGACAAGATACTTAACTGTCGGATCTGCTTACATGCTGCTGCTGTATGACCGATAGCAAGGAGAGTAGCCCTTCCAAGCCGTGTGGTCCTAACAAGCCGTCGTGTGGGCCTCACAAGCCGCCGTGTGGGCCTCACAAGCCGCCGTGTGGTCATAACAAGCCGCCATGTGGTCATAACAAGCCGCCATGTGGTCCTAACAAGCCACCGTGTGGTTCTAACAAGCCACCGTGTGGTCATAACAAGCCGCCGTGTGGTTCTAACAAGCCGCCGTGTGGTCATAACAAGCCGCTGTGTGGTCCTAACAAGCCGCCGTGTGGGCCTCACAAGCCGACGTGTGGTCCTAACACGCCGCCGTGTGGGCCTCACAAGCCGCCATGTGGGCCTCACAAGCTGCCGTGTGGGCCTCACAAGCCGCCGTGTGGGCCTCACAAGCCGCCGTGTGGGCCTCACAAGCCGCCGTTTGGTCCTAACAAGACACCGTGTCGTACTAGCAAGCCATCGTGTTCTAACAATCCGCCCTGTGGGCCTAACTAGCATCCTTGTGGTCCGACAAAACGCCATATGGTCATAATAAGCCGCCGTGTTGTCATAACAAGCCGTCCTGTGGGCCTAACTAGCATCCTTGTGGTCCGACAAAACGCCATCTGGTCCTAATACGCCGCCGTGTTGGCATAAAAAGCCGCCGTGTAGCCATCACAAGCCACCATGTGGTCCTAAGAAGCCGCCGTATGGCCATAACAAGCCACAGTGCTGTCCAAGCAAGCCACCGTGTGTCCCTCAGAAGACGCCGTGTGGTCCTAATAAGCTACCGTGTGGCCTTACCAAGCCGCCATGCTGTCCTAGCAAGCCGTCGTATGGCACTAACAAGTCGTCGTGTGTCCTAACATGCCGCAGTATGTCACCAACAAGCCGCCATGTAGCCCTAACAAACCGCCGTGTGGCCCTAACAAGCCACCGTGTGGTACAAGCAAGCCATCGTGTTGTTCTAACAATCCACTGTGTGGGCCTAACAAGCTGCCGTGTTGTACTAACAAACCGCCGTGTGGCCCTAACAAGCCACCGTGTGGTACTAGCAAGCCATCGTGTTGTACTAACAAACCGCCGTGTGGTCTTAACAAGCCGCCGTGTCGGCCTAACAACCGTCGTGTGGTCTTAACAAGCCGCCGTGTGATCCTAGCAAGCCGCCGTGTGACCCTAGCAAGCCGCCGTGTGGTTCGAGCAAGCCGCCGTGTGACCCTAGCAAGCCACCGTGTGTCGCAAGCGGCCGCTCTTGAAGATATGTCATCTTCTAGACTGTAACAAAGTGCACATATATTTATATGATTATTTACTAGTTGGTAATTAGTCTAACTACTGAACAACATATATAGATTCCCGATAATACGTTTTATTGATAGCGAAATGATAGTGTTGACTTTTGAACGTTGATGAATTATAGACAGATTAATTATAGACATCGGATCAGATATGTATTGTATGGGATAAATTCTTGATATAGCTTTGCGAGGGGTCATTATTATAATTATTATTATATACCAAACTTATATAGTGCTCTTTTCATTTAAAAATAAAACGTTCAAAAGCACTGTACAGCCTAAATATCACAAATATTGATAAAAACGTCCACATACAATGAGATAAAACAAGACAAAAATAGCAAACACAATTACAATGGATTCTAAATATGCTATAAAATATTCGGATCTAAAATTATAACAATTAAAATATAGGTAATAATTAAATAAAATGTGTTCATTTGCAGTCTTAATCCTGATTGAGCACAGACACAGTTGGATATTTATGTTCCATATGAACATTTAAAAAGGTGTCTTCAAAGCCTTTTTGAAAGAACACAATGTTGTTGCATGTTGTTGATGGATGAGAATTCCAAAGTTTTGGGGCAGCCGTATGTGACAGTCCGACTTATTGGTAACACAAGAGTAGCTGCTTCATTTTTAGACCGTAAGTCTCTCATTGGTATATAAACCTCAAGCAAGTTTCTCATATAAATCGGTGCTTCTCCATTCAATGCTTTATATGTGTGAGTCAGTATTTTATACGTTACTCTTTCTTGAACTGGTAGCCAATGAAGTTCTTTTAGAATGGGCGTTACGTGACTGAAACGAGATGTTCTGGTTATGATGCGAGCTGCTGTGTTTTGAACAGTTTGTAATTTATTGGAAGTGTTTTTTGGCACGCCGTACAACAGTGAATTACAGTAGTCGAGCCTGGATGTAACGAGTGAGTTTATGAGAGTTTTCGTGGCGTCTGTTGTTAAATACTGCCGAATGTGTCCAATCCGCCGGATCTGCGCATAACATGATTTTATCACGGAATTTACATGTTTGTCCATATCCATTCTTGAGTCTAGGAAAGCTCCTAGATTTCTCACACATGTTGATGGTTCTGTATTTGAGTCTCCTACTTTCACATTTATGTTTTCAATGTGTTGAAAATTTCGCTGACTAGAAAACATAATCATTTCGAACAACTGCGGGCTAGTAACAAAGGGCTATAGATTATTTGGAAAATATTGGTTTGCATAATGTATCCACTCGTATGTTACGTAATAGAAAGCGTCGCGGGCCTATGTACATCGCAATAAAAGTGTATTATAGATTGAGTGATGGACACCGAGTGTGTAAGGCATGGGGAGGTACGGGAAACGTCCGGAATACGGGGTACTGGTTTATTAGCTACTCATAGTACAATATGAATATATTCTGGATAGTTATAGACTGTATGTACGTCGCTATTGTATAATAAAAATAATAAAACTGTAAACACAACGAAGTACTTCATGGTTATTGAGACAACCACTATATGATTACACAAGCCCACGAGTGATCTTGTGATAAGACGAAGGAAGAACATCTCAACTAGACCACAGAACCGACGTATAGCATCTTAGAAGATTTTATCGCCCATGTACCTCGACTGTGGCGACTTAAACCATATCAATGTTATCTTAATATTCCATATTTAAGTTATATAGCATTGTACTTCTAATCCATGTACCTCGGCTGTGGCGACTTAAACCATATCAATGTTATCTTAATATTCCATATTTAAGTTATATAGCATTGTACTTCTAATCCATGTACCTCGACTGTGGCGACTTAAACCATATCAATGTTATCTTAATATTCCATATTTAAGTTATATAGCATTGTACTTCTAATCCATGTACCTCGACTGTGGCGACTTAAACCATATCAATGTTATCTTAATATTCCATATTTAAGTTATATAGCATTGTACTTCTAATCCATGTACCTCGGCTGTGGCGACTTAAACCATATCAATGTTATCTTAATATTCCATATTTAAGTTATATAGCATTGTACTTCTAATCCATGTACCTCGACTGTGGCGACTTAAACCATATCAATGTTATCTTAATATTCCATATTTAAGTTATATAGCATTGTACTTCTAATCCATGTACCTCGACTGTGGCGACTTAAACCATATCAATGTTATCTTAATATTCCATATTTAAGTTATATAGCATTGTACTTCTAATCCATTTACCTCGACTGTGGCGACTTAAACCATATCAATGTTATCTTAATATTCCATATTTAAGTTATATAGCATTGTACTTCTAATCCATGTACCTCGGCTGTACTATATTCCATATTTAAGTTATATAGCATTGTACTTCTAATCCATGTACCTCGGCTGTACTATATTCCATATTTAAGTTATATAGCATTGTACTTCTAATCCATGTACCTCGGCTGTACTATATTCCATATTTAAGTTATATAGCATTGTACTTCTAATCCATGTACCTCGGCTGTACTATATTCCATATTTAAGTTATATAGCATTGTACTTCTAATCCATGTACCTCGGCTGTACTATATTCCATATTTAAGTTATATAGCATTGTACTTCTAATCCATGTACCTCGGCTGTACTATATTCCATATATAAGTTATATAGCATTGTACTTCTAATCCATGTACCTCGGCTGTACTATATTCCATATATAAGTTATATAGCATTGTACTTCTAATCCATGTACCTCGGCTGTACTATATTCCATATTTAAGTTATATAGCATTGTACTTCTAATCCATGTACCTCGGCTGTACTATATTCCATATTTAAGTTATATAGCATTGTACTTCTAATCCATGTACCTCGGCTGTACTATATTCCATATTTAAGTTATATAGCATTGTACTTCTAATCCATGTACCTCGGCTGTACTATATTCCATATTTAAGTTATATAGCATTGTACTTCTAATCCATGTACCTCGGCTGTACTATATTCCATATTTAAGTTATATAGCATTGTACTTCTAATCCATGTACCTCGGCTGTACTATATTCCATATTTAAGTTATATAGCATTGTACTTCTAATCCATGTACCTCGGCTGTACTATATTCCATATTTAAGTTATATAGCATTGTACTTCTAATCCATGTACCTCGGCTGTACTATATTCCATATATAAGTTATATAGCATTGTACTTCTAATCCATGTACCTCGGCTGTACTATATTCCATATTTAAGTTATATAGCATTGTACTTCTAATCCATGTACCTCGGCTGTACTATATTCCATATTTAAGTTATATAGCATTGTACTTCTAATCCATGTACCTCGGCTGTACTATATTCCATATATAAGTTATATAGCATTGTACTTCTAATCCATGTACCTCGGCTGTACTATATTCCATATATAAGTTATATAGCATTGTACTTCTAATCCATGTACCTCGGCTGTACTATATTCCATATTTAAGTTATATAGCATTGTACTTCTAATCCATGTACCTCGGCTGTACTATATTCCATATATAAGTTATATAGCATTGTACTTCTAATCCATGTACCTCGGCTGTACTATATTCCATATATAAGTTATATAGCATTGTACTTCTAATCCATGTACCTCGGCTGTACTATATTCCATATATAAGTTATATAGCATTGTACTTCTAATCCATGTACCTCGGCTGTACTATATTCCATATATAAGTTATATAGCATTGTACTTCTAATCCATGTACCTCGGCTGTACTATATTCCATATATATGTTATATAGCATTGTACTTCTAATCCATGTACCTCGGCTGTACTATATTCCATATATAAGTTATATAGCATTGTACTTCTAATCCATGTACCTCGGCTGTACTATATAGTTATATGTACTTCTAATCCATGTACCTCGGCTGTACTATATAGTTATATGTACTTCTAATCCATGTACCTCGGCTGTACTATATAGTTATATGTACTTCTAATCCATGTACCTCGGCTGTACTATATATTTAATGTATTTCTAATCCATGTACCTCGGCTGTACTATATAGTTATATGTACTTCTAATCCATGTACCTCGGCTGTACTATATAGTTATATGTACTTCTAATCCATGTACCTCGGCTGTACTATATAGTTATATGTACTTCTAATCCATGTACCTCGGCTGTACTATATAGTTATATGTACTTCTAATCCATGTACCTCGGCTGTACTATATAGTTATATGTACTTCTAATCCATGTACCTCGGCTGTACTATATAGTTATATGTACTTCTAATCCATGTACCTCGGCTGTACTATATAGTTATATGTACTTCTAATCCATGTACCTCGGCTGTACTATATAGTTATATGTATTTCTAATCCATCTATTTACAGATGTTTGTTTAATTTGTCAACGTGATACATGTTATTTTAGTGGGCAGACAATTTACATATTATTTATGTCCGATATGTCCGATTCAATGTAAAGTTATATATCACTCTCGCATGTCTCCTTTATGTTAGGTATGTTATGCTAGGCATGATCTACGGGTCCTTATATAACAAGTTCGTAATGTCCCTCTCAGTCTAACATTGTGTTCTATGTTTTTCTAGGATGGTTCTCGATGCAGTAAGTTAGTTGATAAAGGTGAACAGGTCCAGAATTTATATCCGGACGTAAAAACATTATATGATGTATTTCTAAGGGGCATCAAGAAATCAGGTAAATACTGATAACTCAAATACTGATATATCAAGGAAGCTGTATAACATAACAGGTAAATACTGATATCTCAAGGAACCTGTACTATGTACATATCTGACAAGATATCAGGTAAATACTGATATCTCAAGGAAGCTGACAAGATATCAGGTAAATACTGATATATCAAGGAAGCTGTACTATGTACATATCTGACACATTGTTTAGATTGGCGCATGTGGTATGTTCTTTCACAAAGGAAACGCTGGTCGGTTATTATGCTGATGCTATGATAAGTGCACAACAACAACAGCAACAACTGCAATACATTTATTTCATAAGACACATTAATATAATTCTTATAGTAAACAGATAAAACAATATACAATATTTATTAACATAAGATATTTCTCAATGCAATAGTGTTTTACAGGGAATGGCCGTTGCCTAGGAACAAGATCAGGGCCAAATGGAGAGTATGAGTGGATGTCATACCAGGAAGTAAGTTATTATGGTATATATGAGTAGCTTCATCGTCCGGCATATGACACGGCTAAACCATCTTCGGTTATGTGCCTAAGCCTAAGCATGCGAATAGTTTCCATACCAACAATTCTTTATCATGTTCAACGACACATGTGATGACAGTGATGAAACTGTAATATTTACTTAAAAAATCTTTTTCACCAACATGTTTGTCTTATTTCATATAGCATAATTATAGCATATAGCAGATAGCATATGCCTGCCTGCCTGCCTGTCTGCCTGCCTGCCTGCCTGCCTGCCTGCCGCCTGCCTGCCTGCCTGCCTGCCTGTCTGCCTGCCTGCCGCCTGCCTGCCTGCCTGCCTGCAGGCACTGCCTGCCTGCCTGCCTGCCTGCCATGGACACTATTATTTAATATGTACTGTAGCCGGATGCATATAAGACTGTGAGAGCTTTATATACATCAAATCTCACAATTGACACCGAAAGGCGTACATACTGATAAGAATAGTCATCTCGGTCAGCCAATCACAATTGAGCACCAGTGGGTTCTGGGATACAACCAATCATAGCTGAGTACAGTTTTGGTATACAACCAATCATAGCTAAGTACAGTTTTGGTATACATCCAATCATAGCTGAGTACAGTTTTGGTATACAACCAATCATAGCTGAGTACATTTTTGGTATACAACCAGCCATAGCTGAGTACAGTTTTGGTATACAACCAATCATAGCTGAGTACAGTTTTGGTATATAACCAATCATAGCTGAGTACATGTTTGGTATACAACCAATCATAGCTGAGTACAGTTTTGGTATACAACCAATCATAGCTGAGTACAGTTTTGGTATACAACCAATCATAACTGAGTACAGTTTTGGTCTACAACCAATCATAGCTGAGTACAGTTTTGGTCTACAACCAATCATAGCTGAGTACAGTTTTGGTCTACAACCAATCATAGCTGAGTACATTTTTGGTATACAACCAATCATAGCTGAGTACAGTTTTGGTATACAACCAATCATAGCTGAGTACAGTTTTGGTATATAACCAATCATAGCTGAGTACAGTGTTGGTATACAACCAATCATAGCTGAGTACAGTTTTGGTATGCAACCAATCATAGCTGAGTACAGTTTTGGTATACAACCAATCATAGCTGAGTACAGTTTTGATATACAACCAATCATAGCTGAGTACAGTTTTGGTATACAACCAATCATAGCTGAGTACAGTTTTGGTATACAACCAACCATAGCTGAGTACAGTTTTGGTATACAACCAATCATAGCTGAGTACAGTTTTGGTATATAACCAATCATAGCTGAGTACAGTTTTGGTATACAACCAATCATAGCTGAGTACAGTTTTGGTATACAACCAATCATAGCTGAGTACAGTTTTGGTATACAACCAATCATAGCTGAGTACAGTATGGGATTCAATAGGTGTTACATTTTATTCATTGTTCCTTGTTCAAAGTTATTCTCAGATAGATTAATGTATGGTGGTGGTTGTTGTTGATGTTGAACTATCAATAAAACATGACCCTGTGTAACTTCAGGTACACGATGATTCTGTAGCATTTGGTTCCTGGCTCTTGGACCAGGGTATTAACAGCGGAAATGAAACTATGATTGGAATTTACAGTCAAAATAGAGTAGAGGTAGGTACCAACAAGAAACCTTATAATATAGAAATCACAAACACAAACATGTCAGATATACGAAGGCTGTCTATAAATTATATTCTCAGGTTGTTTATTTGTTAAGAATATGAAGATATTTTAAAAATTTAACGGCTTCGGCATGTCGCACTACGCGTGGCGCCCATAACACGTGACGCCGGGGACACGTGGCACCCATGACACGTGACGCCGGGGACGCGTGGCACCCATAACACGTGACGCCGGGGACACGTGGCACCCATAGCACGTGACGCCGGGGACTCATGAACATCACCAATAACCAGTATGTAATTCACGTTGTGTTTATATAGAATTGTATTAACAATAGCAATACCCATACATTCCATTACTATCCAGAATACATGCACAATGTACCATCATATATCCACACCCATACATTCCAATACTATCCAGTATACATGCACAATGTACCATCATATATCCACACCCATACATTCCAATACTATCCAGTATACATGCACAATGTACCATCATATATCCACACCCATACATTCCAATACTATCCAGTATACATGCACAATGTACCATCATATATCCACACCCATACATTCCAATACTATCCAGTATACATGCACAATGTACCATCATATATCCACACCCATACATTCCAATACTATCCAGTATACATGCACAGTGTACCATCATATATCCACACCCATACATTCCAATACTATCCAGTATACATGCACAGTGTACCATCATATACCCACACCCATACATTCCAATACTATCCAGTATACATGTACAATGTACCATCATATATCCACACCCATACATTCCAATACTATCCAGTATACATGCACAGTGTACCATCATATATCCACACCCATACATTCCAATACTATCCAGTATACATGCACAGTGTACCATCATATACCCACACCCATACATTCCAATACTATCCAGTATACATGTACAATGTACCATCATATATCCACACCCATACATTCCAATACTATCCAGTATACATGCACAATGTACCATCATATATCCACACCCATACATTCCAATACTATCCAGAATACATGTACAATGTACCATCATATATCCACACCCATACATTCCAATACTATCCAGTATACATGCACAATGTACCATCATATATCCACACCCATATATTCCAATACTATCCAGTATACATGTACAATGTACCATCATATATCCACACCCATACATTCCAATACTATCCAGTATACATGTACAATGTACCATCATATATCCACACCCATACATTCCAATACTATGCAGAATACATGCACAATGTACCATCATATATCCATACCCATACATTCCAATACTATCCAGTATACATGCACAGTGTACCATCATATATCCACACCCATACATTCCAATACTATGCAGAATACATGCACAATGTACCATCATATATCCACACCCATACATTCCAATACTATCCAGTATACATGCACAATGTACCATCATATATCCACACCCATACATTCCAATACTATCCAGTATACATGCACAGTGTACCATCATATATCCACACCCATACATTCCAATACTATCCAGTATACATGCACAATGTACCATCATATATCCACACCCATACATTCCAATACTATCCAGTATACATGCACAGTGTACCATCATATATCCACACCCATACATTCCAATACTATCCAGTATACATGTACAATGTACCATCATATATCCACACCCATACATTCCAATACTATCCAGTATACATGCACAGTGTACCATCATATATCCATACCCATACATTCCAATACTATCCAGTATACATGCACAATGTACCATCATATATCCACACCCATACATTCCAATACTATCCAGTATACATGCACAATGTACCATCATATATCCACACCCATACATTCCAATACTATCCAGTATACATGCACAGTGTACCATCATATATCCACACCCATACATTCCAATACTATCCAGTATACATGCACAGTGTACCATCATATATCCACACCCATACATTCCAATACTATCCAGTATACATGCACAGTGTACCATCATATATCCACACCCATACATTCCAATACTATCCAGTATGTATACATGCACAATGTACCATCATATATCCACACCCATACATTCCAATACTATGCAGAATACATGCACAATGTACCATCATATATATATCAAGCCCCGTCTCTATGTTATCAATTCTAGTAATCTACCAGTATTTATGACTCGTGACAGAATATCTCATTGATTAACTGTCGTGATGTCATACCTTTGTACGTGGTGATGTCATACCTGTGTACGTGCAGTTCATTATTATTAATATTGGACTGCTGTCAAAATGCCAGATTATTATATTAAATCCTACGCATACATGTACGAAATTAACACTTTTATTTAGTAGGATCTTGTTATATAAGTTTGTGTAAGTAGGATATGCGCCTCACACAGTCCAATATTTGCCATATTTTCGGCTTATATCTGTATACATTGTATATAGATTACAGTCTACACCCGTTATGTACAATTCCGTCGGACCGAACAAAATACATAGACATAACCGAAGTTTGACATAACCGAAGTTTGACATAACGGATATTGACCATATTTCCAATGATGATATTTTGCGTACTAGTACCTCGCAGCCTTGCCCATCGTATATTTGTCACCATAAAGCATTTTCAATGTTGTCATTATTATGACCGCGACATGGGCACACTTGATAAAATAACTGTAATATCGTATTTAATATTGACTAAAATGTCGCACATACATATCAATAACATTTATATAATTATAAAACTGTGATATAATATCGCTATGTAATAACGGTGCATTAACGGTGTGGTTACTGTAATAAACTCGATTAAATAGTCATATAGTACGGACGCACGGTACAAGCCATTTAGACAGACCTCTAGTACGGACTCATGCTACAAGTCATTTAGACAAACCTCTAGTACGGACTCATAGTACAAGCCATTTAGACATACCTCTAGTACGGACTCATGGTACAAGCCATTTAGACAGACCTCTAGTACGGACTCATGGTACAAGCCATTTAGACAGATCTCTAGTACGGACTCATGGTACAAGCCATTTAGACAGACCTCTAGTACGGACTCACGGTACAAGCCATTTAGACAGACCTCTAGTACGGACTCATAGTACAAGCCATTTAGACATACCTCTAGTACGGACTCATGGTACAAGCCATTTAGACAGATCTCTAGTACGGACTCACGGTACAAGCCATTTAGACATATCTCTAGTACGGACTCATGGTACAAGCCATTTAGACAGACCTCTAGTACGGACTCACGGTACAAGCCATTTAGACATACATCTAGTACGGACTCATGATACAAGCCATTTAGACATACATCTAGTACGGACTCATGGTACAAGCCATTTAGACAGACCTCTAGTACGGACTCACGGTACAAGCCATTTAGACATATCTCTAGTACGGACTCACGGTACAAGCCATTTAGACAGACCTCTAGGACGGACTCGTGGTACAAGCCATTTAGACAGACCTCTAGTACGGACTCACGGTACAAGCCATTTAGACATATCTCTAGTACGGACTCACGGTACAAGCCATTTAGACAGACCTCTAGTACGGACTCATGGTACAAGCCATTTAGACATACTTCTAGTACATGGTACAAGCCATTTAGACATATCTCTAGTACGGACTCATGGTACAAGCCATTTAGACAGACCTCTAGTACGGACTAATGGTACAAGCCATTTAGACAGACCTCTAGTACGGACTCATGGTACAAGCCATTTAGACATATCTCTAGTACGGACTCATGGTACAAGCCATTTAGACATACATCTAGTACGGACTCATGGTACAAGCCATTTAGACAGACCTCTAGTACGGACGCACGGTACAAGCCATTTAGACAGACCTCTAGTACGGACTCACGGTACAAGCTAATAATTAATCCCTATTTTATGTGTTGTCTGGCTCCAGTGGGTTTTGACGGAGAAGGCTTGCTGTGCTTTCAGTCTCGTACCTGTAGCCCTGTATGACACGCTAGGTGACAAATCGATCACTTTCATCATAGATCAAAGTAAGTACCTGTCTATTGGGGGGTGGGGGGGCATGGGATGTTGATGGCTCATTCAACTGAGAGTTGAAACTTAATCTTAATGTATGAAATGCATCCTAATTTTACAACCTGTATGTAATAATTATTCATTAATTCAGCTAAACTAAATCAGAAGGATGCATTCTACCATATAATAACCCACATTTTTAGGAAAGTTTCAAATTACTTTAAAACACAATTTTATCTGTATCATGTTTACAACGTTCAGTGGGCGCTGTAGTATGTGCCATGACCGTATAACCCTAACCCTAACCCTAACCCTAACCCTAACCTAACCCTGACCCTAGATGCATTTAACCCAAGTAAGAGTAAGGACCTCAAAGAGCAGCCCTAACCCTAACTCCAAGTAGAGGTAAAACATCAATTTAATGCATATTCAATTTTGTTTAAAGTTTAATTTGCTTTCAGTATGAAGTCTATGCACTCTTTGTAATGTTTAATTGTATAGTATATAATAATATTCAAATTTGTGAAAATATTAGTTTTCATACAGTTTATAAAATTAACTAAAATGTTTTTAGAATTATTAGAATGTTGTTGTTGTTTTGTTGTTCCACAAGTGTTCTAACCTTTCTTTCAAAGATTAGTTTCCCTGTCATAGACTACCATTGTTATGTACTTCCCCGTCATAGACTACCACTAACTAACTAACCACATGCCAGCATGACAGCATGACAGCACATTCAGTACCTCAAAGTATATTGTTACAGCGAACATGCAGTTAATACTGTGTGATGTTGTACTATGTTACAGCGAACATGCAGTTAATAGTGTGCGATGTTGTACTATGTTACAGCGAACATGCAGTTAATACTGTGTGATGTTGTACTATGTTACAGCGAACATGCAGTTAATAGTGTGCGATGTTGTACTATGTTACAGCGAACATGCAGTTAATAGTGTGTGATGTTGTACTATGTTACAGCGAACATGCAGTTAATAGTGTGTGATGTTGTACTATGTTACAGCGAACATGCAGTTAATAGTGTGTGATGTTGTACTATGTTACAGCGAACATGCAGTTAATAGTGTGTGATGTTGTACTATGTTACAGCGAACATGCAGTTAATAGTGTGTGATGTTGTACTATGTTACAGCGAACATGCAGTTAATAGTGTGTGATGTTGTACTATGTTACAGCGAACATGCAGTTAATAGTGTGCGATGTTGTACTATGTTACAGCGAACATGCAGTTAATAGTGTGCGATGTTGTACTATGTTACAGCGAACATGCAGTTAATAGTGTGCGATGTTGTACTATGTTACAGCGAACATGCAGTTAATAGTGTGTGATGTTGTACTATGTTACAGCGAACATGCAGTTAATAGTGTGTGATGTTGTACTATGTTACAGCGAACATGCAGTTAATAGTGTGCGATGTTGTACTATGTTACAGCGAACATGCAGTTAATAGTGTGTGATGTTGTACTATGTTACAGCGAACATGCAGTTAATAGTGTGCGATGTTGTACTATGTTACAGCGAACATGCAGTTAATAGTGTGCGATGTTGTACTATGTTACAGCGAACATGCAGATAATAGTGTGTGATGTTGTACTATGTTACAGCGAACATGCAGTTAATAGTGTGTGATGTTGTACTATGTTACAGCGAACATACAGTTAATAGTGTGTGATGTTGTACTATGTTACAGCGAACATGCAGTTAATAGTGTGTGATGTTGTACTATGTTACAGCGAACATGCAGTTAATAGTGTGCGATGTTGTACTATGTTACAGCGAACATGCAGTTAATAGTGTGCGATGTTGTACTATGTTACAGCGAACATGCAGTTAATAGTGTGTGATGTTGTACTATGTTACAGCGAACATGCAGTTAATAGTGTGTGATGTTGTACTATGTTACAGCGAACATGCAGTTAATAGTGTGCGATGTTGTACTATGTTACAGCGAACATGCAGTTAATAGTGTGTGATGTTGTACTATGTTACAGCGAACATGCAGTTAATAGTGTGTGATGTGGCAGAAAAGGTTACTCACCTGTTAAACATGGCACTCAATGGTGAAGTGCAAAGTCTGAAGACGATTGTTGTTATGGATGTTTCCGGTGATATGCATACCATCCTGGCACAGAAAGTTGGCATCAAGGTCATCTCATTTCAGGATGCACTGGTAACATTTATATCTGAATGGTTATAATCAATATGTTAATAGACTATATATATACTGAGTCAAAAAAGAAACGATACCTGGTGTTTATGTGTCTATAATTTCAACATTTATTAAGAAAATCCTTTGAAAATTCATAAGATGATAGTCCAACAGGTTTGAAAGAGGAGCACATAAAGCATCATGAGCATCCGAAGCTGTCTGCTGCGTAATGACGTAATTCGTCGGACAGGGGTCTAATGGAGTTTTCACACAGACGTCAATACCGAGTATGGGCACCATTTGCGTCTCTCACTGCAATGCACCGCCGTCGCATCGAACGGAAGAGTGTCTGAATCTATTGCTGGTCAATATGTGTACACTCCTGACGCAAAACATCCCTCAGTTGGTTTAACGTTACCGGCTGACGTCGTCTGACGCGGCGGTCTAACGTATCCCACAAATGTTCTATGGGTGACAAATCTGGTGACAAAGCAGTCCACGGCAGGGTTTCAATATTGTTCTGCTCCAATAATGTGGCGGAAATCCGAGCAGTATGACACCTGGCGTTGTCCTGTTGGAACAGTGTGACGTTTCTGTTGGCGTTAAAGAACGGCACAACAACTGGCGCAAGGATCTCATCACAGTACCGCTGGGCTTTTAGGTTCCCGTCCACCACTAACAGTTCAGTGCGACTGCCGAAGGTGATACCGCCCCACGCCATAACGCTTCCGCCCCCGAACAGATCGACCTGACGTACACATGCGTCGGCGTAACGTTCACCGCGTCTGCGATATACCCGCTCTCTGCCATCCGCTCGACTCAAACAGAACCGCGATTCATCGCTAAACATCACCGAATTCCACTGTAACCGAGTCCAGCGAGCACGTTCCGTCGTCCATTCCCGCCGTACGTCACGGTGACGTCGTGTCAGGATGTGTCCAACGTATGGCCGATAGGCACGAATGCCACGTTCAGCGAGCCGGTTCCTGACTGTTTGTGCACTGATGCGATTGTTGGTCATCCCAGGAGTAACGGCAGCTGTGTGCGTAGCAGATAGGAACCGGTCACGTAAATGTGACGTCCGAATGTGACGGTCCTGTTCACGCGTCGTCACACGTGGTCGACCAGATCTTGGACGGTCGTCCACCGATCCATGTGTTCGATAACGTCGAAGTAGACATGTTATCGTGATACGCGTAACCCCGAGTCGATTTGCGACGTCACGCTGACGTAAACCGCCGTCAATCATGCCAATGGCACGCATTCTCTGATTGCGGTTTAGCCTAGGCATTTTGTTAGAGGTAACAATGGGTATGTAAGGTGTTTTTCCTCGATGATAATGCAATACCAGTACAATAAACCGGTTTTCCGATTTGTACATGTGTAGGAGGTTGTCTTTGTTGAGGAGCACGTGCAAATCGGAAATTCGGCGTTCCAGGATTATCGGGTGCTTATTTACCTGTGTTTATGGTTGGCTGACGTTGCAATAAGATACCCGGTACTGATACGTAATAATATATTAAACCTTTCTATGGTTTTATCCGTTTTACGTCATTTTTAGTTTGGTATCGTTTCTTTTTTGACTCAGTATACATACATTATATGTCTTGTAGTATGCAAACCCAACGCAACTCGTTAAATATGTCGCATAAACATAAATGTGCCAATATAAGCTTACACTATTTTGCACAATGCTAAACCTACAATATCTTGTACAGTGCTAAACCTACACTATATTGTACAGAGCTAAACCTACACTATATTGTACAGAGCTAAACCTACACTATATTGTACAGAGCTAAACCTACACTATATTGTACAATGCTAAACCTACATTTTTTTGCACAATGCTAAACCTACAATATCTTGTACAGTGCTAAACCTACATTATAATGTACACTGCTAAACCTACATTATATTGTACAATGCTAAACCTACATTATATTGTACAACGCTAAACCTACAATATATTGTACAATGCTAAACCTGCATTATATTGTACACTGCTAAACCTACATTATATTGTACACTGCTAAACCTACATTATATTGTACAATGCTAAACCTACATTATATTGTACAGTGCTAAACATACACTATATTGTACAATGCTAAACATACACTATATTGTACAGTGCTAAACCTACATTATATTGTACAATGCTAAACCTACACTATATTGTACAGTGCAAACCTACACTATATTGTACAATGCTAAATCTACACTATATTGTACAGAGCTAAACCTACACATTATTGTACAATACTAAACATACACTATATTGTACAATGCTAAATCTACACTATATTGTACAATGCTAAACCTATGCTAGTTTGTACAATGCTAAATCGACACTATATTGTACAATGCTAAACCTACATTATATTGTACAATGCTAAACCTACACTATATTGTACAGTGCTAAACCTGTGTTATATTGTACAATGCTAAACCTACATTATATTGTACAATGCTAAACCTACACTATATTGTACACTGCTAAACCTACACTATATTGTACACTGCTAAACCTACACTATATTGTACACTGCTAAACCTACACTATATTGTACAATGCTAAAACTACATTATATTGTACACTGATAAACCTGCATTATATTGTACACTGCTAAACCTACACTATATTGTACAATGATAAACCTACACTATATTGTACAATGCTAAACCTACAATTTATTGTACAATGCTAAATCTACACTATAGTGTACACTGCTAAACCTGTCTTATATTGTACAGTGCTAAACATTTGTTATAGTGTACAATGCTAAACCTACATTATATTGTACAATGCTAAACCTACAATTTATTGTACAATGCTAAACCTACACTATATTGCACATTGCTAAACCTACACTATATTGTACAATGCTAAACCTACACTATATTGTACAATGCTAAACATACATTATATTGTACAATGCTAAACCTACACTATATTGTACAGTGCTAAGCCAACACTATATTGTACAATGCTAAACCTACACTATATTGTTATGTTATGTTATATTTCTGGTTTTACGCCTGCATCAGCACCATTTTGGGCTATATCGCCGGCGGGCAGTTTACTTAACAACACCTTTCCTGGGCAGGCTCCAGCGGTTAACCAGTACTTGGGTGCACCAACCTCCGTAAGAAACTGCCAACTATGAATGAGACACGACCTGAGCGGGGCTCGAACCCGTGACCATCAGTGATGATAGGTTACAGTGGTATACAAGTCAGCGACCTTAACCACTCGACCACGGAGGCGGACACACTATATTGTACAGGGCTAAACCTACATTATATTGTACAGTGCTAAATCTACACTATATTGTAGAGACTAAACCTACATTATAGTGTACAGTGCTAAACCTACACTATATAGTACAATGCTAAACCTACACTATATTGTACAATGCTAAACCTACATTATATTGTACAGTGCTAAACCTACAATATATTGTACAATGCTAAACCTACATTATATTGTACAATGCTAAACCTACACTATATTGTACAGTGCAAACCTACACTATATTGTACAATGCTAAATCTACACTATATTGTACAGAGCTAAACCTACACATTATTGTACAATACTAAACATACACTATATTGTACAATGCTAAATCTACACTATATTGTACAATGCTAAACCTATGCTAGTTTGTACAATGCTAAATCGACACTATATTGTACAATGCTAAACCTACATTATATTGTACAATGCTAAACCTACACTATATTGTACAGTGCTAAACCTGTGTTATATTGTACAATGCTAAACCTACATTATATTGTACAATGCTAAACCTACACTATATTGTACACTGCTAAACCTACACTATATTGTACACTGCTAAACCTACACTATATTGTACAATGCTAAAACTACATTATATTGTACACTGATAAACCTGCATTATATTGTACACTGCTAAACCTACACTATATTGTACAATGATAAACCTACACTATATTTTACAATGCTAAACCTACAATTTATTGTACAATGCTAAATCTACACTATAGTGTACACTGCTAAACCTGTCTTATATTGTACAGTGCTAAACCTTTGTTATTGTGTACAATGCTAAACCTACATTATATTGTACAATGCTAAACCTACAATTTATTGTACAATGCTAAACCTACACTATATTGCACATTGCTAAACCTACACTATATTGTACAATGCTAAACCTACACTATATTGTACAATGCTAAACATACATTATATTGTACAATGCTAAACCTACACTATATTGTACAGTGCTAAGCCAACACTATATTGTACAATGCTAAACCTACACTATATTGTTATGTTATGTTATATTTCTGGTTTTACGCCTGCATCAGCACCATTTTGGGCTATATCGCCGGCGGGCAGTTTACTTAACAACACCTTTCCTGGGCAGGCTCCAGCGGTTAACCAGTACTTGGGTGCACCAACCTCCGTAAGAAACTGCCAACTTTTTCATATAAATGAGACACGACCTGAGCGGGGCTCGAACCCGTGACCATCAGTGATGATAGGTTACAGTGGTATACAAGTCAGCGACCTTAACCACTCGACCACGGAGGCGGACACACTATATTGTACAGGGCTAAACCTACATTATATTGTACAGTGCTAAATCTACACTATATTGTAGAGACTAAACCTACATTATAGTGTACAGTGCTAAACCTACACTATATAGTACAATGCTAAACCTACACTATATTGTACAATGCTAAACCTACATTATATTGTACAGTGCTAAACCTACAATATATTGTACAATGCTAAACCTACATTATATTGTACAATGCTAAACCTACACTATATTGTACAGTGCAAACCTACACTATATTGTACAATGCTAAATCTACACTATATTGTACAGAGCTAAACCTACACATTATTGTACAATACTAAACATACACTATATTGTACAATGCTAAATCTACACTATATTGTACAATGCTAAACCTATGCTAGTTTGTACAATGCTAAATCGACACTATATTGTACAATGCTAAACCTACATTATATTGTACAATGCTAAACCTACACTATATTGTACAGTGCTAAACCTGTGTTATATTGTACAATGCTAAACCTACATTATATTGTACAATGCTAAACCTACACTATATTGTACACTGCTAAACCTACACTATATTGTACACTGCTAAACCTACACTATATTGTACAATGCTAAAACTACATTATATTGTACACTGATAAACCTGCATTATATTGTACACTGCTAAACCTACACTATATTGTACAATGCTAAACCTACATTATATTGTACAACGCTAAACCTACAATATATTGTACAATGCTAAACCTGCATTATATTGTACACTGCTAAACCTACATTATATTGTACACTGCTAAACCTACATTATATTGTACAATGCTAAACCTACATTATATTGTACAGTGCTAAACATACACTATATTGTACAATGCTAAACATACACTATATTGTACAGTGCTAAACCTACATTATATTGTACAATGCTAAACCTACACTATATTGTACAGTGCAAACCTACACTATATTGTACAATGCTAAATCTACACTATATTGTACAGAGCTAAACCTACACATTATTGTACAATACTAAACATACACTATATTGTACAATGCTAAATCTACACTATATTGTACAATGCTAAACCTATGCTAGTTTGTACAATGCTAAATCGACACTATATTGTACAATGCTAAACCTATATTATATTGTACAATGCTAAACCTACACTATATTGTACAGTGCTAAACCTGTGTTATATTGTACAATGCTAAACCTACACTATATTGTACAATGATAAACCTACACTATATTGTACAATGCTAAACCTACACTATATTGTACAGTGCTAAACCTGTGTTATATTGTACAATGCTAAACCTACATTATATTGTACAATGCTAAACCTACACTATATTGTACACTGCTAAACCTACACTATATTGTACAATGCTAAAACTACATTATATTGTACACTGATAAACCTGCATTATATTGTACACTGCTAAACCTACACTATATTGTACAATGATAAACCTACACTATATTGTACAATGCTAAACCTACAATTTATTGTACAATGCTAAATCTACACTATAGTGTACACTGCTAAACCTGTCTTATATTGTACAGTGCTAAACCTTTGTTATAGTGTACAATGCTAAACCTACATTATATTGTACAATGCTAAACCTACAATTTATTGTACAATGCTAAACCTACACTATATTGCACATTGCTAAACCTACACTATATTGTACAATGCTAAACCTACACTATATTGTACAATGCTAAACATACATTATATTGTACAATGCTAAACCTACACTATATTGTACAGTGCTAAGCCAACACTATATTGTACAATGCTAAACCTACACTATATTGTTATGTTATGTTATATTTCTGGTTTTACGCCTGCATCAGCACCATTTTTCGGCTATATCGCCGGCGGGCAGTTTACTTAACAACACCTTTCCTGGGCAGGCTCCAGCGGTTAACCAGTACTTGGGTGCACCAACCTCCGTAAGAAACTGCCAACTATGAATGAGACACGACCTGAGCGGGGCTCGAACCCGTGACCATCAGTGATGATAGGTTACAGTGGTATACAAGTCAGCGACCTTAACCACTCGACCACGGAGGCGGACACACTATATTGTACAGGGCTAAACCTACATTATATTGTACAGTGCTAAATCTACACTATATTGTAGAGACTAAACCTACATTATAGTGTACAGTGCTAAACCTACACTATATAGTACAATGCTAAACCTACACTATATTGTACAATGCTAAACCTACATTATATTGTACAGTGCTAAACCTACAATATATTGTACAATGCTAAACCTACATTATATTGTACAATGCTAAACCTACACTATATTGTACAGTGCAAACCTACACTATATTGTACAATGCTAAATCTACACTATATTGTACAGAGCTAAACCTACACATTATTGTACAATACTAAACATACACTATATTGTACAATGCTAAATCTACACTATATTGTACAATGCTAAACCTATGCTAGTTTGTACAATGCTAAATCGACACTATATTGTACAATGCTAAACCTACATTATATTGTACAATGCTAAACCTACACTATATTGTACAGTGCTAAACCTGTGTTATATTGTACAATGCTAAACCTACATTATATTGTACAATGCTAAACCTACACTATATTGTACACTGCTAAACCTACACTATATTGTACACTGCTAAACCTACACTATATTGTACAATGCTAAAACTACATTATATTGTACACTGATAAACCTGCATTATATTGTACACTGCTAAACCTACACTATATTGTACAATGATAAACCTACACTATATTTTACAATGCTAAACCTACAATTTATTGTACAATGCTAAATCTACACTATAGTGTACACTGCTAAACCTGTCTTATATTGTACAGTGCTAAACCTTTGTTATAGTGTACAATGCTAAACCTACATTATATTGTACAATGCTAAACCTACAATTTATTGTACAATGCTAAACCTACACTATATTGCACATTGCTAAACCTACACTATATTGTACAATGCTAAACCTACACTATATTGTACAATGCTAAACATACATTATATTGTACAATGCTAAACCTACACTATATTGTACAGTGCTAAGCCAACACTATATTGTACAATGCTAAACCTACACTATATTGTTATGTTATGTTATATTTCTGGTTTTACGCCTGCATCAGCACCATTTTGGGCTATATCGCCGGCGGGCAGTTTACTTAACAACACCTTTCCTGGGCAGGCTCCAGCGGTTAACCAGTACTTGGGTGCACCAACCTCCGTAAGAAACTGCCAACTATGAATGAGACACGACCTGAGCGGGGCTCGAACCCGTGACCATCAGTGATGATAGGTTACAGTGGTATACAAGTCAGCGACCTTAACCACTCGACCACGGAGGCGGACACACTATATTGTACAGGGCTAAACCTACATTATATTGTACAGTGCTAAATCTACACTATATTGTAGAGACTAAACCTACATTATAGTGTACAGTGCTAAACCTACACTATATAGTACAATGCTAAACCTACACTATATTGTACAATGCTAAACCTACATTATATTGTACAGTGCTAAACCTACAATATATTGTACAATGCTAAACCTACATTATATTGTACAATGCTAAACCTACACTATATTGTACAGTGCAAACCTACACTATATTGTACAATGCTAAATCTACACTATATTGTACAGAGCTAAACCTACACATTATTGTACAATACTAAACATACACTATATTGTACAATGCTAAATCTACACTATATTGTACAATGCTAAACCTATGCTAGTTTGTACAATGCTAAATCGACACTATATTGTACAATGCTAAACCTACATTATATTGTACAATGCTAAACCTACACTATATTGTACAGTGCTAAACCTGTGTTATATTGTACAATGCTAAACCTACATTATATTGTACAATGCTAAACCTACACTATATTGTACACTGCTAAACCTACACTATATTGTACACTGCTAAACCTACACTATATTGTACACTGCTAAACCTACACTATATTGTACAATGCTAAAACTACATTATATTGTACACTGATAAACCTGCATTATATTGTACACTGCTAAACCTACACTATATTGTACAATGATAAACCTACACTATATTTTACAATGCTAAACCTACAATTTATTGTACAATGCTAAATCTACACTATAGTGTACACTGCTAAACCTGTCTTATATTGTACAGTGCTAAACCTTTGTTATAGTGTACAATGCTAAACCTACATTATATTGTACAATGCTAAACCTACAATTTATTGTACAATGCTAAACCTACACTATATTGCACATTGCTAAACCTACACTATATTGTACAATGCTAAACCTACACTATATTGTACAATGCTAAACATACATTATATTGTACAATGCTAAACCTACACTATATTGTACAGTGCTAAGCCAACACTATATTGTACAATGCTAAACCTACATTATATTGTACAATACCACTCTATATAATTATTACCCGTCGAATTAATTAGCACTCGCGGATATTAAACCACTGATCACTGTCGTAGGGTTACTTTGCACCATATAATGTATCAATCGCCCAATATGCCTAAGTCACTAAACACGTATACCTTAATTGTTTCCTTTAAAACACATGCACCTTAGATAATAATTATATTGAACACTGTAAATAACACATTCGGCTGATAATAGTACTACACATAGTTGGATCTTATCCGTTACCAGGATTGGTATAGATTTATCGCTTACCGATATTGGTAGCTTAATGTACTACACTATGAGGGACGCGGTACGCAGCTTTTACGACACACCGATACCGGTAGCGAACACATGGATTATAGCATTTACCGATATTGGTAGTTAACAACGGCCAAGATTAACTTCACACAATGTATACTTTGTATCACCATATCACAGCCATTGAAACACGAACATGACTTCACTAGTTAACAGTAACCCTTATCTTCACACTTTGGTTGGTCTAGAACACACTCGACATTAACCGTTACCAATATTGGTATTGATTTATTGTTTATCCATCTGGGTCACTAGCATGACACTTTTTGAGACGCGATACATGTAGGCCTACACATATGTTTGAACAATATACCAATATTGGTAGTTGTTACCTATATTGGTAGCTGTTACCCGTATTGGGAGCGAACACACAGTGGAACTATAACACACGCGATATCACACCCACTAACACTGGAGATTAATTAACACTTTAAATACACTGAACTTATCACTTTATTATAATACCACCACTTGGTGTACGCTACCTCTTGGCATTGGTTGGCCATGTTACCTATATTGGTGTACGTTACCTCTTGGCTTTGGTTGGCCGTGTTACCTATATTGGTATACGTTACCTCTTGGCTTTGGTTGGCCGTGTTACCTATATTGGTGTACGTTACCTCTTGGCTTTGGTTGGCCGTGTTACCTATATTGGTATACGTTACCTCTTGGCTTTGGTTGGCCGTGTTACCTATATTGGTATACGTTACCTCTTGGCTTTGGTTGGCCGTGTTACCTATATTGGTATACGTTACCTCTAGGCTTTGGTTGGCCGTGTTACCTATATTGGTATACGTTACCTCTTGGCTTTGGTTGGCCGTGTTACCTATATTGGTATACGTTACCTCTTGGCTTTGGTTGGCCGTGTTACCTATATTGGTATACGTTACCTCTTGGCTTTGGTTGGCCGTGTTACCTATATTGGTATACGTTACCTCTAGGCTTTGGTTGGCCGTGTTACCTATATTGGTATACGTTACCTCTTGGCTTTGGTTGGCCGTGTTACCTATATTGGTATACGTTACCTCTTGGCTTTGGTTGGCCATGTTACCTATATTGGTATACGTTACCTCTTGGCTTTGGTTGGCCATGTTACCTATATTGGTATACGTTACCTCTTGGCATTGGTTGGCCATGTTACCTATATTGGTATACGTTACCTCTAGGCATTGGTTGGCCATGTTACCTATATTGGTATACGTTACCTCTTGGCTTTGGTTGGCCGTGTTACCTATATTGGTGTACGTTACCTCTTGGCTTTGGTTGGCCGTGTTACCTATATTGGTATACGTTACCTCTTGGCTTTGGTTGGCCGTGTTACCTATATTGGTATACGTTACCTCTAGGCTTTGGTTGGCCGTGTTACCTATATTGGTATACGTTACCTCTTGGCTTTGGTTGGCCATGTTACCTATATTGGTGTACGTTACCTCTAGGCTTTGGTTGGCCGTGTTACCTATATTGGTATACGTTACCTATAGGCTTTGGTTGGCCGTGTTACCTATATAGTTATACTTTACCTCTTGGCTTTGGTTGGCCGTGTTACCTATATTGGTATACGTTACCTCTAGGCTTTGGTTGGCCGTGTTACCTATATTGGTATATGTTACCTCTTGGCTTTGGTTGGCAATGTTACCTATATTGGTGTACGTTACCTCTAGGCTTTGGTTGGCCGTGTTACCTATATTGGTATACGTTACCTCTTGGCTTTGGTTGGCCGTGTTACCTATATTGGTATACGTTACCTCTTGGCTTTGGTTAGCCGTGTTACCTATATTGGTATACGTTACCTCTTGGCTTTGGTTGGCCGTGTTACCTATATTGGTATACGTTACCTCTTGGAATTGGTTGGCCGTGTTACCTATATTGGTATACGTTACCTCTTGGCATTGGTTGGCCGTGTTACTTATATTGGTATACGTTACCTCTAGGCTTTGGTTGGCCGTGTTACCTATATTGGTATACGTTACCTCTTGGCATTGGTTGGCCATGTTACCTATATTGGTATACGTTACCTCTTGGCTTTGGTTGGCCGTGTTACCTATATTGGTGTACGTTACCTCTTGGCTTTGGTTGGCCGTGTTACCTATATTGGTATACGTTACCTCTTGGCTTTGGTTGGCCGTGTTACCTATATTGGTATACGTTACCTCTAGGCTTTGGTTGGCCGTGTTACCTATATTGGTATACGTTACCTCTTGGCTTTGGTTGGCCATGTTACCTATATTGGTGTACGTTACCTCTAGGCTTTGGTTGGCCGTGTTACCTATATTGGTATACGTTACCTATAGGCTTTGGTTGGCCGTGTTACCTATATAGTTATACTTTACCTCTTGGCTTTGGTTGGCCGTGTTACCTATATTGGTATACGTTACCTCTAGGCTTTGGTTGGCCGTGTTACCTATATTGGTATATGTTACCTCTT
Organism: Archivesica marissinica; assembly: GCA_014843695.1. Lineage (NCBI taxonomy): Eukaryota > Metazoa > Mollusca > Bivalvia > Venerida > Vesicomyidae > Archivesica > Archivesica marissinica. Next base: position 20,357,400 of record CM026394.1, on the reverse strand, counting down.
GGCTTTGGTTGGCAATGTTACCTATATTGGTGTACGTTACCTCTAGGCTTTGGTTGGCCGTGTTACCTATATTGGTATACGTTACCTCTTGGCTTTGGTTGGCCGTGTTACCTATATTGGTATACGTTACCTCTTGGCTTTGGTTAGCCGTGTTACCTATATTGGTATACGTTACCTCTTGGCTTTGGTTGGCCGTGTTACCTATATTGGTATACGTTACCTCTTGGAATTGGTTGGCCGTGTTACCTATATTGGTATACGTTACCTCTTGGCATTGGTTGGCCGTGTTACTTATATTGGTATACGTTACCTCTAGGCTTTGGTTGGCCGTGTTACCTATATTGGTATACGTTACCTCTTGGCATTGGTTGGCCATGTTACCTATATTGGTATACGTTACCTCTTGGCATTGGTTGGCCATGTTACCTATATTGGTATACGTTACCTCTTGGCATTGGTTGGCCGTGTTACCTATGTTGGTATTCGTATCCAGCTATCAGGGATAACCAGTTGGTGAGCGAACCGGCCGTGTCCAGTTACTGAAACCCACCCCCGAATATTGCACTGACGCATGCTTTTATACTATGATTTCGTCATGAATGACGTCACACCTCGTGCGATTTGATATACAGTAACGGCGGCCGTAAACGCGGAAGTAAATTAAATTTTAACTCTTTCCATTGATAATTTGACTCGTAAGATTTACACAAAAGGAGATGTCTTGAAGATTGGATAAGTATTTCAATATTACTGTCGATTTATAGTGATTATCAGACTCACGGCCGAGTCTAAATAGTGAAAAGTACACAAACACAGCCTGAATGAATATCAGCGAATTTAGGATGGCAACACACTGAACATAGAAATCGCGTACACAGGTGCACGGCTAAACAATGAGCATGTGAGCATGGAACACATCAAATACAGTCATCAATAAACATGACCAATGACGACAGGTGCATTACAAACATACATACCACGATAGAAATATAAGCTGGCCCGTAAGCCAAACAATGTGGGTGGGGTAATGAACAGATTTAAGTTGATAATTGTAGATTTTAGATACATCGTTTACGAGCTTATAAAAAAGTTTGCTATCATGTTGCATACACATAGCAGTGCATATTAACAAAGGGCCAGTAAAATGAAGATATTTCACAATGATTTAAATTCACATAGGATACCGGTTCGACTTAAGACCGCGTCGTTACACTACAATAGTTTGTAAAATGCTAAACCAACACTATATTGTGCATTGCTAAACAAACACTATATTGTGCAATGCTAAACAAACACTATATTGTACAGTGCTAAATCTATACTAGTTTGTACAATGCTAAACCTACTATATTGTACAATGCTAAACCTTCACTATAGTGTACAATGCTAAATCTACACTAGTGTTTGTACAATGCTACACCTAAACTAGTTTGTACAATGCTACACCTAAACTAGTCTGTACAAATATTTCCAGACAAAAAAACAGAAATAATGCAGTTATTCCCTGGTTCTGATAGTTCTTCTCATCTTGACCAGCTTACAAATCAAAATATACCACAAACACCTAAACCTACGCTTACAAATCAAAATACACCACAAACACCTAAACCTACAGCAGACAAACAAAAACAAGCAAAAACAAACATACACAAGAATCCAACAACAAAAAAACACTCGAAACAACAATACACAAGAAAAACACATTCAACCAAAAACAACATCAACTTCATCAAAACCAATACCTACTAAAAAAGAATCTACAGCTCAACAAGCATCAACTTCAACAAAAAAGCAATCTGCTGTCACTTCCAGACAGAATAAAAATAAACATATACAATCAGATAAACAATCAGATAAACACACAGTGTCCAGTCCAGTGTCTACAAGCAATAGATACTCGGATTTGGACACGGACGATGACACTCTGGAGGGCGAGGCATCAGACTCGGACAAGTCCGAGTCTATGACCTGGCAAGATGGCGAGGGTGGCTGGAGCAAGAACCTCCAGTCGTTGCAGGATGCCACTTAATATATTTTTAACTTTATATTTTATCTATGAATAATAATTATGTTAATATCGGTATAGTATTTTTAATAATTAATCTCTCCATAATGGCCAATGGAATTATCCAATGGAATTGTCGAGGTTTAAAATCTAATTTTGCAGAGCTTTCTCTTTTAGTGCAAGAACATAAACCTGCTGCGTTATGCCTTCAAGAAACATTTTTGAAACAAAATGATACAATTTCTATAAAACATCACACCATTTTCAATAAAATATACAGTGACGGTGATAAAGCCCATGGTGGGGTATCTATCATCGTCAATAATAGTGTTCCACATAAGGAATTACTGTTAAATACAAACTTACAAGCTGTTGCTGTAAGACTGTCATTACATAGCACTATCACACTGTGTTCACTATATCTTCCCCCAAGTAAACCAATTGAAGAACATAGGCTGAATGATCTTCTAATACAATTACCCACTCCATATATTCTAATAGGTGATTTCAATGCACATAACATCATCTGGGGTTGTAATAATACAAATCAAAGAGGTCTCCAGATAGAGAATTTCATCTCTGATATTCTCTTTCTTACATGAATGATCCATCTTCCAAAACATATTTACACCCAGGAACAGGATCCTATTCTGCAATAGATCTTACACTATGTAGCCCAGTCATACTTCCAGATTTCTCATGGAAAGTCGATGATGATCTCCACGGAAGCAACCACTTCCCCATCCTCATATCTGAAAATCAACCAACAGCTTATAGTCAACCCAGAAGATGGAACTTTCTAAAGCAAATTGGACTAAATTCCAACAACTTTGTGAACAAACAATTTCATATGAAACATTCAAGGATTGTCGTGATCAAACACAGCTATTCACTACATTACTAATAAAAGCAGCAGAACAATCCATATCTCAGACTTCACCTAATCCAAAGAGACCATACAAACCCTGGTATGATGATGATTGTAAGAAAGCCATCCAAAATAGGAAATCGGCCATAAGAAAATTCAATTTGAGACCCACCACAGAAAATTTAAACAACATTCGCATCTATAGAGCAAAAGCACGACGTACAATACAAAGCAGCAAACGCAAATGTTGGAAACAATACATCTCAAGACTAAATAACAGAACAACAACTAAGAAAACCTGGGACATGATAAGAAAAATTAATGGCAAAGGTACTTCACCTATTAACCACCTCACTGCAAACAACAAACAAATCACCACACCTCTGGAAATTTCAAACACCTTAGCAGAAACATTTGCACAAAATCATCAGCAAATAATTATTCACAAAAATTTCAGAAATTCAAAGACACTAAAGAAAAGAAAAAACTAAACTTCAATTCAAAGAACAAAGAACATTACAACAAACTATTTAATCTTAAAGAACTAAAGTCTGCTTTGTCAAAAGCACATGATACATCCCCCGGTCCAGATAAAATCCACTATCAATTCTTAAAACATCTACCTAGCTCCTCCCTCTTTATATTATTGGACATGTTTAATTCTATATGGCAAACTGGTGAATTTCCTACATCTTGGAGGGAGGCTTTAATCATCCCAATACCAAAACCAGATAAGGATAAAAAGGATCCAAACAACTATAGACCCATAGCGTTAACAAGTTGTATATGTAAAACTATGGAAAGAATGGTAAACAACCGGCTTGTATGGTTTCTCGAATCAAATAATTTAATTGTTAATGTCCAGAGTGGCTTTCGTCAGCAGCGAAGCACACTGGATCATCTAGTTCGTTTCGAAACAATTATAAGAGAGGGCTTTGTCAATAAACAACATGTTGCTTCAGTATGTTTCGACCTTGAGAGTGCTTATGACACAACCTGGAAATATGGCATTTTAAAAGATCTTCACGACTTTGACCTCAGAGGACGCCTTCCATTATTTATTTCTGCATTTTTAAATGAAAGACATTTTCGTGTTCGTGTTTGTAATACCCTATCAGATGCTCGGGAACAGCAGATGGGTGTACCACAGGGTTATATTTTGCCCGTTACATTGTTTAGTATTAAGATAAACAATATTGTTAAATCAATAAATCCAGGGGTTGAGTGCTCCCTTTATGTAGATGATTTTGTTATTTGCTTCAGGTCTAGTAATATGAACATAATAGAACGCCAACTCCAGCAATGTCTGAATAAACTTCAGACTTGGTCGGATGAAAATGGTTTTTAATTTTCTAAATCAAAAACTAAATGTATGCATTTTTGTAATCTACGTGGACTTCATCCAGACCCAGAAATTTACCTGGATGGCTCACGTGTAGAAGTAGTCTCAGAATACAAATGTTTAGGTGTTATCTTTGATAAAAAAAACTCTCATTCATTCCTCATATCAATAATTTAAAAAAGAAATGTCAAAAAGCTCTAAATATTTTAAAGGTTGTGGCACATTCCGATTGGGGAGCTGATAGAAATGTACTTATACGGCTCTATCGGTCATTGGTTCGCTCTAAGCTGGATTATGGTTCGATAATTTACGGATCTGCACGAAAATCGTACCTGAAAATACTTGATCCTATACATAATCACGGTCTACGATTAGTCCTTGGAGCTTTCAGAACTTCTCCTGTTAAAAGTCTTTATGCTGAAGCAAATGAACCCTCTCTGTATGCTAGACGACAGAAGCTAGCTCTTCAATGCCTACTGAAACTCAAGTCAAATCCTCTAAACCCAGCTCACAAAGTGGTCTTTCAACCCCAATTTAAAGTGCAGTTTCAAAGAAAACCGAGAGCTATTGCCCCACTAGGTATACGTATGGAACAATGTCTAGATGACCTACATATTGACATGAAATCTATTGCACAGTATAAAATCCCAGATTCTCCTCCTTGACCCTTAAAACTTCCGAGTTTCGCTTTGATCTCACTTCTGATAAAAGTCTATTACAGACAGGAGCCAGTTTCAAACAAAATATCATGAAATCAGGGAATTTTATTCTGACTTCAAAGCCATATGCACAGATGGTTCAAAAGCTGGTGACACTGTTGCGTCAGCAGCAATCTTTGGGAATAAAAATCGGAAATGTAGACTTCCAAACAAGTCCTCAATTTTCTCTGCCGAATTGAAGGCCATAGATCTCGCTCTAGATCTTGCAGTGGAATCACACTATGTTCAATATATCATTTTCTCTGATTCCTTGTCTGTTTTACAGGCTTTGTATTATGAAAAGTTTGAAAATCCTATTGTTTGTACTTTGCTTGAAAGGATTTATTCCCTTTCAGAAACAAATACATATGTGTTCTGCTGGCTTCCGAGTCATATGGGAATAAAGGTTAATGAAATGGCTGACCAGAATGCAAAGCTGGCTTTGTCATTGTCAATTTCTAGGATTAAAGTGTGTTATACCAATTTTAAATCTACAATTCTTACCTTAATTCAATCCTCTTGGCAGGCCCAATGGGATGGTGAAATTTTTAACAAACTTCATTCGGTCAAACCAACACTTGGCGAATGGTGCCCAATTTACAGGCCTATTCGTCGAGAAGAAGTCATTCTTGCTCGTCTCAGGATTGGTCATTCTCGAATATCACATTCATGGCTGTTGTCACGAGATGATGCACCCGAATGTATCCCATGCAATACGCTATACACCTATTCTGTACAATGCTACACCTAAACTAGCTTGTACAATGATACGAAGCACACACTGTGTATACATAGCTATATCAATACATACATGTACATAATTAAGCCTACACAATGATGTGCAAAGCTAAGACCATATCATATTATACATACACATGTTATTGTGTGTGATTTCAGGGGGCAGGAAGAATTAGCCGGAAACCAGTGTATGTAAGTGCAGTTTCTAATAACTATATGTTTATCAGTTTGTCTTGTATCAATACGTGTATTGATCTCATATGGGGTAAGAACATGGAAACAAGAACGCGATATCTTCAGTGTCGACATTCTTTCCTGTTGATATGGTCATCCTATTTGGCATATACATTATTCTAGTAATACTTAGTAGTTGTTATCCACATATTGCAATTAAACGCCATTGCGAATTAATATCATACGTCCATGGGTTGGTCTGTATCATTTCTCCGTGTGTGTTCAAATATACTGCGTTATTGCATGGGTTGGTCTGTATCAATTCTCCGTGTGTGTTCAAATATACTGCGTTATTGCATGGGTTGGTCTGTATCATTTCTCCGTATGTGTTCAAATATACTGCGTTATTGCATGGGTTGGTCTGTATCAATTCTCCGTGTGTGTTCAAATATACTGCGTTATTGCATGGGTTGGTCTGTATCATTTCTCCGTGTGTGTTCAAATATACTGCGTTATTGCATGGGTTGGTCTGTATCATTTCTCCGTATGTGTTCAAATACACTGTGTTATTGCATGGGTTGGTCTGTATCATTTCTCCGTATGTGTTCAAATATACTGCGTTATTGCATGGGTTGGTCTGTATCATTTCTCCGTATGTGTTCAAATATACTGCGTTATTGCATGGGTTGGTCTGTATCATTTCTCCGTATGTGTTCAAATACACTGTGTTATTGCATGTGTTGGTCTGTGTCGTTTCTCAGTATGTGTTCAAATAAACTGCGTCATTGCATGTGTTGGTCTGTGTCCTCACATAGGCTTGGGGTCTGGACAATTGTTTTCGGTTAAAAAACAAATATTTTTAAAGAACATTTTGATCAACCATAGGCTTAATGAACACTATGCATACACACATGTTAGGCCATGTGTATGCACATTTAAAACTGATATAAGTATTACAAATGCAGTGTCTGCACATGGAAAGCACTTCAAGGAATGTTAACATGTTTAAATTACATAACTTATGAAATATGCTCCAAGTTTTCTGATCAACCAAGACATAACATCCAGTCATAGCATAGACATAGCATCCAGTCATAGCATAGACATAACATCCAGTCATAGCATAGACATAGCATCCAGTCATAGCATAGACATAACATCCAGTCATAGCAGGATATTTGTTTTAATGAATACCGATAATGGAAAATCTAAAAGCACTATTACCTAGGGTACATGCCATTATATAAATGCCTAGGGTACATGCCATTATATAAATGCCTAGGGTACATGCCATTATATAAATACCTAGGGTACATGCCATTATATAAATGCCTAGGGTACATGCCATTATATAAATGCCTAGGGTACATGCCATTATATAAATGCCTAGGGTACATGCCATTATATAAATACCTAGGGTACATGCCATTATATAAATACCTAGGGTACATGCCATTATATAAATGCCTAGGGTACATGCCATTATATAAATGCCTAGGGTACATGCCATTATATAAATGCCTAGGGTACATGCCATTATATAAATGCCTAGGGTACATGTCATTATATAAATGCAATATCATCCTCATCCAAGCTGTATTTTTGACTCTACCCGGTCAATTTTATTGAGATGTTTTTATAACAATACCATATGACCGTATGGATAAGTGTTGCATGGTCATTGCTGGACTAGACAAAGTATGTGTTATGTATACCTATATATTAATAGTAATCATGGTGTATTATGCTATGCTTATATACTTGACAGCCACCAGCCCCAGATGATTTGGCTCTTATATGTTACACCAGCGGAACTACAGGTAGCTACAGCATTTACTAGATTCAATAATTATAAACCGAGTATGCGTATGATGTTTAGTTATAATTTACTGTACATTGAGATATCATATGTAAATTTTAATTGTAATATATTCTGATTTATGGTATGAAATTAAAGAGCTGCCCACTAATGAACTGTATGCCTAGTGAAATGTTTATTTTAAAATTACCAACCTTTATGAATATATCTTCTTAATTATTGGATAATTTGAAGTGGAGGCTTGTTAAAGCTAAAGTATCCCGCGAAGTACATGTATAGCATTATAAACTATTTCATACTAAATAATACTTTTAATATAACAATAAGCATTCAAGTTTTGCCGGGGTTGTCACCCCATCAAGTTCATTCTCATCGTGGTCACACAAGGCTGAATCACACAACCTGTGTTAATGACCGACATTTCCCAGTTCAGAGTGTTTAATCGCCTGCAGCAGTGGACACGGTGGTCCAAGAGATTCTAATGATTTTCCTCAAATCTATTGATTTAAGTACCTATCATACGCACATAGCACACTTTGCACACTTTGCACACTTTGCACACTTTGCACACACTTTGCACACTTTGCACACTTTGCACAGTATCACAATGTGAGCAAACTTAATATCAAAGATCTGGGTAGTGTGAATTCCAAGAACGGGATTTTTAAAGAGATGTTTTACAGTACACGCCTGAAATTAGTCGGTTTTAGCTCGTCAGGAAATGCCACTAACATTGAGAGGAACTTAACGGACACGAGAGGTCCAATGACTGTTCGTCCATCCGCCCACACGATAGTGTGAAAATAAATCTATTCATGACGGTGTTAATATCCCACTTTCTGTCGACTTACACATATACAGCTGAAATGCATACTGATCTTATCTTATCGCTTCCACATGGGTGTATTTCAAGAACATTTCTAATTGTCCGATTGTATTTTGTAGGTAACCCGAAAGGAGTGGCAATAAGATATAAGCAGTTTATGGCTCAGCTAGCAGCTATTTCCATGACTCTCTATGTAAGTTGTTATTTGTTCTTGTGCACTCTAGATACAGGTGAGATCATGTGATCACTATTTGTAAATGTGACATTTTACCCTCTGACCAGAAACATATAGTATTTGACCATGTTGTTCACATGGTTATATTACTCTGTGAATGACTTAAATATAGTTTACGTAAGTAATAACACGCAAGAATATTATTCTAATAACGGATACATGGAATAATACATGAAATAAAAACATAAACATCACCAAAGCCAAAGGACTAGTGTTGAACTGTACCTATTAAAGTGATAAGAAAGGAATGAGCTGACCACCATATTAATGTGGCCACTGGACCAGAGAAATCATAAATGTTTCGGTTTTCGAAACATATTTCAAATACTGGTTATTGTTTCTCATTTCAAACACGTTGGTCCATTCTGAAATACTAATGTGGAATTCCAGTTTAGATTGGTTTCTGTTTAAAAGGGTTACACTATATTTCAGTAGTCAGAACGTTCGAGAAAGAAGACGTGTACATTTCATGCATTCCGCTGTGTATGGCTGTCTAATCATACCAATATTTCAGAAATACAGAAAGCTAGATAAAGAAGACGTGTACATTTCATACCTTCCACTTGCTCACATGTATGAACGTGTATGTCATCAGGTGATGTATATGCAAGGAAGTCAAATTGGATTTTTTCGTGGAGATGTGAAACTTCTGTTGGATGACATTCAGGCCTTGAAGCCTACGTTTTTCTCCTCCGTACCAAGACTTCTCAACCGCATTTATGATAAGGTTATGTATTTTGCTTGAGCTAGTATATGATTAATGTTTTCCAAAGAGCCATTGTTATGGCTTTCCAAATAATAGGTCAGTGTTGGTGTATGATTAAGTAAGATTGCAGCTACGTTATATTACCATCTGGACTCTTATTTCAATTTCCATTATTGATTACTCTCCTCTATGTGCAAGGGAAATCGAGAAAGTTCACCCCATGTGAATGTGCCGATTAACAGTGTTCGGTAGACAAACGCTAGCGTTGTTTCAATATAGTTATATATAGTAACTCGATATATAAATTGGAATTAAATCATTATTTGATCAAAGGATCATAGTATCCTTCCTATAGAAAGACAACTAAATATATGTTTCATTACGTTGTTTTTATTTTGTAATAAGTATATGTCTTGACCAGAATAATTAATAAAATATACACAGCCCAATATGTCAAAATTTGTCCTATACTTTGCATGTAAGTTTTAGAAAATACTATCGTTTTGTGCTCAAATAATAATAATTTTTAATATAATTTTACAATTTTGGTCTGCATAATTATGACATTCTTCATATATTCATGGTATTTTCAATGATGCAAACAAAGTATGCTAAAATAATTTGTTTACTTTCACGGTATTTTTGAAGATATACATTTATTTATACCTTTCGGACAATTTAGTAAACATTTCAATACTTTTCCACTGACTGACAGACGTCGGTTTCCATGCCATTTCATTGTAGTATATTTTCCATCCCCGAGAAAAAATGTCATTGCACGGTTGTGGATAGTGTTAATGCATGATAATTATGAGGTTCCCCATACAGCGGCCCCATAGTTAATGACTTGCCAAACAATAGGATCATATAACTTAGTAAAAACGTCATAAGGAACCCTCCAATTAACTTACATCTAGCAATGATAAGGCCAAAGGCACGGTTTGCACTTCTAACTACATTTTTAATAGTAACATTGAGGTCTAGAAATTCATTTAATATATAGCCAAGATAAGTGTAACTATTTACATAATCTATAATATGTTCACCACAATTAAATATGAATCTAGATCGTGTCACAGATTTTGACCGAAAATTACTTGTGTTAGTATTTATATGCATATCATTAACATAACACGAGTCATTCAAAGCATTTAGCAATATCTGCACATCTTTTTAATGTTCGACTAATAAAACGATGCCATCAGCATTTAAACTCATTATCCAACCGTACACATATAAATAGTTAATTGAGATACAATGTCAAGTCATTGATATAAAAGTTAAATAGCATAGGAGACAAATTACAAGCTTGCCTCAACCCACACTTAAAATCAAACCATTGAGTATTGAGTGAGTTATCCCTTACGCATGAGCACACGGGCGAGTACAACGATTTGATAGCAAGAAATGAATTACCAGAAATTCCTGACAAAAATACAAACAATGTTAGTGTACGTCCTGACAGAAATACAAACAATGTCATAGTACATCCCGACAGAAACACAAACAATGTTATAGTACGTCCTGGCAGAAATACAAACAATGTTATAGTACGTCCTGACAGAAATACAAACAATGTTATAGTACATCCTGGCAGAAATACAAACAATGTTATAGTACGGCCTGACAGAAATACAAACAATGTTATAGTACGTCCTGACAGAAATACAAACAATGTTATAGTACGTCCTGACAGAAATACAAACAATGTTATAGTACGTCCTCAAAGAAATACAAACAATGTCATAGTACGTCCTGACAGAAATACAAACAATGTTATAGTACATCCCGACAGAAATACAAACAATGTTATAGTACGTCCCGACAGAAATACAAACAATGTTATAGTACGTCATGACAGAAATACAAACAATGTTATAGTACGTCCTGACAGAAATACAAACAATGTTATAGTACGTCCTGACAGAAATACAAACAATGTTATAGTACATCCTGACAGAAATACAAACAATGTTATAGTACGTCCTCAAAGAAATACAAACAATGTTATAGTACGTCCTGACAGAAATACAAACAATGTTATAGTACATCCCGACAGAAATACAAACAATGTTATAGTACGTCCCGACAGAAATACAAACAATGTTATAGTACGTCCTGACAGAAATACAAACAATGTTATAGTACGTCCTGACAGAAATACAAACAATGTTATAGTACGTCCTGACAGAAATACAAACAATGTTATAGTACGTCCTGACAGAAATACAAACAATGTTATAGTACGTCCTGACAGAAATACAAACAATGTTATAGTACGTCCTGACAGAAATACAAACAATGTTATAGTACATCCCGACAGAAATACAAACAATGTTATAGTACGTCCTGACAGAAATACAAACAATGTTATAGTACGTCCTGACAGAAATACAAACAATGTTATAGTACGCCCGACAGAAATACAAACAATGTTATAGTACGTCCTGACAGAAATACAAACAATGTTATAGTACGTCCTGACAGAAATACAAACAATGTTATAGTACGTCCTGACAGAAATACAAACAATGTTATAGTACGTCCTGACAGAAATACAAACAATGTTATAGTACGTCCTGACAGAAATACAAACAATGTTATAGTACGTCCGACAGAAATACAAACAATGTTATAGTACGTCCTGACAGAAATACAAACAATGTTATAGTACGTCCTGACAGAAATACAAACAATGTTATAGTACGTCCCGACAGAAATACAAACAATGTTATAGTACGTCCTGACAGAAATACAAACAATGTTATAGTACGTCCTGACAGAAATACAAACAATGTTATAGTACGTCCTGACAGAAATACAAACAATGTTATAGTACGTCCTGACAGAAATACAAACAATGTTATAGTACATCCCGACAGAAATACAAACAATGTTATAGTACGTCCTGACAGAAATACAAACAATGTTATAGTACGTCCCGACAGAAATACAAACAATGTTATAGTACGTCCCGACAGAAATACAAACAATGTTATAGTACGTCCTGACAGAAATACAAACAATGTTATAGTACATCCCGACAGAAATACAAACAATGTTATAGTACATCCCGACAGAAATACAAACAATGTTATAGTACGTCCTGACAGAAATACAAACAATGTTATAGTACGTCCTGAAAGAAATACAAACAATGTTATAGTACATCCCGACAGAAATACAAACAATGTTATAGTACGTCCTGACAGAAATACAAACAATGTTATAGTACGTCCCGACAGAAATACAAACAATGTTATAGTACGTCCTGACAGAAATACAAACAATGTTATAGTACGTCCTGACAGAAATACAAACAATGTTATAGTACGTCCTGACAGAAATACAAACAATGTTATAGTACGTCCTGACAGAAATACAAACAATGTTATAGTACGTCCTGACAGAAATACAAACAATGTTATAGTACGTCCTGACAGAAATACAAACAATGTTATAGTACGTCCTGACAGAAATACAAACAATGTTATAGTACGTCCTGACAGAAATACAAACAATGTTATAGTACGTCCTGACAGAAATACAAACAATGTTTATACGCTGAAGAAATACAACAATGTATAGTACGTCCCGACAGAAATACAAACAATGTTATAGTACGTCCTGACAGAAATACAAACAATGTTATAGTACATCCCGACAGAAATACAAACAATGTTATAGTACGTCCTGACAGAAATACAAACAATGTTATAGTACGTCCTGAAAGAAATACAAACAATGTTATAGTACATCCCGACAGAAATACAAACAATGTTATAGTACGTCCTGACAGAAATACAAACAATGTTATAGTACGTCCTGACAGAAATACAAACAATGTTATAGTACGTCCTGACAGAAATACAAACAATGTTATAGTACATCCCGACAGAAATACAAACAATGTTATAGTACGTCCCGACAGAAATACAAACAATGTTATAGTACGTCCTGACAGAAATACAAACAATGTTATAGTACGTCCTGACAGAAATACAAACAATGTTATAGTACGTCCTGACAGAAATACAAACAATGTTATAGTACGTCCTGACAGAAATACAAACAATGTTATAGTACGTCCTGACAGAAATACAAACAATGTTATAGTACGTCCTGACAGAAATACAAACAATGTTATAGTACGTCCTGACAGAAATACAAACAATGTTATAGTACGTCCTGACAGAAATACAAACAATGTTATAGTACATCCCGACAGAAATACAAACAATGTTATAGTACGTCCTGACAGAAATACAAACAATGTTATAGTACGTCCTGACAGAAATACAAACAATGTTATAGTACGTCCTGACAGAAATACAAACAATGTTATAGTACGTCCTGACAGAAATACAAACAATGTTATAGTACGTCCCGACAGAAATACAAACAATGTTATAGTACGTCCTGACAGAAATACAAACAATGTTATAGTACATCCCGACAGAAATACAAACAATGTTATAGTACGTCCTGACAGAAATACAAACAATGTTATAGTACTCCTGACAGAAATACAAACAATGTTATAGTACGTCCTGACAGAAATACAAACAATGTTATAGTACGTCCTGACAGAAATACAAACAATGTTATAGTACGTCCTGAGAAATACAAACAATGTTATAGTACGTCCTGACAGAAATACAAACAATGTTATAGTACGTCCTGACAGAAATACAAACAATGTTATAGTACGTCCTGACAGAAATACAAACAATGTTATAGTACGTCCTGACAGAAATACAAACAATGTTATAGTACGTCCTGACAGAAATACAAACAATGTTATAGTACGTCCTGACAGAAATACAAACAATGTTATAGTACGTCCTGACAGAAATACAAACAATGTTATAGTACGTCCTGACAGAAATACAAACAATGTTATAGTACGTCCTGACAGAAATACAAACAATGTTATAGTACGTCCTGACAGAAATACAAACAATGTTATAGTACGTCCTGACAGAAATACAAACAATGTTATAGTACGTCCTGACAGAAATACAAACAATGTTATAGTACGTCCTGACAGAAATACAAACAATGTTATAGTACGTCCCGACAGAAATACAAACAATGTTATAGTACGTCCTGACAGAAATACAAACAATGTTATAGTACGTCCTGACAGAAATACAAACAATGTTATAGTACGTCCTGAAAGAAATACAAACAATGTTATAGTACGTCCTGACAGAAATACAAACAATGTTATAGTACATCCCGACAGAAATACAAACAATGTTATAGTACGTCCCGACAGAAATACAAACAATGTTATAGTACGTCCTGACAGAAATACAAACAATGTTATAGTACGTCCTGACAGAAATACAAACAATGTTATAGTACGTCCTGACAGAAATACAAACAATGTTATAGTACATCCTGACAGAAATACAAACAATGTTATAGTACGTCCTGAAAGAAATACAAACAATGTTATAGTACGTCCTGACAGAAATACAAACAATGTTATAGTACATCCCGACAGAAATACAAACAATGTTATAGTACGTCCTGACAGAAATACAAACAATGTTATAGTACGTCCTGACAGAAATACAAACAATGTTATAGTACGTCCTGACAGAAATACAAACAATGTTATAGTACGTCCTGACAGAAATACAAACAATGTTATAGTACGTCCTGACAGAAATACAAACAATGTTATAGTACATCCCGACAGAAATACAAACAATGTTATAGTACGTCCTGACAGAAATACAAACAATGTTATAGTACATCCCGACAGAAATACAAACAATGTTATAGTACGTCCTGACAGAAATACAAACAATGTTATAGTACGTCCCGACAGAAATACAAACAATGTTATAGTACGTCCTGACAGAAATACAAACAATGTTATAGTACGTCCTGACAGAAATACAAACAATGTTATAGTACGTCCTGACAGAAATACAAACAATGTTATAGTACGTCCTGACAGAAATACAAACAATGTTATAGTACGTCCTGACAGAAATACAAACAATGTTATAGTACGTCCTGACAGAAATACAAACAATGTTATAGTACGTCCTGACAGAAATACAAACAATGTTATAGTACGTCCTGACAGAAATACAAACAATGTTATAGTACGTCCCGACAGAAATACAAACAATGTTATAGTACGTCCTGACAGAAATACAAACAATGTTATAGTACGTGCTGACAGAAATACAAACAATGTTATAGTACGCCCTGGCAGAAATACAAACAATGTTATAGTACATCCCTACAGAAATACAAACAATGTTATAGTACGTCCCAACAGAAATACAAACAATGTTATAGTACGGCCTGACAGAAATATAAACAATGGTATAGTACGTCCTGACAGAAATACAAACAATGTTATAGTACATCCCGATAGAAATACAAACAATGTTTTATTACGCCCTGAAAGAAATACAAACAATGTCATAGTACGTCCTGAAAGAAATACAAACAATGTTATAGTACGTCCTGACAGAAATACAAACAATGTTATAGTACGTCCTGAAAGAAATACAAACAATGTTATAGTACGTCCTAACAGAAATACAAACAATGTTATAGTACATCCCGACAGAAATACAAACAATGTTATAGTACATCCCGACAGAAATACAAACAATGTTATAGTACGTCCCGACAGAAATACAAACAATGTTATAGTACGTCCTGACAGAAATACAAACAATGTTATAGTACGTCCTGACAGAAATACAAACAATGTTATAGTACGTCCTGACAGAAATACAAACAATGTTATAGTACATCCTGACAGAAATACAAACAATGTTATAGTACGTCCTGACAGAAATACAAACAATGTTATAGTACGTCCTGACAGAAATACAAACAATGTTATAGTACGTCCTGACAGAAATACAAACAATGTTATAGTACGTCCTGACAGAAATACAAACAATGTTATAGTACGTCATGACAGAAATACAAACAATGTTATAGTACATCCTGATAGAAATACAAACATTGTTATAGTACATTCCGACAGAAATACAAACAATGCTATAGTACGTCCTGACAGAAATACAAACAATGTTATAGTACATCCCGACAGAAATACAAACAATACTATAGTACGTCCTGACAGAAATACAAACAATGTTATAGTACGTCCTGACAGAAATACAAACAATGTTATAGTACGTCCCGACAGAAATACAAACAATGTTATAGTACGTCCTGACAGAAATACAAACAATGTTATAGTACATCCCGACAGAAATACAAACAATGTTTTATTACGCCCTGAAAGAAATACAAACAATGTCATAGTACATCCTGAAAGAAATACAAACAATGTTATAGTACGTCCTGACAGAAATACAAACAATGTTATAGTACGTCCTGAAAGAAATACAAACAATGTTATAGTACGTCCTGACAGAAATACAAACAATGTTATAGTACATCCCGACAGAAATACAAACAATGTTATAGTACGTCCCGACAGAAATACAAACAATGTTATAGTACGTCCTGACAGAAATACAAACAATGTTATAGTACGTCCTGACAGAAATACAAACAATGTTATAGTACGTCCTGACAGAAATACAAACAATGTTATAGTACGTCCTGACAGAAATACAAACAATGTTATAGTACGTCCTGACAGAAATACAAACAATGTTATAGTACGTCCTGACAGAAATACAAACAATGTTATAGTACGTCCTGACAGAAATACAAACAATGTTATAGTACGTCCTGACAGAAATACAAACAATGTTATAGTACGTCCTGACAGAAATACAAACAATGTTATAGTACATCCTGACAGAAATACAAACAATGTTATAGTACATCCCGACAGAAATACAAACAATGTTATAGTACGTCCTGACAGAAATACAAACAATGTTATAGTACATCCCGACAGAAATACAAACAATGCTATAGTACGTCCTGACAGAAATACAAACAATGTTATAGTACGTCCTGACAGAAATACAAACAATGTTATAGTACATCCCGACAGAAATACAAACAATGTTATAGTACGTCCTGAAAGAAATACAAACAATGTTATAGTACGTCCTGACAGAAATACAAACAATGTTATAGTACATCCCGACAGAAATACAAACAATGTTATAGTACGTCCCGACAGAAATACAAACAATGTTATAGTACGTCCTGACAGAAATACAAACAATGTTATAGTACGTCCTGACAGAAATACAAACAATGTTATAGTACGTCCTGACAGAAATACAAACAATGTTATAGTACATCCTGACAGAAATACAAACAATGTTATAGTACGTCCTGAAAGAAATACAAACAATGTTATAGTACGTCCTGACAGAAATACAAACAATGTTATAGTACATCCCGACAGAAATACAAACAATGTTATAGTACGTCCCGACAGAAATACAAACAATGTTATAGTACGTCCTGACAGAAATACAAACAATGTTATAGTACGTCCTGACAGAAATACAAACAATGTTATAGTACGTCCTGACAGAAATACAAACAATGTTATAGTACATCCTGACAGAAATACAAACAATGTTATAGTACATCCCGACAGAAATACAAACAATGTTATAGTACGTCCTGACAGAAATACAAACAATGTTATAGTACATCCCGACAGAAATACAAACAATGCTATAGTACGTCCTGACAGAAATACAAACAATGTTATAGTACGTCCTGGCAGAAATACAAACAATGTTATAGTACGTCCCGACAGAAATACAAACAATGTTATAGTACGTCCTGACAGAAATACAAACAATGTTATAGTACGTCCTGACAGAAATACAAACAATGTTATAGTACGTCCTGACAGAAATACAAACAATGTTATAGTACGTCCTGACAGAAATACAAACAATGTTATAGTACGTCCTGAAAGAAATACAAACAATGTTATAGTACGTCCCGACAGAAATACAAACAATGTTATAGTACGTCCTGACAGAAATACAAACAATGTTATAGTACGTCCTGACAGAAATACAAACAATGTTATAGTACGTCCCGACAGAAATACAAACAATGTTATAGTACGTCCTGACAGAAATACAAACAATGTTATAGTACGTCCTGACAGAAATACAAACAATGTTATAGTACGCCCTGACAGAAATACAAACAATGTTATAGTACATCCCTACAGAAATACAAACAATGTTATAGTACGTCCCAACAGAAATACAAACAATGTTATAGTACGTCCTGACAGAAATACAAACAATGTTATAGTACGTCCTGACAGAAATACAAACAATGTTATAGTACGTCCTGACAGAAATACAAACAATGTTATAGTACGTCCTGACAGAAATACAAACAATGTTATAGTACGTCCTGAAAGAAATACAAACAATGTTATAGTACGTCCTGACAGAAATACAAACAATGTTATAGTACGTCCTGAAAGAAATACAAACAATGTTATAGTACGTCCTGACAGAAATACAAACAATGTTATAGTACATCCCGACAGAAATACAAACAATGTTATAGTACATCCCGACAGAAATACAAACAATGTTATAGTACGTCCGACAGAAATACAAACAATGTTATAGTACGTCCTGACAGAAATACAAACAATGTTATAGTACGTCCTGACAGAAATACAAACAATGTTATAGTACGTCCTGACAGAAATACAAACAATGTTATAGTACATCCCGACAGAAATACAAACAATGTTATAGTACATCCCGACAGAAATACAAACAATGTTATAGTACGTCCCGACAGAAATACAAACAATGTTATAGTACGTCCTGACAGAAATACAAACAATGTTATAGTACGTCCTGACAGAAATACAAACAATGTTATAGTACATCCTGACAGAAATACAAACATTGTTATAGTACATTCCGACAGAAATACAAACAATGTTATAGTACGTCCTGACAGAAATACAAACAATGTTATAGTACATCCCGACAGAAATACAAACAATGTTATAGTACGTCCTGACAGAAATACAAACAATGTTATAGTACGTCCTGACAGAAATACAAACAATGTTATAGTACGTCCCGACAGAAATACAAACAATGTTATAGTACGTCCTGACAGAAATACAAACAATGTTATAGTACGTCCCGACAGAAATACAAACAATGTTATAGTACGTCCTGAAAGAAATACAAACAATGTTATAGTACATCCTGACAGAAATACAAACAATTATAGTACGTCCTGACAGAAATACAAACAATGTTATAGTACGTCCTGACAGAAATACAAACAATGTTATAGTACGTCCTGACAGAAATACAAACAATGTTATAGTACTCCCGACAGAAATACAAACAATGTTATAGTACGTCCTGACAGAAATACAAACAATGTTATAGTACATCCTGACAGAAATACAAACAATGTTATAGTACGTCCTGACAGAAATACAAACAATGTTATAGTACGTCCTGACAGAAATACAAACAATGTTATAGTACATCCCGACAGAAATACAAACAATGTTATAGTACGTCCTGACAGAAATACAAACAATGTTATAGTACATCCCGACAGAAATACAAACAATGTTATAGTACGTCCTGACAGAAATACAAACAATGTTATAGTACGTCCTGACAGAAATACAAACAATGTTATAGTACGTCCCGACAGAAATACAAACAAATACCCGACAGAAATACAAACAATGTTATAGTACTCGACAGAAATACAAACAATGTTATAGTACGCCTGACAGAAATACAAACAATGTATAGTACGTCCTGACAGAAATACAAACAATGTTATAGTACGTCCGAAGAAATACAAACAATGTTATAGTACGTCCTGACAGAAATACAAACATGTTATAGTACTTCCGACAGAAATACAAACAATGTTATAGTACGTCCTGACAGAAATACAAACAATGTTATAGTACATCCCGACAGAAATACAAACAATGTTATAGTACGTCCTGAAAGAAATACAAACAATGTCATAGTACGTCCTGACAGAAATACAAACAATGTTATAGTACGTCCCGACAGAAATACAAACAATGTTATAGTACGTCCTGACAGAAATACAAACAATGTTATAGTACGTCCTGACAGAAATACAAACAATGTTATAGTACGTCCTGACAGAAATACAAACAATGTTATAGTACATCCCGACAGAAATACAAACAATGTTATAGTACGTCCTGACAGAAATACAAACAATGTTATAGTACGTCCCGACAGAAATACAAACAATGTTATAGTACGGCCTGACAGAAATACAAACAATGTTATAGTACGTGCTGACAGATATACAAACAATGTTATAGTACGCCCTGGCAGAAATACAAACAATGTTATAGTACATCCCTACAGAAATACAAACAATGTTATAGTACGTCCCAACAGAAATACAAACAATGTTATAGTACGGCCTGACAGAAATATAAACAATGGTATAGTACGTCCTGACAGAAATACAAACAATGTTATAGTACATCCCGATAGAAATACAAACAATGTTTTATTACGCCCTGAAAGAAATACAAACAATGTCATAGTACGTCCTGAAAGAAATACAAACAATGTTATAGTACGTCCTGACAGAAATACAAACAATGTTATAGTACGTCCTGAAAGAAATACAAACAATGTTATAGTACGTCCTAACAGAAATACAAACAATGTTATAGTACATCCCGACAGAAATACAAACAATGTTATAGTACATCCCGACAGAAATACAAACAATGTTATAGTACGTCCCGACAGAAATACAAACAATGTTATAGTACGTCCTGACAGAAATACAAACAATGTTATAGTACGTCCTGACAGAAATACAAACAATGTTATAGTACGTCCTGACAGAAATACAAACAATGTTATAGTACATCCTGACAGAAATACAAACAATGTTATAGTACATTCCGACAGAAATACAAACAATGCTATAGTACGTCCTGACAGAAATACAAACAATGTTATAGTACATCCCGACAGAAATACAAACAATGCTATAGTACGTCCTGACAGAAATACAAACAATGTTATAGTACGTCCTGGCAGAAATACAAACAATGTTATAGTACGTCCCGACAGAAATACAAACAATGTTATAGTACGTCCTGACAGAAATACAAACAATGTTATAGTACATCCCGACAGAAATACAAACAATGTTTTATTACGCCCTGAAAGAAATACAAACAATGTCATAGTACGTCCTGAAAGAAATACAAACAATGTTATAGTACGTCCCGACAGAAATACAAACAATGTTATAGTACGTCCTGACAGAAATACAAACAATGTTATAGTACGTCCTGACAGAAATACAAACAATGTTATAGTACGTCCCGACAGAAATACAAACAATGTTATAGTACGTCCTGACAGAAATACAAACAATGTTATAGTACGTCCTGACAGAAATACAAACAATGTTATATACGCCCTGACAGAAATACAAACAATGTTATAGTACATCCCGACAGAAATACAAACAATGTTATAGTACGTCCCGACAGAAATACAAACAATGTTTTATTACGCCCTGAAAGAAATACAAACAATGTCATAGTACGTCCTGAAAGAAATACAAACAATGTTATAGTACATCCTGACAGAAATACAAACAATGTTATAGTACGTCCTGAAAGAAATACAAACAATGTTATAGTACGTCCTGACAGAAATACAAACAATGTTATAGTACATCCCGACAGAAATACAAACAATGTTATAGTACGTCCCGACAGAAATACAAACAATGTTATAGTACGTCCCGACAGAAATACAAACAATGTTATAGTACGTCCTGACAGAAATACAAACAATGTTATAGTACGTCCTGACAGAAATACAAACAATGTTATAGTACATCCCGACAGAAATACAAACAATGTTATAGTACGTCCTGACAGAAATACAAACATGTTATAGTACTCCACAGAAATACAAATGTTATAGTACGTCCTGACAGAAATACAAACAATGTTATAGTACATCCCGACAGAAATACAAACAATGTTATAGTACGTCCTGACAGAAATACAAACAATGTTATAGTACGTCCTGACAGAAATACAAACAATGTTATAGTACGTCCTGACAGAAATACAAACAATGTTATAGTACGTCCTGACAGAAATACAAACAATGTTATAGTACGTCCTGACAGAAATACAAACAATGTTATAGTACGTCCTGACAGAAATACAAACAATGTTATAGTACGTCCCGACAGAAATACAAACAATGTTATAGTACGTCCTGACAGAAATACAAACAATGTTATAGTACGTCCTGACAGAAATACAAACAATGTTATAGTACGTCCCGACAGAAATACAAACAATGTTATAGTACGTCCTGACAGAAATACAAACAATGTTATAGTACGTCCTGACAGAAATACAAACAATGTTATAGTACGTCCCGACAGAAATACAAACAATGTTATAGTACGTCCTGACAGAAATACAAACAATGTTATAGTACGTCCTGACAGAAATACAAACAATGTTATAGTACGTCCTGACAGAAATACAAACAATGTTATAGTACATCCCGACAGAAATACAAACAATGTTATAGTACGTCCTGAAAGAAATACAAACAATGTTATAGTACGTCCTGACAGAAATACAAACAATGTTATAGTACATCCCTACAGAAATACAAACAATGTTATAGTACGTCCCAACAGAAATACAAACAATGTTATAGTACGTCCTGACAGAAATACAAACAATGTTATAGTACGTCCTGACAGAAATACAAACAATGTTATAGTACATCCCGACAGAAATACAAACAATGTTATAGTACGTCCTGAAAGAAATACAAACAATGTTATAGTACGTCCTGACAGAAATACAAACAATGTTATAGTACATCCTGACAGAAATACAAACAATGTTATAGTACGTCCCGACAGAAATACAAACAATGTTATAGTACGTCCTGACAGAAATACAAACAATGTTATAGTA
>CM026394.1:20275957-20333005 GCA_014843695.1 Archivesica marissinica | reverse complement strand
TTGATCGACATTTAGGAAAGCATATCGGGTATAAGGGTTAGGGTTATATGCTTGTACCGTCAGCTTATGAGCGTGCATGCCCTTGTTGTACGCCTTCAAGAGCTAGCAATCCACTCTCTATCCAAACGTCTGCTAAACCAGAGCCATCCATATTGTCATCTATGACTTTCATAACTTCCATGGATATGTGAAGTCCTCCAAGGCGTGGGTTAAGTTTATGCTTGTATTCGGGAACCCCCCACTTCAATTCCATGAGTCTACAGTAAAGTGCCTGATCAACTGTAATGACAATGTACTTTTGTCCAAAATGTGATGATATAGACATACATCTTTTGACAACCGTGTTCAAGGTATCAAGTCCATGGGCTGGGGCTAGAATGATCGGTAAAACTGTTGTCTGCTCCGGGTCATTTGACGAAATTGACTGATTGAACATTTCCCACCCAGCTGTATGCGTTTGCGCCTGATGCTGAAAATAGAAAGCTAGATCGGTTGCTTTTGCTTTCTTGACACACTCCTCATATTCTGTTGATGTATCAAACCCCGAATGGTGAACAGGTGTAGTCAAAACAGGCTCGCTCACAGATTTGTTTATTCTCACTGGATATAGTTCCTGTAGGATATT
This sequence comes from Archivesica marissinica, assembly GCA_014843695.1. Taxonomy (NCBI): domain Eukaryota; kingdom Metazoa; phylum Mollusca; class Bivalvia; order Venerida; family Vesicomyidae; genus Archivesica; species Archivesica marissinica. The sequence goes on along the minus strand of CM026394.1, from coordinate 20,332,380 downwards.
AGGAACATTCAGTACATGAGCTGATGATGTATTTAGGGTGTGAATTGTTTTATCATTCGACTCTCCACGTTGCCAGGATGCCGACTGAGTGGCATGAAATGTGTTTTACCATCGAGCGTCTCATAAAGAATGTCAATATTGTCAGCTGTGTAGTGAATGAACTGGTTTCTTGTAAGGTTAGTAGGGATCACAGCACCAGTATCATGATCAAGGGACTTGAGTGCTTTCAGCAAGTGTCGTCTCTTGTAAAACCTGAGTGTAGCTTACCCCCACTCACACCATACACTAGATCTTGAGCTACACTCAGTACTTTACTGCGATTAACTTCAACACTAGTGCAATTGTCATCATTTAGAGCTTCTTGACCAACACATAGCAGTTATAGTAGCATGTACAGACTGTCTGGGACACACGGTATAGATTCACTATGTAGTTCATAGATAACCCTTTATGTCCTGACATTGCCATGATGCCACCACGAACTTTCAGAGCTACCTGTACAAGTGATAGATACATATCATCTTCTCCTTTGTAAACAGGCAATGATGTTTCACCATCATATGTATCTTCTGTAATCTGAATTGCAGCAGCTTGTTGATAGTCAGAAGGAATAAGTATTGTTTTTCTGTCAGCAATATTCCGATCAATTGGCTGGTGAAAATAAAATATACCTCCAAGTTTAGATTGTATTTTGTTTTTGAATGTTGACCGTTTACTTATATACGACAGTGGTATTGTTGTTGAGGATTCCATCGCAAGCTGTTCGTACCGTACCCAAGAACAAAATACTAACAACTAGATCTACTATGCTCAATATTATGACAAATAGAATTATACTGCTTAGTGTTTAATAATATAAGATATGTTCATAGTGTAGTCTAAAGCCATACCATTGGTGAACACTATTTTCAACATTTCATATGCATATCTATTAGGGTATATATTCTAGATTTAGCAAGACACGTTTATGGTTTGCAATGAACAGTGTTCTGTAGATTCTAGTATGATCAAATATGGCAGCTTTCTACCAAAACAAAAATCATTTGACCTTCAATTTCGCTGTTGGCCTTGACCTTTGAGGTTGAAATTACAAACTTAAAAGATCATACAATATATGTGGTAACTAAATTATTGAACAACTACATATTTGTACCAATGTGAACAAGATATAGTAAGTACAGGAATGTTATTGTGTTTTTACTATTAAAATATATGTAAAAAATGGTCACCTTTTTGAATTGACCGTTTGAAGGTCAAGGACACATATTTCGGCTTGGTAAACACCTGCATCAAATTCGGCATACCCAAATTATAATAAAACCGCTCGTTTACCAATTGTACTACGATTTGCCCCTAGCACTTTATCGAGGACCATTTTCAGAAAATTGGTCTAGTCTAATTGACGCCTTATACATTGTTTGTTGGTGTTGTATGGATACAATCACAAGTTCCGCTGGCCTGGCATTCACTATATTGCATAAACATCCACAAACACGTGAACTCGTCTTTCAAAATCTAAGGTATCATCTACGAAAGGGTTTTAATGACATAATATAGTGAATGACCCCTGTAGTATTCTCTCATCAGTTATTGTTTCATTCAGTTTTTATTAATATATAGTAGATATATGAATTTGAATGTCTGTTATACCATTAATTAACCGTGTCATAATTGAAACTAGCAACTGTTATGCATATGATGGTAAAACAAACTCAAACACGAAGTAAGTCCCGTTCAGGTTTTTGTGAACAATATCATATAGTGTCGGAACGTATATTGCCTGGTAGAGACATTGAGAAAAACTGTGCAGCAAAACTAAAACCACTACAGTGACATTAAGGTAAGACACTAAGTTCCACCCGCCTTGAGATCCAACATAAATGCATTTAGATCATTCAAAACTCAATATCAACTTAAATGGTTGTGGATGGGAGGGGGATTGGAGTGAATTTTCTCACAAATACAATTTTTCTTTTTGATCGTAACAAGTTGAACAGCCGGAAAGTCACGTGGTGACGCTTGGTTTAAAAATAAATATTTTCAGTGGAGCTAGAAATCCACTAACGCGGAACAGAAACACGGAGTAGTCAGAGGTATTCTTGGAGAAACACGGAGTAGTCAGAGATATTCTTTGAGAAACACGGAGTAGTCAGAGGTATTCTTGGAGAAACACGGAGTAGTCAGAGGTATTCTTGGTAAAGACCCAACTTGCTTTATCAACGAAGAATGCTTTAATAACATATGCATGCCATGTCAATGTACTTTAAATGCTTTTATTTTTTATAAGTAACACACCAAACATCTTTCATGCAAAAATGTATTAAGTAAATATTATTTATTATTAGTATATAAATAAAATTATTTTATTATATAGAGTAATATTGAATTTCTGAAAACTAAAATATATAACCAATTGGACTTTAATTTACAGCTGTAATTGTATATTAAAACATTAAACTACATGTACTAGTAAATATTGGTCTACATCATAAATCAAGTTATATTAGTATTATATTGGACTTATTATATAGATATGTGGTACTGGGTTCATTTAGCAGTGATTTTACCATTTCCATCGATATCTGGTACTGGGTTAATTTAGCAATGTTTTCACTGGGTTATGGTTAGGTCCGAGCTGTCATCGGGACAATTTTCTGAGTTTGCCATGGAATGGGGATTCTCGCATGCGACCATTTGTCCTCTAAACTAAAGTTGCAATGCTCTAGCAGAGAAAACAACGTCTATTGCCAACGGCATATTCCTTAACGCTAAGAAAAGTTTAAAAAAAGGATCCTTATCCTGCAATACTAGATAATAGAAATATTCAACAAGTGTGTGTGTATTCCCCTTGTAAACTGTTGAAGGGTATTGTAACAAAAGCAATCTTACCTGTAGCAAATGAACAATTAATGCCAGATAAGGTCAACCCATCAAAAGCTCGAACATAAATGCACCAACTCAAAAACAAGCAAACATACTATTTTAATAGACTTTCCAAACCTTTAATACCCTTGAAGCAAACTGTACGAGTTCAATTTGGGAACGTATGCATGTCCGCCAAAGTCAAGAAGTAATAATTTACGGTCTTGAGAGACGGTTATTAAACAGAACTACAGAAAGGTTTCCAGGGATAACCGTATTTGGTTGAAACATGTTGGCTAGAACTTCAAAATGTTCTTCTGAAAACCACACAGAAACGTCCACTCAAACGGAAAATGAAATTGATAACCTACAAAATATTGCAAGCATGCTTATGTTACAAAAGCCCAATTCATCCCGCTATGTAACAGTATCAGTAGGAGAGGATAAGCCTAACACGTTGTATGATACTGAGAAGTAGGTCAGGTTGCAGTGACATTGTTGATGCTGATTAGATTAAGTGTACTGCTAACCAAACAATGAGTTGAATTAACAATTACCGTAGTTGTGTTATACATATAATGATGTTATGACTTACATATGTTTAGATATTTAATAAGAGTTTATATATTTAATAAAACTAGATTATAATTGGAATGATCTTTTATTTATATCATAACAAAACAAACTTTAATACAATAATTAACAAAAGTAAGAAAATGTAGTGTTTTGCTAAATTCTTTCTGCCTGAAATATTCTATAAGTTATGACCTTTGACATAACTATGGCAACCGCCAAGCACAAATAGCACTCGGACATTTTTCAGAAATATTGGAAGAAAGTTTAAATTGACACATTTCCCCTACCTCTATACATTACTGTATAATTTCAATGGATTATTAGTAAAAGCCATTTAGTTTAAGTTTCGATATTAAATAGGGTAAATATTTCGAATCTGTTGCCAGCGGAACAATGTTTACAAGCCCGTAAAATATGTTAGAAAACTATGGCATGATATTTGAGCCTTTATCTCGGGATAACCCCTTCCAACAACCATTCACCATGGACCAATGTTCATTTGATAATAGATTATGAATACTTTTCAACATACACAATGTATATATGGAAATTGAATGACAACTGTCACTCGCCTTACACGACGCTTTATTTTTCCAAATAAGAAATACAAGTTTACTTAAGCTAATCTAAATATTTACTATTCTAAATCAAAGTGGCTACGTTCCACCAGCCTTGAGATCTAGCCTAAATGCATTTAGATGATTCAAAATTCAAATATAACATGTAAACTCAATAACAACTTAAATGGTGGTGGATGGGAGGCGAATTGGAGTGTATTTTCTCACAAATATAAGTTTTCTCGTAACAATGTCACGAGCCTCTCTTTCTTCTTATGTCTATTTTCCGATATCAATGCTCTAACCAGGGTCTATCCTATCGTAGACTCGCTGGAGTTGTCTAGGGGGTTTCTCTACGGTCCTTTAACAATGCTCTATCCAGGGTCTATCCTATCGTAGACTCGCTGGAGCTGTCTAGGGGGTTTCTCTACGGTCCTTCAAATACTATAACTCAACACAGTCTTTCATTTTCCTTTGTATAATATCATCTACAACAATCTCGCTTTATTTCAAATCTATAACATGTATCATTTATTTATGATTTCTCGTATCATTAGCCTTCAGGATATTCAGTCTAATACTATCTCTTATGTTATAGTTCGTCTCACAATTTCAATGTGTTTTAACAGTTCTACTAATATACTAATTTCCTTCACTTTATCAAACCATTCTAATAGATATATTAGCCAAAACAATGGTTTCTTAAAAGGCCTAATTATCTTCCGTTCACATATTTAATACAACTTTAATATTTAAGAGTTAATACTTCATAGAATACTATCATAGAAACAGTTTATATACTAATAGTGAGTAACATCATTTCCTTAACGCCATCCATGGCTGGATAAGAATGCACTAATATCTTAATAATTTTTCATTTATTAAATAGCAGAATTAACATCTATAACAGACGTTACGGCGCCAAACATCTGTGATGCTATACAATATTATTACGTGTTTATATGTCATCAAGAGCGGTGGCGATTATCTTACATAACTGACCAGCTGCCTTCGGCTGTCAAAATATATTTTGTTCCCGCGCAAACAGAGAACTGATAATTTAGGCGCGAAAATAAAAGCAGACGATTATACATAATACATAATAATCATAATATTACATGGTTAACAATGGGTCATATATATAAATAAATAAATGTATTTATATAATACATTTCTATTTATATATGACAATAATTTATTCGTACAAATATATTGTTTGTTTTTTTCTATCTTTTGCACAACAAGTTGAACAGCCGGAAAGTCACGTGGTGACGCTTGGTTTAAAAGTAAATATTTTTAGTGGAGCTAGAAATCCACTAACGCGGAACATAAACACGGAGTAGTTAGAGGTATTCTTGGAGAAACACGGAGTAGTCAGAGGTATTCTTGGAGAAACACGGAGTAGTCAGAGGTATTCTTGGAGAAACACGGAGTAGTTAGAGGTATTCTTGGAGAAACACGGAGTAGTCAGAGGTATTCTTGGAGAAACACGGAGTAGTCAGAGGTATTCTTGGAGAAACACGGAGTAGTTAGAGGTATTCTTGGAGAAACACGGAGTAGTTAGAGGTATTCTTGGAGAAACACGGAGTAGTCAGAGGTATTCTTGGTACAGACCCAACTTGCTTTATCAACGCTAAATATGATTTGGTCCAATCATCATATAAACTAATGCTGTGAAATATAAATATGAATGATGATGCATATAGGCATTTCTTAGCATATATGTGTGCATTTCTTAAATTTATAGTAAACATATTCTGAAAATTACAGATAGTAGAACGTCATTAATGTCATTTCAATCGTTCTTTTAAAAACATAATGTGTATGTGTGTCACTAAGCAAATAACAATGTTTGTAAATGGTAGAATATAGAGATGTAATTGGTAGCATATAGAGATGTAAATGGTAGAATATAGAGATGTAAATGGTAGAATATAGAGATGTAAATGGTAGCATATAGAGATGTAATTGGTAGCATATAGAGATGTAAATGGTAGAATATAGAGATGTAAATGGTAGCATATAGAGATGTAATTGGTAGCATATAGAGATGTAAATGGTAGAATATAGAGATGTAAATGGTAGCATATAGAGATGTAATTGGTAGCATATAGAGATGTAATTGGTAGCATATAGAGATGTAAATGGTAGCATATAGAGATGTAAATGGTAGAATATAGAGATGTAAATGGTAGCATATAGAGATGTAATTGGTAGCATATAGAGATGTAAATGGTAGAATATAGAGATGTAATTGGTAGCATATAGAGATGTAAATGGTAGAATATAGAGATGTAATTGGTAGCATATAGAGATGTAAATGGTAGCATATAGAGATGTAAATGGTAGAATATAGAGATGTAATTGGTAGCATATAGAGATGTAAATGGTAGAATATAGAGATGTAATTGGTAGCATATAGAGATGTAAATGGTAGCATAGTGAGTTGTAATTGGTAGCATAGTGAGTTGTAATTGGTAGCATAGTGAGTTGTAATTGGTAGCATATTGAGTTGTAATTGGTAGCATAGTGAGTTGTAATTGGTAGCATAGTGAGTTGTAATTGGTAGCATAGTGAGTTGTAATTGGTAGCATAGTGAGTTGTAATTGGTAGCATAGGGAGTTGTAATTGGTAGCATATTGAGTTGTAATTGGTAGCATAGTGAGTTGTAAATGGTAGCATAGTGAGTTGTAATTGGTAGCATAGTGAGTTGTAATTGGTAGCATAGTGAGTTGTAATTGGTAGCATATGGAGTTGTAATTGGTAGCATAGTGAGTTGTAATTGGTAGCATAGTGAGTTGTAATTGGTAGAATATTGAGTTGTAATTGGTAGTATAGTGAGTTGTAATTGTTAGCATATTGAGTTGTAATTTGTAGAATATAGAGTTGTAATTGGTAGCATAGTGAGTTGTAATTGGTAGCATATTGAGTTGTAATTGGTAGCATATTAAGTTGTAATTGGTAGCATATTGAGTTGTAATTGGTAGCATATTAAGTTGTAATTGGTAGCATATTGAGTTGTAATTGGTAGCATAGTGAGTTGTAATTGGTGGGATATTAAGTTGTAATTGGTAGCATATTAAGTTGTAATTTGTATCATATTGAGTTTTAATTTGTAGCATATTTAGTTTTAATTTGTAGCATATTTAGTTTTAATTTGTAGCATATTGAGTTTTAATTGGTAGCATATTGAGTTTTAATTGGTAGCATATTGAGTTGTAATTTGTAGCATATTGAGTTTTAATTGGTAGCATATTGAGTTTTAATTTGTAGCATATTGAGTTTTAATGGTAGCATATTGAATTGTAATTTGTAGCATATTGAGTTGCAATTTGTAGCATATTGAGTTGCAATTGGTAGCATATTGAATTGTAAAGTTTTAGCATATTGAGTTGAAATTTTCATGATTTTATTTTGAATTGTTTCGTGTGTAGCCGCCATATATACTGAGTCAAAAAAGAAACGATACCAAACTAAAAATGACGTAAAACGGATAAAACCATAGAAAGGTTTAATATATTATTACGTATCAGTACCGGGTATCTTATTGCAACGTCAGCCAACCATAGACACAGGTAAATAAACACCCGATAATCCTGGAACGCCGAATTTCCGATTTGCACGTGCTCCTCAACAAAGACAACTTCCTACACATGAACAAATCGGAAAACCGGTTTATTGTACTGGTATTGCATTATCATCGAGGAAAAACACCTTACATACCCATTGTTACCTCTAACAAAATGCCTAGGCTAAACCGCAATCAGAGAATGCGTGCCATTGGCATGATTGACGGCGGTTTACGTCAGCGTGACGTCGCAAATCGACTCGGGGTTACGCGGATCACGATATCACGTCTACTTCGACGTTATCTAACACATGGATCGGTGGACGACCGTCCAAGATCTGGTCGACCACGTGTGACGACGCGTGAACAGGACCGTCACATTCGGACATCACATTTACGTGACCGGTTCCTACCTGCTACGCACACAGCTGCCGATGACCAACAATCGCATCAGTGCACAAACAGTCAGGAACCGGCTCAGTGAACGTGGCATTCGTGCCTATCGGCCATACGTTGGACCCATCCTGACACGACGTCACCGTGACGTACGGCGGGAATAGACGACGGAACGTGCGCGCTGGACTCGGTTACAGTGGAATTCGGTGATGTTTAGCGATGAATCGCGGTTCTGTTTGCGTCGAGCGGATGGCAGAGAGCGGGTATATCGCAGACGCGGTGAACGTTACGCCGACGCATGTGTACGTCAGGTCGATCTTATCGGGGGCGGAAGCGTTATGGCGTGGGGCGGTATCACCTTCGGCAGTCGCACTGAACTGTTAGTGGTGGACGGGAACCTAAACGCCCAGCGGTACTGTGATGAGATCCTTGCGCCAGTTGTTGTGTCGTTCTTTAACGCCAACAGAAACGTCTCACTGTTCCAACAGGACAACGCCAGGTGTCATACTGCTCGGATTTCCACCACATTATTGGAGCAGAACAATATTGAAACCCTGCCGTGGCCTGCTTTGTCACCAGACTTGTCACCCATAGAACATGTGTGGGATACGTTAGACCGCCGCGTCAGACGACGTCAGCCGGTAACGTTAAACCAACTGAGGGATGTTTTGCGTCAGGAGTAGACAAATATTGACCAGCAAGAGATTCAGACACTCTTCCGTTCGATGCGACGGCGGTGCATTGCAGTGAGAGACGCAAATGGTGCCCATACTCGGTATTGACGTCTGTGTGAAAACTCCATTAGACCCCTGTCCGACGAATTACGTCATCGCGCATCAGACAGTTTCGGAGGCTTATTATACTTTATGTGCTCCTCTTTCAAACATGTTGGATTATCATATTATGAATTTTCAAAGAATTTTCTTAATAAATGTTGAAATTATAGACACATAAACACCAGGTATCGTTTCTTTTTTGACTCAGTATAGTTGATTAAATTCCCAATGTATGCTTTGTATACTATATGTATGATATCTATGCCTAGCTGGCAGTTCTAAAAGTAAAACATGAATAGATCTCACTTGTGTCAGCTGACACATATATACAGAAAACATTACAAAATTGGCACAGAATTTACCATTACCACACACATAACTTAGTTAATATGGCAATGTGTTTACCCTTTCCTTCTAGATCTTGTACTGGGTTAATATGGCAATGAGTTTACCCTTTCTAGATCTTGTAATAATGAATGAATGGTGTTTTACGGCGCATCGACATCTAAGGTCATGTAGCGCGCATTAAAGTTATGTTTATTGTCGAGTGTATGAAATAAAATTCTATATAAGTATATGCATTACGTAAAAATTAATACTAAGAAGTTATAAAGACGTAAGAATAATTACAGGTAATATATGAATGAATGATTACTACAAAGGCATGATTAACACTTGATATCACAGCTTATTATAAATTCCTATTGCCTTGATAAATGATATGATGGACTCTACTCTGATAGAGTCGGTAGATCTTGTACACTACTCTCTTAATTTAGAAACGAGTTTACCCTTTCCTTCTAGATCGTGTACACTACTCTCTTAATTTAGAAACGAGTTTACCCTTTCCCTTCTAGATCTTGTACACTACTCTCTTAATTTAGAAAAGAGTTTACCCTTTCCTTCTAGATCTTGTACACTACTCTCTTAATTTAGAAAATAGTTTACCCTTTCCTTCTAGATCTTGTACACTACTCTCTTAATTTAGAAAAGAGTTTACCCTTTCCTTCTAGATCTTGTACACTACTCTCTTAATTTAGAAAAGAGTTTACCCTTTCCTTCTAGATCTTGTACACTACTCTCTTAATTTAGAAAAGAGTTTACCCTTTCCTTAGAGATCTTGTACTGGGTTAATTTGGCAAATAGTTTACCCTTTTCTTAGAGGTCTTGTACTGGGTTAATTTGGCAAATGGTTTACCCTTTTCTTAGAGGTATTGTACTGGGTTAATTTGGCAAATAGTTTACCCTTTTCTTAGAGGTCTTGTACTGGGTTAATTTGGCAAATGGTTTACCCTTTCCATAGAGATCTTGTACTGGGTTAATTTGGCAAATGGTTAACCCTTTCCTTAGAGGTCTTGTACTGGGTTAATTTTGCAAATGGTTTACCCTTTCCTTATAGATCTTGTACTGGGTTAATTTGGCAAATGGTTTACCCTTTCCTTAGAGGTTAATTTGGCTATTGGTTTACCCTTTCCTTAGAGATCTTGTACTGGGTTAATTTGGCAAATGGTTTACCCTTTCCTTAGAGATCTTGTACTGGGTTAATTTGGCAAATAGTTTACCCTTTCCTTAGAGATCTTGTACTGGGTTAATTTGGCAAATAGTTTATCCTTTCCTTGGAGGTCTTGTACTGGGTTAATTTAGAAAATAGTTTACCCTTTCCTTCTAGATCTTGTACACTACTCTCTTAATTTAGAAAAGAGTTTACCCTTTCCTTCTAGATCTTGTACACTACTCTCTTAATTTAGAAAAGAGTTTACCCTTTCCTTCTAGATCTTGTACACTACTCTCTTAATTTGAAAATAGTTTACCCTTTCCTTCTAGATCTTGTACACTACTCTCTTAATTTAGAAAAGAGTTTACCCTTTCCTTCTAGATCTTGTACACTACTCTCTTAATTTAGAAAAGAGTTTACCCTTTCCTTCTAGATCTTGTACACTACTCTCTTAATTTAGAAAAGAGTTTACCCTTTCCTTCTAGATCTTGTACACTACTCTCTTAATTTGAAAATAGTTTACCCTTTCCTTCTAGATCTTGTACACTACTCTCTTAATTTAGAAAAGAGTTTACCCTTTCCTTAGAGATCTTGTACTGGGTTAATTTGGCAAATAGTTTACCCTTTCCTTAGAGATCTTGTACTGGGTTAATTTGGCAAATGGTTTACCCTTTCCTTAGAGATCTTGTACTGGGTTAATTTGGCAAATGGTTTACCCTTTCCTTAGAGATCTTGTACTGGGTTAATTTGGCAAATGGTTTACCCTTTCCTTATAGATCTTGTACTGGGTTAATTTGGCAAATGGTTTACCCTTTCCTTAGAGGTTAATTTGGCAAATGGTTTACCCTTTCCTTAGAGATCTTGTACTGGGTTAATTTGGCAAATGGTTTACCCTTTCCTTAGAGATCTTGTACTGGGTTAATTTGGCAAATGGTTTACCCTTTCCTTAGAGGTTAATTTGGCAAATGGTTTACCCTTTCCTTAGAGGTTAATTTGGCAAATGGTTTACCCTTTCCTTAGAGATCTTGTACTGGGTTAATTTGGCAAATAGTTTACCCTTTCCTTAGAGGTTAATTTGGCAAATGGTTTACCCTTTCCTTAGAGATCTTGTACTGGGTTAATTTGGCAAATGGTTTACCCTTTCCTTAGAGATCTTGTACTGGGTTAATTTGGCAAATGGTTTACCCTTTCCTTAGAGATCTTGTACTGGGTTAATTTGGCAAATGGTTAACCCTTTCCTTAGAGTTCTTGTACTGGGTTAATTTGGCAAATGGTTTACCCTTTCCTTAGAGTTCTTGTACTGGGTTAATTTGGCAAATGGTTTACCCTTTCCTTAGAGATCTTGTACTGGGATAATTTGGCAAATAGTTTACCCTTTCCTTGGAGGTCTTGTACTGGGTTAATTCGCAATTTATTTTGCCACTTCCCATATTTTGTTCTAAATACATTTAAATAGCCGAGCATGAGATGGTACAATAATGACGTTAAGCATCATAAGTACGTTCGCTGCCATGTTTTAATTAGGACGCTACCACAACACTGACACCGTTACAGTTTCCTTTCATCTTAATTTGGTCAATCTCTAATAAAGACCATCTCTGAGATTAAATGACCTCACTCTAAGGACCACTAACCCTTTGCCATTTCCAAGCGTGATCTTTATTAATGTATTTAATTGTATATCGATTTTATATTGTAGATGGCGCATATAACACATAAAGTGGACCCATTGCTTGTCTCGGTTGGGGCTGTGGTGGCAGTAGCCGGAGCAGCGGCGACGTACTGCATGTATAAGATGCCTGATCCTACATGTATCCCTCCGGTGGATCTGGATGACCAGTCCTACATTTTAGAGGTATGAAGTTTTGAAAAATGTCCAGTACTGGCTTAAAGATCGCGTACTACCGATCCATTCTGCTTATTTTAGTGCCTGTTTTTTGATGACAATATCTATCATCAGCTAGATTGTTCACTAGCATTCTATAATATAGAGGTGTAAGTTAAAGATTAAACGATCATGTCAGTAAAAACAACCTTCTGCCGAAGAACCAGTCTGCGTATAGACGCTATCACTCATGTGAAACTGCATTACTCAGGTTAGTGAGTGATTTACTAAATGGCATGGAACACCAAGAAGTCAGTGCTCTCATGGCATTGGACTTAAGCGCCGCGTTTGACACGGTTGACCACGATATTCTAGTGCAAGTGCTGAAATCACAGTATGGACTTAATGGTGCAGCTATTCATTGGATCGACTCTTATCTAAGACCACGCAGCTGTAGTGTCACTGTCGACTCCGCCGTATCAACCCCACGTCCACTACAGTGTAGCGTCCACCAGGGTAGCTGTTTAGGGCCCTGGCTCTACTTGACTTATGCCGGAACATTGTTCAGTGTAATCCCTCAGTCAATTTCATTATATGGATTTGCAGATGATCACATAGCAAACAAAATGCTTAAACTAACATCTGAGGTTAATGAAAAACAAGCTATCCAAGAACTTGAAAATTGTGCTTTAAACATCGATAACTGGATGAAGCAAAACAAACTCAAAATGAACTCATCAACAACTGAATTCATCTTATTTGGGAGCAGACATCAACTCAAAAAATGCTCAGTAACAGAACTTAACGTTGCTAGTGACAAGATCAAATATGTGAGCTGTATAAAGTATATTGGTGCATATTTAGACGAGAATCTCAGTTTTAAAGATCACATCAAACGAAAATGTCAGACCGCAATGTTCAATTTTCTCAGAATAAAAAATATTAGAAAATACCTTACCAAAGAAGCAACTGAAATTCTGGTGTTATCACTTGTCATCTCGCATCTAGATTATTGCAATGGAATTCTATTTGGTGTTCCCAAATGTGATATCAAAAAAATGCAAAGAATACAAAATATGTGCGCTAAACTTGTTTTAAAGCTCAGGAAATATGATAGTTCAAAACAAGCACTGTACCAACTTCACTGGCTTCCATCAGGGCCAGAATTGAATTCAAAATTCTTACTGTAATGTATAACTGTTCAAAATTCCATGCCCCTGGGTATCTTACCGAGTTAATAATTGAAAAGGTACCAAGACGTAGATTAAGATCTTCAGATGTTACTGGTTGTTATGAGGTACCGTATAACAAACAAAAAACATTTGGTGACAGGAGCTTCAAAACAGTAGGGCCACAGCTATGGAACATTTTACCCGTATATTTGAGAAACTTGGATTCTGTAGAAACGTTTAAGAAACACCGTAAAACATTGTTCTTCGGAAAATTTTATTCATGGTTTTAAAACATTCATGTATTGACAGACTGAACAGGATAGTTGTAGAGTTAGTGTAGTGTTAAAAAAGGTTTTAGAAACAATGATATAATTTACCAAAAATTATGCTTATAATAATGATTGATCAAATATGTGTTATTGTGTGGTAACATAATTATTTTTAGACCAATGTCTTTTTGTAAATAACGAGAATTTTGTTCAGGTTTTTATGTAAGTACATGTCTATATATTTATTTTACTTCTATTGTACAACGCCAGTGAATATACTATGTGTAAAAGTAGGCGTTTTATCAAATTAAACAGTTTCAGTTTCAGTTTTAAGTTACATGTTAATGTTGTGGTATAATGAGTATGTTGTGTGTGGTGGTACACGGTTAGATTTGAGAAGTACATCTGCAGTACTGGTCTGTAGGAACATTTGCTAGATGGAGACTATTGTTTGTCGTCAGGCATCCTCAATTCTGTATACTTCCAATTCAAGATGGTCTATTTGTTACGTTAAATTGTTTACAATGACAGATGCATTGACTATTTTGTTTGTGGATTTGTGGATGTACATTTATTAGCCTGTCTTCATAAAGCTCACCATGGCACTTTAGGGTATTACGGTATAGGGTTAGGCCTAACCCTAACCCTAACCCTAACTCTCAGTAGAAAATAATATGCCCGATCCAAGATAATCAAACTTGTACCATACCTCATTTGCGTGTATCTGTTTGTTTATCACTAAAGTACCATTTATATAATCGTTATGTAGTTTAGCATGATAAGCACATTGTATGCATGCCAGATGTACGACCTGTTTTTACAAACACGATGCATTTAATGGTTTTGTGTATAAACCGATTCACGTAAAATGAATATATTTCTTTCGTCCACCTTGTTTTATAGTTGTATGGTCCTCTGACTGCTTCTCATATGATCGATTGCGTCTCCAGCTGCTGTGCCTCCTGAAATATGTTGTAAAGAAATTTGAACCATCTCAATTAAGTTAGACTTTCACACCTGGAGGGAATGTTTCACGTCCCAGGTATGGTATCAGTTACCATGTTACTTGTACCGACCGCTATGTAATAGGGCCTCTATGGCCGATTGGTTAAGGTTCTTGACTCCAAATACCTTGCCCTTCACAACTGTATATGCCGAATATTTTCATGCGAGGAAGCTATCCATCTGACATGCGGAATGTCGGTGGTTCTACCCGGGTGTCCAACCGTGATTCAGCCGTGCTCTAAATGCAAGTCGTGATAGCGCAGTGGTAGCAGTGGTAGCACGTTCGCTTCAGGTGCGAACGGTCTGGAGTTCGAGCCCCCCCCCATGGAGCCGTTACGATTGTGCCCTTATGCAATGCATTTAAATTCCACAGTGCGTCTTCTCTCTACCTAGTGGCGATGGATTACATCATGAATCAGGTCTCGAGTGCGATTAATATAAGTCGCAATCGAGATAAAATATATTTCTATAAAGTATAACATGAATGGCATACGAAAGTCTTGCTTAGATGACAATAAATGACGTCATCAAGTACGTCATACATTATTATTGTGTTCCCTCAGGTAGATTATGAGGTAAATATGAAACAGGCATAAATGAGTATATATCATGTTACTGCTGCACCATATCAGGTAGGATATGAGGGATATATTAATCATATTCCCATTGCTTTAGCATATATCATGTTACTGCTGCACCATATCAGGTAGGATATGAGGGATATATTAATCATATTCCCATTGCTTTAGCATATATCATGTTACTGCTGCACCATATCAGGTAGGATATGAGGGATATATTAATCATATTCCCATTGCTTTAGCATATATCATGTTACTGCTGCACCATATCAGGTAGGATATGAGGGATATATTAATCATATTCCAATGGCTTGAGCATATATCGTGCTATTTGTGTTCAATATCAGGTAGGATTTTAGGCATATATAAATATAGTAATGTGTCTTGGTTGAATAGACAACGGGGATCTTCATCCACCAATATTAGAGTCGCCTTATGACATAAGCTATTTATGCGACTATAAACACTTAAATAAAGTTAGGCTTATTTATTTAGCTTGCTGATTCAAGAGTGCAGATACTGCGTTCTAGTACCCACTTAATTTGGCGTGCTCAAGGTCAGGTGTACTCCCAGACCCAACATCCTTCAGGTGCGGCTATGGTCGCGAGTGGACCAGGGACGCACTCTGATAGAGTACAGGGCCTCGACCGATCGGGGCACATCTCGCAGTAGCAGCGTATGATTCTAGGATAAGGGCCTCGACCGATCGGGGCACATCTCGCAGTAGCAGCGTATGATTCTAGGATAAGGGCCTAGACCAATCGGGGCACATATCGCAGTAGCAGCCTATGATTCAGGAATATTATTGTTGTCGAACTTGTGACAAGGAACGCCCTCTCCAGCATCGCCGTCATGTGGTGGGGTTATGGCCAGATGACCTTGGAGCGACCAAGATGACAAGATACTTAACTGTCGGATCTGTTTACATGCTGCTGCTGGATGACCGATAGCAAGGAGAGTAGCCCTTCCAAGCCGCCGTGTGGGCCTCACAAGCCGCCGTGTGGTCCTAACAGCCGTGTGGGCCAACCGCCGTGTGGTCCTAACAACCGCCGTGTGGTCCTAACAACCGCCGTATGGTCCTAACAACCGCCGTGTGGTCCTAACAAGCCGCCCTGTGGGCCTAACAACCGCCGTGTGGGCCTAGCAAGCCGCCGTGTGGGTCTAACAACCGCCGTGTGGTCCTAACAACCGCCGTGTGGTCCTAACAACCGCCGTGTGGGCCTAACAACAGCCGTGTGGTCCTAGCAAGCCACTGTGTTGTTATAACAAGCCGCGGTTTGGCCCTAACGAGCCACCATGTGGTCCTAGCAAGCCGCCGTGTTGTTATAGCAAGCCGCGGTTTGGCCTTAACGAGCCATCGTTTTGGCCTAACAAGCCGCCGTGTGGTCCTCACACGCCGCCGTGTGGCCCTAGCAAGCCGCCGTGTGGCCCTAGCAAGCCGCCGTGTGGCCCTAGCAAGCCGCCGTGTGGCCCTAGCAAGCCGCCGTATTGTTATAACAAGCCGCCGTGTGTCCCTAGCAAGCCGCCGTGTTGTTATAACAAGCCGCCGTGTGTCCCTAGCAAGCCGCCGTGTTGTTATAACAAGCCGCCGTGTGGCCCTAGCAAGCCGCCGTGTGTCCCTAGCAAGCCGCCGTGTGGCCCTAGCAAGCCGCCGTGTTGTTATAGCAAGCCGCCGTGTGTCCCTAGCAAGCCGCCGTGTTGTTATAACAAGCCGCCGTGTGTCCCTAGCAAGCCGCCGTGTTGTTATAACAAGCCGCCGTGTGTCCCTAGCAAGCCGCCGTGTTGTTATAACAAGCCGCCGTGTGGCCCTGGCAAGCCGCCGTGTGGCCCTAGCAAGCCGCCGTGTTGTTATAACAAGCCGCCGTGTGTCCCTAGCAAGCCGCCGTGTTGTTATAACAAGCCGCCGTGTGGCCCTAGCAATCCGCCGTGTTGTTATAACAATCCGCCGTGTGTCCCTAGCAAGCCGCCGTGTTGCTATAACAAGCCGCCGTGTGTCCCTAGCAAGCCGCCGTGTTGTTATAACAAGCCGCCGTGTGGCCCTAGCAAGCCGCCGTGTGGCCCTAGCAAGCCGCCGTGTGGCCCTAGCAAGCCGCCGTGTTGTTATAACAAGCTACCGTGTGGCCCTAGCAAGCCGCCGTGTGGCCCTAGCAAGCCGCCGTATGGCCCTAGCAAGCTGCCGTGTGTCGCAAGCGGCCGCTCTTGAAGATATGTCATCTTCTAGACTGTAACAAAGTGCACATATATTTATATGATTATTGACTAGTTGGTAATTAGTCTAACTACTGAACAACATAGATAGATTCCCGATAATACGTTTTATTGATAGCGAAATGATAGTGTTGACTTTTGAACGTTGATGAATTATAGACAGATTAATTATAGACATCGGATCAGATATGTGTTGTATGGGATAAATTCTTGATATAGCTTTGCGAGGGGTCATTATTATAATTATTATTATATACCAAACCTATATAGCGCTCTTTTCATCTAAAAATAAAACGTTCAAAAGCGCTTTACAGCATAAATATCACAAATATTGATAAAAACGTCCACATACAATTAAAATATAGGTAATAATTAAATAAAATGTGTTCATTTGCAGTCTTAATCCTGATTGAGCACAGACACAGTTCGATATTTATGTTCCATATGAACATTTAAAAATGTGTGTCTTCAAAGCCTTTTTGAAAGAACACAATGTTGTTGCACTTCTAAGAGTTCTAAGAGAATTCCAAAGTTTTGGGGCAGCCGTATGTGACAGTCCGCAAGTTTCTCATATAAATTGGTGCTTCTCCATTCAATGCTTTATATGTGTGAGTCAGTATTTTATACTTTATTCTTTCTTGAACTGGTAGCCAATGAAGTTCTTTTAGAATGGGCGTTACATGACTGAAACGGGATGTTCTGGTTATGATGCGAGCTGCTGTGTTTTGAACAGTTTGTAATTTATTGGAAGTATTTTTTGGCACGCCGTACAACAGTGAATTACAGTAATCGAGCCTGGATGTAACGAGTAAGTTTATGAGAGTTTTCGTGGCGTCTGTTGTTAAATACTGCCGAATGTGTCCAATCCGCCGGATCTGCGCATAACATGATTTTGTCACGGAATTTACATGTTTGTCCATATCCATTCTTGAATATAGGAAAGCCCCTAGATTTCTCACACATGTTGATGGTTCTGTATTTGAGTCTCCTACTTTCACATTTATGTTTTCAATGTGTTGAAAATTTCGCTGACTATAACATAATCATTTCAGTTTTATCAGTATCATGTGGCTTGTAATCGAAGGGGGTCGGACAACTGTGGGTACCCAGGTGGGCTAGTAACAAAGGGCTATAGATTATTTGGAAAATATTAGTTTGCATAATGTATCCACTCGTATGTTACGTACTAGAAAGCGTCGCGGGCCTATGTACAGCGCAATAAAAGTGTATTATAGATTTAGTGATGGACACCGAGTGTGTAAGGCATGGGGAGGTACGGGAAACGTCCGCAATACGGGGTACTGGTTTATTAGCTAATCATAGTACAATATGAATATATTCTGGATAGTTATAGACTGTATGTATGTCGCTATCGTATAATAAAAATAATAAAACTGTAAACACAACGAAGTACTTCATGGTTATTGAGACAACCACTATATGATTACACAAGCCCACGAGTGATCTTGTGATAAGACGAAGGAAGAACATCTCAACTAGACCACAGAACCGACGTATAACATCTTAGAAGATTGTATCGCCCATGTACCTCGGCTGTACCTCGGCTGTGGCGACTTAAACCATATCAATGGTATCTTAATATTCCATATTTAAGTTATATAGCATTGTACTTCTAATCCATGTACCTCAATTTACAGATGTTTGTTTAATTTGTCAACGTGATACATGTGCCTTATTTTAGTGGGCAGACAATTTACATATTATATATGTCCGATATGTCCGATTCAAAGTAAAGTTATATATCACTCTCGCATGTCTCCTTTATGTTAGGTATGTTACGCTAGGCATGATCTACGGGTCCTTATATAACAAGTTCGTAATGTCCCTCTCAGTCTAACATTGTGTTCTATGTTTTTCTAGGATGGTTCTCGATGCAGTAAGTTAGTTGATAAAGGTGAACAGGTCCAGAATTTATATCCGGACGTAAAAACATTATATGATGTATTTCTAAGGGGCATCAAGAAATCAGGTAAATACTGATAACTCAAATACTGATATCTCAAGGAAGCTGTATAGCATAACAGGTAAATACTGATATCTCAAGGAAGCTGACAATATATCAGGTAAATACTGATATCTCAAGGAAGCTGTACTATGTACATATCTGACAAGATATCAGGTAAATACTGATATTGCAAGGAAGCTGACAAGATATCAGGTAAATACTGATATCTCAAGGAAGATGACAAGATATCAGGTAAATACTGATATCTCAAGGAAGCTGACAAGATATCAGGTAAATACTGATATTGCAAGGAAGCTGTACTATGTAGTACATATCTGACACATTGTTTAGATTGGCACATGTGGTATGTTCTTTCACAAAGGAAACGCTGGTCGGTTATTATGCTGATGCTATATGTGCACAACAACAACAGCAACAACTGCAATACATTTATTTCATAAGACACATTAATATAATTCTTATAGTAAACAGACAAAACAATATACAATATTTATTAAAATAAGCTATTTCTCAATGCAATAGTGTTTTACAGGGAATGGCCGTTGCCTAGGAACAAGATCAGGGCCAAATGGAGAGTATGAGTGGATGTCATACCAGGAAGTAAGTTCTTAATCAATGGTATCAATCTGCCTGCCTGCCTGCCTGCCTGCCTGCCTGCCTGCCTGCCTGCCTGCCTGCCTGTCTGTCTGTCATGTACACTATAATTTAATATGTACATGTGAACTGGGTCCATGCTGCTTCCAATTCAGTAGTGGGGCGACCATCCCCTACCCAGCGGGTCCTCAGGTGGCGGATAGGGGAACGGCCCTCAGATATGGGGGTTAGCTGTGAATCAAATAAGCAGTCCCGGACCATATGGCGGTGTACCTACCAGGACGGGACAGGATAGCACATGGCAAAGCTACTCCTATTAAATACTCCACGTGTCCCACAACGGGTGCATCATGCGAATATATGGGCGCCTTAAAAGTCCTAGCCTAAGGGTGAGGTAACCCCAACAGAAACCTCGAATGCTGAAGCCGGAAGTACTGGGCCGCACGGCGCATTCTAATAAACCACGGTACTACGCATAAACGCAAAATGAATCACAATGACAAATGATATGTACTGTAGCCGGATGCATATACGACTGTGAGAGCTTTATATACATCAAATCTCACAATTGACACCGAAAAGCGTACATACTGATAAGAATAGTCATCTCGGTCAGCCAATCACAATTGAGCACCAGTGGGTTCTGGGATACAACCAATCATAGCTGAGTACAGTTTTGGTATTCAACCAATCATAGCTGAGTACAGTTTTGGTATACAACCAATCATAGCTGAGTACAGTTTTGGTATACAACCAATCATAGCTGCGTACAGTTTGGTATACAACCAATCATAGCTGAGTACAGTTTTGGTATACAACCAATCATAGCTGAGTACAGTTTTGGTATACAACCAATCATAGCTGAGTACAGTTTTGGTATACAACCAATCATAGCTGAGTACAGTTTTGGTATACAACCAATCATAGCTGAGTACAGTTTTGGTATACAACCAATCATAGCTGAGTACAGTCTGGGATTCAATAGGTGTTACATTTTATTCATTGTTCCTTGTTCAAAGTTATTCTCAGATAGATGAATGTATGGTGGTGGTTGTTGTTGATGTTGAACTATCAATAAAACATGACCCTGTGTAACTTCAGGTACACGATGATTCTGTAGCATTTGGTTCCTGGCTCTTGGACCAGGGTATTACCAGCGGAAATGAAACTATGATTGGAATTTACAGTCAAAATAGAGTAGAGGTAGGTACCAACAAGAAACCTTATAATATAGAAATCACAAACATGTCAGATATACGAAGGCTGTCTATACATTATATGCTCTGGTAGTTTATTTTTTAAGAATATGAAGATATTTTAAAATTGTAAAGCGGCTTCGGAATGTCGCACTACGCGTGGCGCCCATAACACGTGACGCCGGGGACGCGTGGCACCCATAACACGTGACGCCGGGGACTCATGAACATCACCAATAACCAGTATGTAATTCACGTTGTGTTTATATAGAATTTTATTAACAATAGCAATACCCATACATTCCATTACTATCCAGAATACATGCACAATGTACCATCATATATATATCAAGCCCCGTCTCTATCTTAGCAATTCTAGTAATCTACCAGTATTTATGACTCGTGACAGAATATCTCATTGATTAACTGTCGTGATGTCATACCTTTGTACGTGGTGATGTCATACCTGTGTACGTGCAGTTCATTATTATTAATATTGGACTGCTGTCAAAATGCCAGATTATTATATTAAATCCTACGCGTACATGTACGAAATTAACACTTTTATTTAGTAGGATCTTGTTATATAAGTTTGTGTAAGTAGGATATGCGCCTCACACAGTCCAATATTTGCCATATGTTCGGCTTATATCTGTATACATTGTATATAGATTACAGTCTACACCCGTTATGTAGAATTCCGTCGGACCGAACAAAATACATAGACATAACCGAAGTTTGACATAACCGAAGTTTGACATAACGGATATTGACCATATTTCCAATGATGATGTTTTGCGTACTAGTACCTCGCAGCCTTGCCCATCGTATATTTGTCACCATAAAGCATTTTCAATGTTGTCATTATTTTGACCGCGACATGGGCACACTTGATAAAATAACACTGTAATATCGTATTTAATATTGACTAAAATGTCGCACATACATATCAATAACATTTATATAATTATAAAACTGTGATATAATATCGCTATGTAATAACGGTGCATTAACGGTGTGGTTACTGTAATAAACTCGATTAAATAGTCCTATAGTACGGACGCACGGTACAAGCCATTTAGACAGACCTCTAGTACGGACTCATGCTACAAGTCATTTAGACAAACCTCTAGTACTGACTCATAGTACAAGCCATTTAGACAGACCTCTAATACGGACTCATGGTACAAGCCATTTAGACATACCTCTAGTACGGACTCATGGTACAAGCCATTTAGACAGACCTCTAGTACGGACTCATGGTACAAGCCATTTAGACATATCTCTAGTACGGACTCACGGTACAAGCCATTTAGACATACCTCTAGTACGGACTCATGGTACAAGCCATTTAGACATATCTCTAGTACGGACTCATGGTACAAGCCATTTAGACATACATCTAGTACGGACTCATGGTACAAGCCATTTAGACAGACCTCTAGTATGGACTCACGGTACAAGCCATTTAGACATACCTCTAGTACGGACTCATGGTACAAGCCATTTAGACATATCTCTAGTACGGACTCATGGTACAAGCCATTTAGACATACATCTAGTACGGACTCATGGTACAAGCCATTTAGACAGACCTCTAGTACGGACTCATGGTACAAGCCATTTAGACATACATCTAGTACGGACTCATGGTACAAGCCATTTAGACAGACCTCTAGTACGGACTCATGGTACAAGCCATTTAAGCATATCTCTAGTACGGACTCACGGTACAAGCCATTTAGACAGACCTCTAGTACGGACTCATGGTACAAGCCATTTAGACATACTTCTAGTACATGGTACAAGCCATTTAGACATATCTCTAGTACGGACTCAAGCCATTTAGACAGACCTCTAGTACGGACTCATGGTACAAGCCATTTAGACATACCTCTAGTACGGACTCATGGTACAAGCCATTTAGACAGACCTCTAGTACGGACTCATGGTACAAGCCATTTAGACAGATCTCTAGTACGGACTCACGGTACAAGCCATTTAGACATATCTCTAGTACGGACTCATGGTACAAGCCATTTAGACATACCTCTAGTACGGACTCACGGTACAAGCCATTTAGACATACATCTAGTACGGACTCATGGTACAAGCCATTTAGACATACTTCTAGTACATGGTACAAGCCATTTAGACAGACCTCTAGTACGGACTCATGGTACAAGCCATTTAGACAGACCTCTAGTACGGACTCATGGTACAAGCCATTTAGACATACATCTAGTACGGACTCGTGGTACAAGCCATTTAGACAGACCTCTAGTACGGACGCACGGTACAAGCCATTTAGACAGACCTCTAGTACGGACTCACGGTACAAGCTGATAATTAATCCCTATTTTATGTGTTGTCTGGCTCCAGTGGGTTTTGACGGAGAAGGCTTGCTGTGCTTTCAGTCTCGTACCTGTAGCCCTGTATGACACGCTAGGTGAGGAATCGATCACTTTCATCATAGGTCAAAGTAAGTACCTGTCTATTGGGGTGGGGGGGGGGCATGGGATGTTGATGGCTCATTCAACTGAGAGTTGAAACTTAATCTTAATGTATGAAATGCATCCTAATTTTACAACCTGTATGTAATAATTATTCATTAATTCAGCTAAACTAAATCAGAAGGATGCATTCTACCATATAATAACCCACATTCTACCATATAATAACCCACATTCTACCATATAATAACCCACATTCTACCATATAATAACCCACATGTACAGTGCTAAACCTACACTATATTCTACATTCTACCATATAATAACCCACATTTTTAGGAAAGTTTCAAATTACTTTAAAACACAATTTTATCTGTATCATGTTTACAACGTTCTGTGGGCGCTGTAGTATGTGGCATGACCGTATGGGTTAGGGTAAACCTAACCCTGCCCTAGATGCATTTAACCCAAGTAAGAGTAAGGACCTCAATAATACAAAGAGCAGCCCTAACCCTAACTCCAAGTAGAGGTAAAACATCAATTTAATGCATATTCAATTTTGTTTAAAGTTTAATTTGCTTTCAGTATGAAGTCTATGCACTCTTTGTAATGTTTAATTGTATAGTATATAATAATATTCAAATTTGTGAAAATATTAGTTTTCATACAGTTTATAAAATTAACTAAAATGTTTTTAGAATTATCAGAATGTTGTTGTTGTTTTGTTGTTCCACAAGTGTTCTAACCTTTCTTTCAAAGATTAGTGTCCCTGTCATAATTATGTACTTCCTTGCAAGACTACCACATGCCAGCATGACAGCAAATTCAGTACCTTAAAGTATATTGTTACAGCGAACATGCAGTTAATACTGTGTGATGTTGTACTATGTTACAGCGAACATGCAGTTAATAGTGTGTGATGTTGTACTATGTTACAGCGAACATGCAGTTAATAGTGTGTGATGTTGTACTATGTTACAGCGAACATGCAGTTAATAGTGTCTGATGTTGTACTATGTTACCGCGAACATGCAGTTAATAGTGTGTGATGTTGTACTATGTTACAGCGAACATGCAGTTAATAGTGTGTGATGTTGTACTATGTTACAGCGAACATGCAGTTAATACTGTGTGATGTTGTACTATGTTACAGCGAACATGCAGTTAATAGTGTGTGATGTTGTACTATGTTACAGCGAACATGCAGTTAATAGTGTGTGATGTGGCAGAAAAGGTTACTCACCTGTTAAACATGGCACTCAATGGTGAAGTGCAAAGTCTGAAGACGATTGTTGTTATGGATGTTTCCGGTGATATGCATACCATCCTGGCACAGAAAGTTGGCATCAAGGTCATCTCATTTCAGGATGCACTGGTAACATTTATATCTGAATGGTTATAATCAATATGTTAATAGACTATATATATACTGAGTCAAAAAAGAAACGATACCTGGTGTTTATGTGTCTATAATTTCAACATTTATTAAGAAAATCCGTTGAAAATTCATAAGATGATAGTCCAACATGTTTGAAAGAGGAGCACATAAAGCATCATGAGCATCCGAAGCTGTCTGCTGCGTGATGACGTAATTCGTCGGACAGGGGTCTAATGGAGTTTTCACACAGACGTCAATACCGAGTATGGGCACCATTTGCGTCTCTCACTGCAATGCACCGCCGTCGCATCGAACGGAAGAGTGTCTGAATCTCTTGCTGGTCAATATTTGTCCACTCCTGACGCAAAACATCCCTCAGTTGGTTTAACGTTACCGGCTGACGTCGTCTGACGCGGCGGTCTAACGTATCCCACAAATGTTCTATGGGTGACAAATCTGGTGACAAAGCAGGCCACGGCAGGGTTTCAATATTGTTCTGCTCCAATAATGTGGCGGAAATCCGAGCAGTATGACACCTGGCGTTGTCCTGTTGGAACAGTGTGACGTTTCTGTTGGCGTTAAAGAACGTCACAACAACTGGCGCAAGGATCTCATCACAGTACCGCTGGGCGTTTAGGTTCCCGTCCACCACTAACAGTTCAGTGCGACTGCCGAAGGTGATACCGCCCCACGACATAACGCTTCCGCCCCCGAACAGATCGACCTGACGTACACATGCGTCGGCGTAACGTTCACCGCGTCTGCGATATACCCGCTCTCTGCCATCCGCTCGACGCAAACAGAACCGCGATTCATCGCTAAACATCACCGAATTTCACTGTAACCGAGTCCAGCGAGCACGTTCCGTCGTCCATTCCCGCCGTACGTCACGGTGACGTCGTGTCAGGATGGGTCCAACGTATGGCCGATAGGCACGAATGCCACGTTCACCGAGCCGGTTCCTGACTGTTTGTGCACTGATGCGATTGTTGGTCATCCCAGGAGTAACGGCAGCTGTGTGCGTAGCAGGTAGGAACCGGTCACGTAAATGTGACGTCCGAATGTGACGGTCCTGTTCACGCGTCGTCACACGTGGTCGACCAGATCTTGGACGGTCGTCCACCGATCCATGTGTTCGATAACCCCGAGTCGATTTGCGACGTCACGCTGACGTAAACCGCCGTCAATCATGCCAATGGCACGCATTCTCTGATTGCGGTTTAGCCTAGGCATTTTGTTAGAGGTAACAATGGGTATGTAAGGTGTTTTTCCTCGATAATAATGCAATACCAGTACAATAAACCGGTTTTCCGATTTGTACATGTGTAGGAAGTTGTCTTTATGGAGGAGCACGTGCAAATCGGAAATTCGGCGTTCCAGGATTATCGGGTGCTTATTTACCTGTGTTTATGGTTGGCTGACGTTGCAATAAGATACCCGGTACTGATACGTAATAATATATTAAACCTTTCTATGGTTTTATCCGTTTAACGTCATTTTTAGTTTGGTATCGTTTCTTTTTTGACTCAGTATACATACATTATATGTCTTGTAGTATGCAAACCCAGTTAAATATGTCGCATAAACATAATTGTGCCAATATAAGCTTACACTATTTTGCACAATGCTAAACCTACAATATCTTGTACAGTGCTAAACCTACACTATATTGTACAGAGCTAAATCTACACTATATTGTACAGAGCTAAACCTACACTATATTGTACAATGCTAAACCTACACTATTTTGCACAATGCTAAACCTACACTATCTTGTACAGTGCTTAACCTACATTATATTGTACAATGCTAAACCTACATTATATTGTACAACGCTAAACCTACATTATATTGTACAATGCTAAACCTACATTATATTGTACAATGCTAAACCTGCATTATATTGTACACTGCTAAACCTACATTATATTGTACAATGCTAAACCTGCATTATATTGTACACTGCTAAACCTACATTATATTGTACACTGCTAAACATACACTATATAGTACAATGCTAGACCTACACTATATTGCACAATGCTAAACATACACTATATTGTACAATGCTAAACCAACCCTATATTGTATAGTGCTAAACCTACACTATATTGTACAATGCTAAACCTACACTATTTTGTACAGTGCTAAACCTACACTATATTGTACAATGCTAAACCTACACTATATTGTACAATGCTAAACCTACACTATTTTGTACAGTGCTAAACCTGTGTTATATTGTACAGTGCTAAA
The DNA here is from genome assembly GCA_014843695.1 of Archivesica marissinica. Classification (NCBI taxonomy): domain Eukaryota; kingdom Metazoa; phylum Mollusca; class Bivalvia; order Venerida; family Vesicomyidae; genus Archivesica; species Archivesica marissinica. The sequence continues at coordinate 20,305,226 of CM026394.1, read as the reverse complement.
CCTACATTATATTGTACAATGCTAAACCTACACTATATTGTACACTGCTAAACCTACATTATATTGTACAGTGCTAAACCGACACTATATTGTACAATGCTAAACCTACATTATATTGTACAATGCTAAACCTACACTATATTGTACAGTGCTAAACCTGTGTTATATTGTACAGTGCTAAACCTACATTATATTGTACAATGCTAAACCTACACTATATTGTACACTGCTAAGCCTACACTATTTTGTACAGTGCTAAACCTACACTATATTGTACAGAGCTAAACCTACACTATATTGCACAACGCTAAACCTACACTATATTGTACAGAGCTAAACCTACACTATATTGCACAACGCTAAACCTACATTATATTGTACAATGCTAAACCTACATTATAGTGTACAATGCTAAACCTACACTATATTGTACACTGCTAAACCTACACTATATTGTACAATGCTAAAACTACACTATATTGTACAATGCTAAACCTACATTATATTGTACAATGCTAAACCTACACTATATTGTACAATGCTAAACCTACACTATATTGTACAATGCTAAACCTACACTACATTGTACAATGCTAAACCTACATTATATTGTACAGTGCTAAACCTACACTACATTGTACAATGCTAAACCTACATTATATTGTACAATGCTAAACCTACACTACATTGTACAATGCTAAACCTACATTATATTGTACAGTGCTAAACCTACACTATATTGTACAATGATAAACCTACACTATATTGTACAATGCTAAACCTACACTATATTGTACAGTGCTAAACCTGTGTTATATTGTACAGTGCTAAACCTACATTATATTGTACAATGCTAAACCTACAATATATTGTACACTGCTAAACCTACACTATATTGTACACTGCTAAACCTGTGTTATATTGTACAATGCTAAACCTACACTATATTGTACAATGCTAAACCTACACTATATTGTACAGTGCTAAACCTGTGTTATATTGTACAGTGCTAAACCTACATTATATTGTACAATGCTAAACCTACAATATATTGTACACTGCTAAACCTACACTATATTGTACACTGCTAAACCTGTGTTATATTGTACAATGCTAAACCTACACTATATTGTACAATGCTAAACCTACACTATATTGTACAGTGCTAAACCTGTGTTATATTGTACAGTGCTAAACCTACATTATATTGTACAATGCTAAACCTACAATATATTGTACAATGCTAAACCTACATTATATTGTACAACGCTAAACCTACATTATATTGTACAATGCTAAACCTACATTATATTGTACAATACCACTCTATATAAGTATTACCCGTCGAATTAATTAGCACTCGCGGATATTAAACCACTGATCACTGTCGTAGGGTTACGTTGCACTATAGAATTTATCAATCGCCCAATATGCCTAAGTCACTAAACACGTATACCTTAATTGTTTCCTTTAAAACACATGCACCTTAGATAATAATTATATTGAAGTTCTTAACACTGTAAATAACACATTCGGCTGATTATCCGTTACCACGATTGGTATAGATTTATCGCTTACCGATATTGGTAGCTTAATATACTACACTATGAGGGACGCGGTTCGCAGCTTTTACCACACACCGATACCGGTAGCGAACACACGGATTATAGCATTTACCGATATTGGTAGTTAACAACGGCCAAGATTAACTTCACACAATGTATACTTTGTATCACCATATCACCGCGATTGAAACACGAACATGACTTCACTAGTTAACAGTAACCCTTATCTTCACACTTTGGTTGGTCTAGAACACACTCGACATTAACCGTTACCAATATTGGTATTGATTTATTGTTTACCCACTGGGTCACTAGCATGACACTTTTTGAGACGCGATACATGTAGGCCTACACATATGTTTGAACAATTTACCAATATTGGTAGTTGTTACCTATATTGGTAGCTTTTACCCGTATTGGTAGCGAACACACAGTGGAACTATAACACACAGTGGAACTATAACACACAGTGGAACTATAACACACAGTGGAACTATAACACACAGTGGAACTATAACACACGCGATATCACACCCACTAACACTGGAGATTAATTAACACTTTAAATACACTGAACTTATCACTTTATTATAATACTACCACTTGGTGTACGCTACCTCTTGGCATTGGTTGGCCATGTTACCTATATTGGTGTACGTTACCTCTTGGCTTTGGTTGGCCATGTTACCTATATTGGTGTACGTTACCTCTTGGCTTTGGTTGGCCATGTTACCTATATTGGTGTACGTTACCTCTAGGCTTTGGTTGGCCATGTTACCTATATTGGTGTACGTTACCTCTTGGCTTTGGTTGGCCATGTTACCTATATTGGTGTACGTTACCTCTTGGCTTTGGTTGGCCATGTTACCTATATTGGTGTACGTTACCTCTTGGCTTTGATTGGCCATGTTACCTATATTGGTGTACGTTACCTCTTGGCTTTGGTTGGCCATGTTACCTATATTGGTGTACGTTACCTCTTGGCTTTGGTTGGCCATGTTACCTATATTGGTGTACGTTACCTCTAGGCTTTGGTTGGCCATGTTACCTATATTGGTGTACGTTACCTCTTGGCTTTGGTTGGCCATGTTACCTATATTGGTATACGTTACCTATTGGCTTTGGTTGGCCATGTTACCTATATTGGTGTACGTTACCTCTTGGCATTGGTTGGCCATGTTACCTATATTGGTATACGTTACCTCTTGGCTTTGGTTGGCCATGTTACCTATATTGGTGTACGTTACCTCTTGGCATTGGTTGGCCATGTTACCTATATTGGTATACGTTACCTCTTGGCATTGGTTGGCCGTGTTACCTATATTGGTGTACGTTACCTCTTGGCATTGGTTGGCCGTGTTACCTATATTGGTGTACGTTACCTCTTGGCATTGGTTGGCCGTGTTACCTATATTGGTATACGTTACCTCTTGGCTTTGGTTGGCCATGTTACCTATATTGGTATACGTTACCTCTTGGCTTTGGTTGGCCATGTTACCTATATTGGTATACGTTACCTCTTGGCATTGGTTGGCCGTGTTACCTATATTGGTATACGTTACCTCTAAGCATTGGTTGGCCGTGTTACCTATATTGGTATACGTTACCTCTTGGCATTGGTTGGCCGTGTTACCTATATTGGTGTACGTTACCTCTTGGCATTGTTTGGCCGTGTTACCTATATTGGTATACGTTACCTCTTGGCTTTGGTTGGCCATGTTACCTATATTGGTATACGTTACCTCTTGGCTTTGGTTGGCCATGTTACCTATATTGGTATACGATACCTCTTGGCATTGGTTGGCCGTGTTACATATATTGGTATACGTTACCTATTGGCATTGGTTGGCCATGTTACCTATATTGGTATACGTTACCTCTAGGCATTGGTTGGCCATGTTACCTATATTGGTATACGTTACCTCTTGGCTTTGGTTGGCCATGTTACCTATATTGGTGTACGTTACCTCTAGGCTTTGGTTGGCCATGTTACCTATATTGGTATACGTTACCTCTTGGCTTTGGTTGGCCATGTTACCTATATTGGTGTACGTTACCTCTAGGCTTTGGTTGGCCATGTTACCTATATTGGTATACGTTACCTCTAGGCTTTGGTTGGCCGTGTTACCTATATTGGTATACGTTACCTCTAGGCTTTGGTTGGCCGTGTTACCTATATTGGTATACGTTACCTCTTGGCTTTGGTTGGCCATGTTACCTATATTGGTGTACGTTACCTCTAGGCTTTGGTTGGCCATGTTACCTATATTGGTATACGTTACCTCTTGGCTTTGGTTGGCCATGTTACCTATATTGGTATACGTTACCTCTTGGCTTTGGTTGGCCATGTTACCTATATTGGTGTACGTTACCTCTAGGCTTTGGTTGGCCGTGTTACCTATATTGGTATACGTTACCTCTAGGCTTTGGTTGGCCGTGTTACCTATATTGGTATACTTTACCTCTTGGCTTTGGTTGGCCGTGTTACCTATATTGGTATACGTTACCTCTAGGCTTTGGTTGGCCATGTTACCTATATTGGTGTACGTTACCTCTAGGCTTTGGTTGGCCGTGTTACCTATATTGGTATACGTTACCTCTTGGCTTTGGTTGGCCGTGTTACCTATATTGGTATACGTTATCTCTTGGCTTTGGTTGGCCGTGTTACCTATATTGGTATACGTTACCTCTTGGCTTTGGTTGGCCGTGTTACCTATATTGGTATACGTTACCTCTTGGCATTGGTTGGCCGTGTTACCTATATTGGTATACGTTACCTCTAGGCTTTGGTTGGCCGTGTTACCTATATTGGTATACGTTACCTCTTGGCTTTGGTTGGCCGTGTTACATATTTTGGTATACGTTACCTCTTGGCTTTGGTTGTCAGTGTTACCTATATTGGTATACGTTACCTCTTGGCATTGGTTGGCCGTGTTACCTATATTGGTATACGTTACCTCTAGGCTTTGGTTGGCCGTGTTACCTATATTGGTATACGTTACCTCTAGGCTTTGGTTGGCCGTGTTACCTATATTGGTGTACGTTACCTCTTGGCATTGGTTGGCCGTGTTACCTATATTGGTATACGTTACCTCTTGGCATTGGTTGGCCGTGTTACCTATATTGGTATACGTTACCTCTAGGCTTTGGTTGGCCGTGTTACCTATATTGGTATACGTTACCTCTTGGCATTGGTTGGCCGTGTTACCTATATTGGTGTACGTTACCTCTTGGCATTGGTTGGCCGTGTTACCTATATTGGTATACGTTACCTCTTGGCTTTGGTTGGCCATGTTACCTATATTGGTATACGTTACCTCTTGGCTTTGGTTGGCCATGTTACCTATATTGGTATACGTTACCTCTTGGCATTGGTTGGCCGTGTTACCTATATTGGTATACGTTACCTCTAAGCATTGGTTGGCCGTGTTACCTATATTGGTATACGTTACCTCTTGGCATTGGTTGGCCGTGTTACCTATATTGGTGTACGTTACCTCTTGGCATTGTTTGGCCGTGTTACCTATATTGGTATACGTTACCTCTTGGCTTTGGTTGGCCATGTTACCTATATTGGTATACGTTACCTCTTGGCTTTGGTTGGCCATGTTACCTATATTGGTATACGATACCTCTTGGCATTGGTTGGCCGTGTTACATATATTGGTATACGTTACCTATTGGCATTGGTTGGCCATGTTACCTATATTGGTATACGTTACCTCTAGGCATTGGTTGGCCATGTTACCTATATTGGTATACGTTACCTCTTGGCTTTGGTTGGCCGTGTTACCTATATTGGTGTACGTTACCTCTTGGCATTGGTTGGCCGTGTTACCTATATTGGTATACGTTACCTCTAGGCTTTGGTTGGCCGTGTTACCTATATTGGTGTACGTTACCTCTTGGCATTGGTTGGCCGTGTTACCTATATTGGTATACGTTACCTCTTGGCATTGGTTGGCCGTGTTACCTATATTGGTATACGTTACCTCTAGGCTTTGGTTGGCCGTGTTACCTATATTGGTATACGTTACCTCTTGGCATTGGTTGGCCGTGTTACCTATATTGGTATTCGTATCCAGCTATCAGGGATAACCAGTTGGTGAGCGAACCGGCCGTGTCCAGTTACTGAAACCCACCCCCGAATATTGCACTGACGCATGCTTTTATACTATGATTTCGTCATGAATGACGTCACACCTCGTGTGATTTGATATACAGTAACGGCGGCCGTAAACGCGGAAGTAAATGAAATTTTAACTCTTTCCATTGATAATTTGACAAAAGGAGATGTCTTGAAGATTGGATAAGTATTTCAATATTACTGTCGATTTATAGTGATTATCAGACGGCCGAGTCTAAATAGTGAACAGTACACAAACACAGCCTGAATGAATATCAGCGAATTTAGGATGGCAACACACTGAAAATAAAAATCGCGTACACAGGTGCACGGCTAAACAATGAGCATGTAAGCATGGAACACATCAACTACAGTCATCAATAAACATGACCAATGACGACAGGTGCATTACAAACATACATACCACGATAGAAATATAAGCTGGCCCGTAAGCCAAACAATGTGGGTGGGGTAATGAACAGATTTAAGTTGATAATTGTAGATTTTAGATACATCGTTTACGAGCTTATAAAAAAGTTTGCTATCATGTTGCATACACATAGCAGTGCATATTAACAAAGGGCCAGTAAAATGAAGATATTTCACAATGATTTAAATTCACATAGGATACCGGTTCGACTTAAGACCGCGTCGTTACACTACAATAGTTTGTAAAATGCTAAACCAACACTATATTGTGCATTGCTAAACAAACACTATATTGTGCAATGCTAAACAAACACTATATTGTACAGTGCTAAATTTATACTAGTTTGTACAATGCTAAACCTACTATATTGTACAATGCTAAACCTTCACTATATTGTACAATGCTAAATCTACACTAGTGTTTGTACAATGCTACACCTAAACTAGTTTGTACAATGCTACACCTAAACTAGTCTGTACAATGCTACACCTAAACTAGTCTGTACAATGCTACACCTAAACTAGTCTGTACAATGCTACACCTAAACTAGCTTGTACAATGCTACACCTAAACTAGTCTGTACAATGCTACACCTAAACTAGTCTGTACAATGCTACACCTAAACTAGTCTGTACAATGCTACACCTAAACTAGCTTGTACAATGCTACACCTAAACTAGTCTGTACAATGCTACACCTAAACTAGTCTGTACAATCAAATATTTCCAGACAAAAAAACAGAAATAATGCAGTTATTCCCTGGTTCTGATAGTTCTTCTCATCTTGACCAGCTTACAAATCAAAATATACCACAAACACCTAAACCTACGCTTACAAATCAAAATACACCACAAACACCTAAACCTACAGCAGACAAACAAAAACAAGCAAAAACAAACATACACAAGAATCCAACAACAAAAAAACACTCGAAACAACAATACACAAGAAAAACACATTCAACCAAAAACAACATCAACTTCATCAAAACCAATACCTACTAAAAAAGAATCTACAGCTCAACAAACATCAACTCCAACAAAAAAGCAATCTGCTGTCACTTCCAGACAGCAGAAAAATAAACATATACAATCAGATAAACAATCAGATAAACACACAGTGTCCAGTCCAGTGTCTACAAGCAATAGATACTCGGATTTGGACACGGACGATGACACTCTGGAGGGCGAGGCATCAGACTCGGACAAGTCCGAGTCTATGACCTGGCAAGATGGCGAGGGTGGCTGGAGCAAGAACCTCCAGTCGTTGCAGGATGCCACTTAATATATTTTTAACTTTATATTTTATCTATGAATAATAATTATGTAAATATCGGTATAGTATTTTTATAATTAATCTCTCCATAATGGCCAATGGAATTATCCAGTGGAATTGTCGAGGTTTAAAATCTAATTTTGCAGAGCTTTCTCTTTTAGTGCAAGAACATAAACCTGCTGCGTTATGCCTTCAAGAAACATTTTTGAAACAAAATGATACAATTTCTATAAAACATCACACCATTTTCAATAAAATATACAGTGAAGGTGATAAAGCCCAGGGTGGGGTATCTATCATCGTCATAGTGTTCCACATAAGGAATTACTGTTAAATACAAACTTACAAGCTGTTGCTGTAAGACTGTCATTACATAGCACTATCACACTGTGTTCACTATATCTTCCCCCAAGTAAACCAATTGAAGAACATAGGCTGAATGATCTTATAATACAATTACCCACTCCATATATTCTAATAGGTGATTTCAATGCACATAACATCATCTGGGGTTGTAATAATACAAATCAAAGAGGTCTCCAGATAGAGAATTTCATCTCTGATAATTCTCTTTCTTACATGTACGATCCATCTTCCAAAACATATTTACACACAGGAACAGGATCCTATTCTGCAATAGATCTTACACTATGTAGCCCAGTCATACTTCCAGATTTCTCATGGAAAGTCGATGATGATCTCCACGGAAGCGACCACTTCCCCATCCTCATATCTGAAAATCAACCAACAGCTTATAGTCAACCCAGAAGATGGAAACTTTCTAAAGCAAATTGGACTAAATTCCAACAACTTTGTGAACAAACAATTTCATATGAAACATTCAAGGGTTGTCGTGATCAAACATAGCTATTCACTACATTACTAATAAAAGCAGCAGAACAATCCATACCTCAGACTTCACCTAATCCAAAGAGACCATACAAACCCTGGTATGATGACAATTGTAAGAAAGCCATCCAAAATAGGAAATCGGCCATAAGAAAATTCAATTTGAGACCCACAACAGAAAATTTAAACAACATTCGCATATATAGAGCAAAAGCACGCCGTACAATACAAAGCAGCAAACGCAAATGTTGGAAACAATACATCTCAAGACTAAATAACAGAACAACAACTAAGAAAACCTGGGACATGATAAGAAAAATTAATGGCAAAGGTACTTCACCTATTAACCACCTCACTGCCAACAACAAACAAATCACCACACCTCTGGAAATTTCAAACACCTTAGCAGAAACATTTGCACAAAAATCATCAGCAAATAATTATTCACAAAAATTTCAGAAATTCAAAGACACTAAAGAAAAGAAAAAACTAAACTTCAATTCAAAGAACAAAGAACATTATAACAAACTATTTAATCTTAAAGAACTAAAGTCTGCTTTGTCAAAAGCACATGATACATCCCCAGGTCCAGATAAAATCCACTATCAATTCTTAAAACATCTACCTAGCTCCTCCCTCTTTATATTATTGGACATGTTTAATTCTATATGGCAAACTGGTGAATTTCCTACATCTTGGAGGGAGGCTTTAGTCATATCCCAATACCAAAACCAGATAAGGATAAAAAGGATCCAAACAAATATAGACCCATAGCGTTAACAAGTTGTATATGTAAAACTATGGAAAGAATGGTAAACAACCGGCTTGTATGGTTTCTCGAATCAAATAATTTAATTGTTAATGTCCAGAGTGGCTTTCGTCAGCAGCGAAGCACACTGGATCATCTAGTTCGTTTCGAAACAATTATAAGAGAGGGCTTTGTCAATAAACAACATGTTGCTTCAGTATGTTTCGACCTTGAGAGTGCTTATGACACAACCTGGAAATATGGCATTTTAAAAGATCTTCACGACTTTGACCTCAGAGGACGCCTTCCATTATTTATTTCTGCATTTTTAAATGAAAGACATTTTCGTGTTCGTGTTTGTAATACCCTATCAGATGCTCGGGAACAGCAGATGGGTGTACCACAGGGTTATATTTTGCCCGTTACATTGTTTAGTATTAAGATAAACAATATTGTTAAATCAATAAATCCAGGGGTTGAGTGCTCCCTTTATGTAGATGATTTTGTTATTTGCTTCAGGTCTAGTAATATGAACATAATAGAACGCCAACTCCAGCAATGTCTGAATAAACTTCAGACTTGGTCGGATGAAAATGGTTTTAAATTTTCTAAATCAAAAACTAAATGTATGCATTTTTGTAATCTACGTGGACTTCATCCAGACCCAGAAATTTACATGGATGGCTCACGTGTAGAAGTAGTCTCAGAATACAAATTTGTAGGTGTTATCTTTGATAAAAAAAACTCTCATTCATTCCTCATATCAATAATTTAAAAAAGAAATGTCAAAAAGCTCTAAATATTTTAAAGGTTGTGGCACATTCCGATTGGGGAGCTGATAGAAAGGTACTTATACGGCTCTATCGGTCATTGGTTCGCTCTAAACTGGATTATGGTTCGATAATTTACGGATCTGCACGAAAATCGTACCTGAAAATACTTGATCCTATACATAATCACGGTCTACGATTAGTCCTTGGAGCTTTCAGAACTTCCCCTGTTAAAAGTCTTTATGCTGAAGCAAATGAACCCTCTCTGTATGCTAGACGACAAAAGCTAGCTCTTCAATACCTACTGAAACTCAAGTCAAATCCTCTAAACCCAGCCCACAAAGTGGTCTTTCAACCCCAATTTAAAGTGCAGTTTCAAAGAAAACCGAGAGCTATTGCCCCACTAGGTATACGCATGGAACAATGTCTAGATGACCTACATATTGACATGAAATCTATTGCACAGTATAAAATCCCAGATTCTCCTCCTTGGACCCTTAAAACTGCCGAGTTTCGCTTTGATCTCACTTCTGATAAAAAGTCTATTACAGACAGGAGCCAGTTTCAAACAAAATATTATGAAATCAGGGAATTTTATTCTGACTTCAAAGCCATATACACAGATGGTTCAAAAGCTGGTGACACTGTTGCGTCAGCAGCAATCTTTGGGAATAAAAATCGGAAATGTAGACTTCCAAACAAGTCCTCAATTTTCTCTGCCGAACTGAAGGCTATAGATCTCGCTCTAGATCTTGCAGTGGAATCACACTATGTTCAATATATCATTTTCTCTGATTCCTTGTCTGTTTTACAGGCTTTGTATTATGAAAAGTTTGAAAATCCTATTGTTTGTACTTTGCTTGAAAGGATTTATTCCCTTTCAGAAACAAATACATATGTGTTCTGCTGGCTTCCGAGTCATATGGGAATAAAGGTTAATGAAATGGCTGACCAGAATGCAAAGCTGGCTTTGTCATTGTCAATTTCTAGGATTAAAGTGTGTTATACCAATTTTAAATCTACAATTCTTACCTTAATTCAATCCTCTTGGCAGGCCCAATGGGATGGTGAAATTTTTAACAAACTTCATTCGGTCAAACCAACACTTGGCGAATGGTGCCCAATTTACAGGCCTATTCGTCGAGAAGAAGTCATTCTTGCTCGTCTCAGGATTGGTCATTCTCGAATATCACATTCATGGCTGTTGTCACGAGATGATGCACCCGAATGTATCCCATGCAATACGCTATACACCTATACACGGTGGAGCATATCTTAATACACTGTGTTGACCTTCAACCAATCCGGTTGCAGTACTACAATGTGGACAACATTAAAACACTCTTCGACTATATCAGAGTAGAGTCCATCATATCATTTATCAAGGCAATAGGAATTTATAATAAGCTGTGATATCAATTGTTAATCATGCCTTTGTAGTAATCATTCATTCATATATTACCTGTAATTAATCTTACGTCTTTATAACTTCTTAGTATTAATTTTTACGTAATGCATATACTTATATAGAATTTTATTTCATACACTCGACAATAAACATAACTTTAATGCGCGCTACATGACCTTAGATGTCGATGCGCCGTAAAACACCATTAATTCATTCATTGTAATTAATCTTACGTCTTTATAACTTCTTAGTATTAATTTTTACATAATGCATATACTTATATAGAATTTTATTTCATACACTCGACAATAAACATAACTTTAATGTGCGCTACATGACCTTAGATTCTGTACAATGCTACACCTAAACTAGCTTGTACAATGATACGAAGCACACACTGTGTATACATAGCTATATCAATACATACATGTACATAATTAAGCCTACACAATGATGTGCAAAGCTAAGACCATATCATATTATACATACACATGTTATTGTGTGTGATTTCAGGGGGCAGGAAGAATTAGCCGGAAACCAGTGTATGTAAGTGCAGTTTCTAATAACTATATGTTTATCAGTTTGTCTTGTATCAATACGTGTATTGATCTCATATGGGGTAAGAACATGGAAACAAGAACGCGATATCTTCAGTGTCGACATTCTTTCCTGTTGATATGGTCATCCTATTTGGCATATACATTATTCTAGTAATACTTAGTAGTTGTTATCCACATATTGCAATTAAACGCCATTGCGAATTAATATCATACGTCCATGGGTTGGTCTGTATCATTTCTCCGTGTGTGTTCAAATATACTGCGTTATTGCATGGGTTGGTCTGTATCAATTCTCCGTGTGTGTTCAAATATACTGCGTTATTGCATGGGTTGGTCTGTATCATTTCTCCGTATGTGTTCAAATATACTGCGTTATTGCATGGGTTGGTCTGTATCAATTCTCCGTGTGTGTTCAAATATACTGCGTTATTGCATGGGTTGGTCTGTATCATTTCTCCGTGTGTGTTCAAATATACTGCGTTATTGCATGGGTTGGTCTGTATCATTTCTCCGTATGTGTTCAAATACACTGTGTTATTGCATGGGTTGGTCTGTATCATTTCTCCGTATGTGTTCAAATATACTGCGTTATTGCATGGGTTGGTCTGTATCATTTCTCCGTATGTGTTCAAATATACTGCGTTATTGCATGGGTTGGTCTGTATCATTTCTCCGTATGTGTTCAAATACACTGTGTTATTGCATGTGTTGGTCTGTGTCGTTTCTCAGTATGTGTTCAAATAAACTGCGTCATTGCATGTGTTGGTCTGTGTCCTCACATAGGCTTGGGGTCTGGACAATTGTTTTCGGTTAAAAAACAAATATTTTTAAAGAACATTTTGATCAACCATAGGCTTAATGAACACTATGCATACACACATGTTAGGCCATGTGTATGCACATTTAAAACTGATATAAGTATTACAAATGCAGTGTCTGCACATGGAAAGCACTTCAAGGAATGTTAACATGTTTAAATTACATAACTTATGAAATATGCTCCAAGTTTTCTGATCAACCAAGACATAACATCCAGTCATAGCATAGACATAGCATCCAGTCATAGCATAGACATAACATCCAGTCATAGCATAGACATAGCATCCAGTCATAGCATAGACATAACATCCAGTCATAGCAGGATATTTGTTTTAATGAATACCGATAATGGAAAATCTAAAAGCACTATTACCTAGGGTACATGCCATTATATAAATGCCTAGGGTACATGCCATTATATAAATGCCTAGGGTACATGCCATTATATAAATACCTAGGGTACATGCCATTATATAAATGCCTAGGGTACATGCCATTATATAAATGCCTAGGGTACATGCCATTATATAAATGCCTAGGGTACATGCCATTATATAAATACCTAGGGTACATGCCATTATATAAATACCTAGGGTACATGCCATTATATAAATGCCTAGGGTACATGCCATTATATAAATGCCTAGGGTACATGCCATTATATAAATGCCTAGGGTACATGCCATTATATAAATGCCTAGGGTACATGTCATTATATAAATGCAATATCATCCTCATCCAAGCTGTATTTTTGACTCTACCCGGTCAATTTTATTGAGATGTTTTTATAACAATACCATATGACCGTATGGATAAGTGTTGCATGGTCATTGCTGGACTAGACAAAGTATGTGTTATGTATACCTATATATTAATAGTAATCATGGTGTATTATGCTATGCTTATATACTTGACAGCCACCAGCCCCAGATGATTTGGCTCTTATATGTTACACCAGCGGAACTACAGGTAGCTACAGCATTTACTAGATTCAATAATTATAAACCGAGTATGCGTATGATGTTTAGTTATAATTTACTGTACATTGAGATATCATATGTAAATTTTAATTGTAATATATTCTGATTTATGGTATGAAATTAAAGAGCTGCCCACTAATGAACTGTATGCCTAGTGAAATGTTTATTTTAAAATTACCAACCTTTATGAATATATCTTCTTAATTATTGGATAATTTGAAGTGGAGGCTTGTTAAAGCTAAAGTATCCCGCGAAGTACATGTATAGCATTATAAACTATTTCATACTAAATAATACTTTTAATATAACAATAAGCATTCAAGTTTTGCCGGGGTTGTCACCCCATCAAGTTCATTCTCATCGTGGTCACACAAGGCTGAATCACACAACCTGTGTTAATGACCGACATTTCCCAGTTCAGAGTGTTTAATCGCCTGCAGCAGTGGACACGGTGGTCCAAGAGATTCTAATGATTTTCCTCAAATCTATTGATTTAAGTACCTATCATACGCACATAGCACACTTTGCACACTTTGCACACTTTGCACACTTTGCACACACTTTGCACACTTTGCACACTTTGCACAGTATCACAATGTGAGCAAACTTAATATCAAAGATCTGGGTAGTGTGAATTCCAAGAACGGGATTTTTAAAGAGATGTTTTACAGTACACGCCTGAAATTAGTCGGTTTTAGCTCGTCAGGAAATGCCACTAACATTGAGAGGAACTTAACGGACACGAGAGGTCCAATGACTGTTCGTCCATCCGCCCACACGATAGTGTGAAAATAAATCTATTCATGACGGTGTTAATATCCCACTTTCTGTCGACTTACACATATACAGCTGAAATGCATACTGATCTTATCTTATCGCTTCCACATGGGTGTATTTCAAGAACATTTCTAATTGTCCGATTGTATTTTGTAGGTAACCCGAAAGGAGTGGCAATAAGATATAAGCAGTTTATGGCTCAGCTAGCAGCTATTTCCATGACTCTCTATGTAAGTTGTTATTTGTTCTTGTGCACTCTAGATACAGGTGAGATCATGTGATCACTATTTGTAAATGTGACATTTTACCCTCTGACCAGAAACATATAGTATTTGACCATGTTGTTCACATGGTTATATTACTCTGTGAATGACTTAAATATAGTTTACGTAAGTAATAACACGCAAGAATATTATTCTAATAACGGATACATGGAATAATACATGAAATAAAAACATAAACATCACCAAAGCCAAAGGACTAGTGTTGAACTGTACCTATTAAAGTGATAAGAAAGGAATGAGCTGACCACCATATTAATGTGGCCACTGGACCAGAGAAATCATAAATGTTTCGGTTTTCGAAACATATTTCAAATACTGGTTATTGTTTCTCATTTCAAACACGTTGGTCCATTCTGAAATACTAATGTGGAATTCCAGTTTAGATTGGTTTCTGTTTAAAAGGGTTACACTATATTTCAGTAGTCAGAACGTTCGAGAAAGAAGACGTGTACATTTCATGCATTCCGCTGTGTATGGCTGTCTAATCATACCAATATTTCAGAAATACAGAAAGCTAGATAAAGAAGACGTGTACATTTCATACCTTCCACTTGCTCACATGTATGAACGTGTATGTCATCAGGTGATGTATATGCAAGGAAGTCAAATTGGATTTTTTCGTGGAGATGTGAAACTTCTGTTGGATGACATTCAGGCCTTGAAGCCTACGTTTTTCTCCTCCGTACCAAGACTTCTCAACCGCATTTATGATAAGGTTATGTATTTTGCTTGAGCTAGTATATGATTAATGTTTTCCAAAGAGCCATTGTTATGGCTTTCCAAATAATAGGTCAGTGTTGGTGTATGATTAAGTAAGATTGCAGCTACGTTATATTACCATCTGGACTCTTATTTCAATTTCCATTATTGATTACTCTCCTCTATGTGCAAGGGAAATCGAGAAAGTTCACCCCATGTGAATGTGCCGATTAACAGTGTTCGGTAGACAAACGCTAGCGTTGTTTCAATATAGTTATATATAGTAACTCGATATATAAATTGGAATTAAATCATTATTTGATCAAAGGATCATAGTATCCTTCCTATAGAAAGACAACTAAATATATGTTTCATTACGTTGTTTTTATTTTGTAATAAGTATATGTCTTGACCAGAATAATTAATAAAATATACACAGCCCAATATGTCAAAATTTGTCCTATACTTTGCATGTAAGTTTTAGAAAATACTATCGTTTTGTGCTCAAATAATAATAATTTTTAATATAATTTTACAATTTTGGTCTGCATAATTATGACATTCTTCATATATTCATGGTATTTTCAATGATGCAAACAAAGTATGCTAAAATAATTTGTTTACTTTCACGGTATTTTTGAAGATATACATTTATTTATACCTTTCGGACAATTTAGTAAACATTTCAATACTTTTCCACTGACTGACAGACGTCGGTTTCCATGCCATTTCATTGTAGTATATTTTCCATCCCCGAGAAAAAATGTCATTGCACGGTTGTGGATAGTGTTAATGCATGATAATTATGAGGTTCCCCATACAGCGGCCCCATAGTTAATGACTTGCCAAACAATAGGATCATATAACTTAGTAAAAACGTCATAAGGAACCCTCCAATTAACTTACATCTAGCAATGATAAGGCCAAAGGCACGGTTTGCACTTCTAACTACATTTTTAATAGTAACATTGAGGTCTAGAAATTCATTTAATATATAGCCAAGATAAGTGTAACTATTTACATAATCTATAATATGTTCACCACAATTAAATATGAATCTAGATCGTGTCACAGATTTTGACCGAAAATTACTTGTGTTAGTATTTATATGCATATCATTAACATAACACGAGTCATTCAAAGCATTTAGCAATATCTGCACATCTTTTTAATGTTCGACTAATAAAACGATGCCATCAGCATTTAAACTCATTATCCAACCGTACACATATAAATAGTTAATTGAGATACAATGTCAAGTCATTGATATAAAAGTTAAATAGCATAGGAGACAAATTACAAGCTTGCCTCAACCCACACTTAAAATCAAACCATTGAGTATTGAGTGAGTTATCCCTTACGCATGAGCACACGGGCGAGTACAACGATTTGATAGCAAGAAATGAATTACCAGAAATTCCTGACAAAAATACAAACAATGTTAGTGTACGTCCTGACAGAAATACAAACAATGTCATAGTACATCCCGACAGAAACACAAACAATGTTATAGTACGTCCTGGCAGAAATACAAACAATGTTATAGTACGTCCTGACAGAAATACAAACAATGTTATAGTACATCCTGGCAGAAATACAAACAATGTTATAGTACGGCCTGACAGAAATACAAACAATGTTATAGTACGTCCTGACAGAAATACAAACAATGTTATAGTACGTCCTGACAGAAATACAAACAATGTTATAGTACGTCCTCAAAGAAATACAAACAATGTCATAGTACGTCCTGACAGAAATACAAACAATGTTATAGTACATCCCGACAGAAATACAAACAATGTTATAGTACGTCCCGACAGAAATACAAACAATGTTATAGTACGTCATGACAGAAATACAAACAATGTTATAGTACGTCCTGACAGAAATACAAACAATGTTATAGTACGTCCTGACAGAAATACAAACAATGTTATAGTACATCCTGACAGAAATACAAACAATGTTATAGTACGTCCTCAAAGAAATACAAACAATGTTATAGTACGTCCTGACAGAAATACAAACAATGTTATAGTACATCCCGACAGAAATACAAACAATGTTATAGTACGTCCCGACAGAAATACAAACAATGTTATAGTACGTCCTGACAGAAATACAAACAATGTTATAGTACGTCCTGACAGAAATACAAACAATGTTATAGTACGTCCTGACAGAAATACAAACAATGTTATAGTACGTCCTGACAGAAATACAAACAATGTTATAGTACGTCCTGACAGAAATACAAACAATGTTATAGTACGTCCTGACAGAAATACAAACAATGTTATAGTACATCCCGACAGAAATACAAACAATGTTATAGTACGTCCTGACAGAAATACAAACAATGTTATAGTACGTCCTGACAGAAATACAAACAATGTTATAGTACGCCCGACAGAAATACAAACAATGTTATAGTACGTCCTGACAGAAATACAAACAATGTTATAGTACGTCCTGACAGAAATACAAACAATGTTATAGTACGTCCTGACAGAAATACAAACAATGTTATAGTACGTCCTGACAGAAATACAAACAATGTTATAGTACGTCCTGACAGAAATACAAACAATGTTATAGTACGTCCGACAGAAATACAAACAATGTTATAGTACGTCCTGACAGAAATACAAACAATGTTATAGTACGTCCTGACAGAAATACAAACAATGTTATAGTACGTCCCGACAGAAATACAAACAATGTTATAGTACGTCCTGACAGAAATACAAACAATGTTATAGTACGTCCTGACAGAAATACAAACAATGTTATAGTACGTCCTGACAGAAATACAAACAATGTTATAGTACGTCCTGACAGAAATACAAACAATGTTATAGTACATCCCGACAGAAATACAAACAATGTTATAGTACGTCCTGACAGAAATACAAACAATGTTATAGTACGTCCCGACAGAAATACAAACAATGTTATAGTACGTCCCGACAGAAATACAAACAATGTTATAGTACGTCCTGACAGAAATACAAACAATGTTATAGTACATCCCGACAGAAATACAAACAATGTTATAGTACATCCCGACAGAAATACAAACAATGTTATAGTACGTCCTGACAGAAATACAAACAATGTTATAGTACGTCCTGAAAGAAATACAAACAATGTTATAGTACATCCCGACAGAAATACAAACAATGTTATAGTACGTCCTGACAGAAATACAAACAATGTTATAGTACGTCCCGACAGAAATACAAACAATGTTATAGTACGTCCTGACAGAAATACAAACAATGTTATAGTACGTCCTGACAGAAATACAAACAATGTTATAGTACGTCCTGACAGAAATACAAACAATGTTATAGTACGTCCTGACAGAAATACAAACAATGTTATAGTACGTCCTGACAGAAATACAAACAATGTTATAGTACGTCCTGACAGAAATACAAACAATGTTATAGTACGTCCTGACAGAAATACAAACAATGTTATAGTACGTCCTGACAGAAATACAAACAATGTTATAGTACGTCCTGACAGAAATACAAACAATGTTTATACGCTGAAGAAATACAACAATGTATAGTACGTCCCGACAGAAATACAAACAATGTTATAGTACGTCCTGACAGAAATACAAACAATGTTATAGTACATCCCGACAGAAATACAAACAATGTTATAGTACGTCCTGACAGAAATACAAACAATGTTATAGTACGTCCTGAAAGAAATACAAACAATGTTATAGTACATCCCGACAGAAATACAAACAATGTTATAGTACGTCCTGACAGAAATACAAACAATGTTATAGTACGTCCTGACAGAAATACAAACAATGTTATAGTACGTCCTGACAGAAATACAAACAATGTTATAGTACATCCCGACAGAAATACAAACAATGTTATAGTACGTCCCGACAGAAATACAAACAATGTTATAGTACGTCCTGACAGAAATACAAACAATGTTATAGTACGTCCTGACAGAAATACAAACAATGTTATAGTACGTCCTGACAGAAATACAAACAATGTTATAGTACGTCCTGACAGAAATACAAACAATGTTATAGTACGTCCTGACAGAAATACAAACAATGTTATAGTACGTCCTGACAGAAATACAAACAATGTTATAGTACGTCCTGACAGAAATACAAACAATGTTATAGTACGTCCTGACAGAAATACAAACAATGTTATAGTACATCCCGACAGAAATACAAACAATGTTATAGTACGTCCTGACAGAAATACAAACAATGTTATAGTACGTCCTGACAGAAATACAAACAATGTTATAGTACGTCCTGACAGAAATACAAACAATGTTATAGTACGTCCTGACAGAAATACAAACAATGTTATAGTACGTCCCGACAGAAATACAAACAATGTTATAGTACGTCCTGACAGAAATACAAACAATGTTATAGTACATCCCGACAGAAATACAAACAATGTTATAGTACGTCCTGACAGAAATACAAACAATGTTATAGTACTCCTGACAGAAATACAAACAATGTTATAGTACGTCCTGACAGAAATACAAACAATGTTATAGTACGTCCTGACAGAAATACAAACAATGTTATAGTACGTCCTGAGAAATACAAACAATGTTATAGTACGTCCTGACAGAAATACAAACAATGTTATAGTACGTCCTGACAGAAATACAAACAATGTTATAGTACGTCCTGACAGAAATACAAACAATGTTATAGTACGTCCTGACAGAAATACAAACAATGTTATAGTACGTCCTGACAGAAATACAAACAATGTTATAGTACGTCCTGACAGAAATACAAACAATGTTATAGTACGTCCTGACAGAAATACAAACAATGTTATAGTACGTCCTGACAGAAATACAAACAATGTTATAGTACGTCCTGACAGAAATACAAACAATGTTATAGTACGTCCTGACAGAAATACAAACAATGTTATAGTACGTCCTGACAGAAATACAAACAATGTTATAGTACGTCCTGACAGAAATACAAACAATGTTATAGTACGTCCTGACAGAAATACAAACAATGTTATAGTACGTCCCGACAGAAATACAAACAATGTTATAGTACGTCCTGACAGAAATACAAACAATGTTATAGTACGTCCTGACAGAAATACAAACAATGTTATAGTACGTCCTGAAAGAAATACAAACAATGTTATAGTACGTCCTGACAGAAATACAAACAATGTTATAGTACATCCCGACAGAAATACAAACAATGTTATAGTACGTCCCGACAGAAATACAAACAATGTTATAGTACGTCCTGACAGAAATACAAACAATGTTATAGTACGTCCTGACAGAAATACAAACAATGTTATAGTACGTCCTGACAGAAATACAAACAATGTTATAGTACATCCTGACAGAAATACAAACAATGTTATAGTACGTCCTGAAAGAAATACAAACAATGTTATAGTACGTCCTGACAGAAATACAAACAATGTTATAGTACATCCCGACAGAAATACAAACAATGTTATAGTACGTCCTGACAGAAATACAAACAATGTTATAGTACGTCCTGACAGAAATACAAACAATGTTATAGTACGTCCTGACAGAAATACAAACAATGTTATAGTACGTCCTGACAGAAATACAAACAATGTTATAGTACGTCCTGACAGAAATACAAACAATGTTATAGTACATCCCGACAGAAATACAAACAATGTTATAGTACGTCCTGACAGAAATACAAACAATGTTATAGTACATCCCGACAGAAATACAAACAATGTTATAGTACGTCCTGACAGAAATACAAACAATGTTATAGTACGTCCCGACAGAAATACAAACAATGTTATAGTACGTCCTGACAGAAATACAAACAATGTTATAGTACGTCCTGACAGAAATACAAACAATGTTATAGTACGTCCTGACAGAAATACAAACAATGTTATAGTACGTCCTGACAGAAATACAAACAATGTTATAGTACGTCCTGACAGAAATACAAACAATGTTATAGTACGTCCTGACAGAAATACAAACAATGTTATAGTACGTCCTGACAGAAATACAAACAATGTTATAGTACGTCCTGACAGAAATACAAACAATGTTATAGTACGTCCCGACAGAAATACAAACAATGTTATAGTACGTCCTGACAGAAATACAAACAATGTTATAGTACGTGCTGACAGAAATACAAACAATGTTATAGTACGCCCTGGCAGAAATACAAACAATGTTATAGTACATCCCTACAGAAATACAAACAATGTTATAGTACGTCCCAACAGAAATACAAACAATGTTATAGTACGGCCTGACAGAAATATAAACAATGGTATAGTACGTCCTGACAGAAATACAAACAATGTTATAGTACATCCCGATAGAAATACAAACAATGTTTTATTACGCCCTGAAAGAAATACAAACAATGTCATAGTACGTCCTGAAAGAAATACAAACAATGTTATAGTACGTCCTGACAGAAATACAAACAATGTTATAGTACGTCCTGAAAGAAATACAAACAATGTTATAGTACGTCCTAACAGAAATACAAACAATGTTATAGTACATCCCGACAGAAATACAAACAATGTTATAGTACATCCCGACAGAAATACAAACAATGTTATAGTACGTCCCGACAGAAATACAAACAATGTTATAGTACGTCCTGACAGAAATACAAACAATGTTATAGTACGTCCTGACAGAAATACAAACAATGTTATAGTACGTCCTGACAGAAATACAAACAATGTTATAGTACATCCTGACAGAAATACAAACAATGTTATAGTACGTCCTGACAGAAATACAAACAATGTTATAGTACGTCCTGACAGAAATACAAACAATGTTATAGTACGTCCTGACAGAAATACAAACAATGTTATAGTACGTCCTGACAGAAATACAAACAATGTTATAGTACGTCATGACAGAAATACAAACAATGTTATAGTACATCCTGATAGAAATACAAACATTGTTATAGTACATTCCGACAGAAATACAAACAATGCTATAGTACGTCCTGACAGAAATACAAACAATGTTATAGTACATCCCGACAGAAATACAAACAATACTATAGTACGTCCTGACAGAAATACAAACAATGTTATAGTACGTCCTGACAGAAATACAAACAATGTTATAGTACGTCCCGACAGAAATACAAACAATGTTATAGTACGTCCTGACAGAAATACAAACAATGTTATAGTACATCCCGACAGAAATACAAACAATGTTTTATTACGCCCTGAAAGAAATACAAACAATGTCATAGTACATCCTGAAAGAAATACAAACAATGTTATAGTACGTCCTGACAGAAATACAAACAATGTTATAGTACGTCCTGAAAGAAATACAAACAATGTTATAGTACGTCCTGACAGAAATACAAACAATGTTATAGTACATCCCGACAGAAATACAAACAATGTTATAGTACGTCCCGACAGAAATACAAACAATGTTATAGTACGTCCTGACAGAAATACAAACAATGTTATAGTACGTCCTGACAGAAATACAAACAATGTTATAGTACGTCCTGACAGAAATACAAACAATGTTATAGTACGTCCTGACAGAAATACAAACAATGTTATAGTACGTCCTGACAGAAATACAAACAATGTTATAGTACGTCCTGACAGAAATACAAACAATGTTATAGTACGTCCTGACAGAAATACAAACAATGTTATAGTACGTCCTGACAGAAATACAAACAATGTTATAGTACGTCCTGACAGAAATACAAACAATGTTATAGTACATCCTGACAGAAATACAAACAATGTTATAGTACATCCCGACAGAAATACAAACAATGTTATAGTACGTCCTGACAGAAATACAAACAATGTTATAGTACATCCCGACAGAAATACAAACAATGCTATAGTACGTCCTGACAGAAATACAAACAATGTTATAGTACGTCCTGACAGAAATACAAACAATGTTATAGTACATCCCGACAGAAATACAAACAATGTTATAGTACGTCCTGAAAGAAATACAAACAATGTTATAGTACGTCCTGACAGAAATACAAACAATGTTATAGTACATCCCGACAGAAATACAAACAATGTTATAGTACGTCCCGACAGAAATACAAACAATGTTATAGTACGTCCTGACAGAAATACAAACAATGTTATAGTACGTCCTGACAGAAATACAAACAATGTTATAGTACGTCCTGACAGAAATACAAACAATGTTATAGTACATCCTGACAGAAATACAAACAATGTTATAGTACGTCCTGAAAGAAATACAAACAATGTTATAGTACGTCCTGACAGAAATACAAACAATGTTATAGTACATCCCGACAGAAATACAAACAATGTTATAGTACGTCCCGACAGAAATACAAACAATGTTATAGTACGTCCTGACAGAAATACAAACAATGTTATAGTACGTCCTGACAGAAATACAAACAATGTTATAGTACGTCCTGACAGAAATACAAACAATGTTATAGTACATCCTGACAGAAATACAAACAATGTTATAGTACATCCCGACAGAAATACAAACAATGTTATAGTACGTCCTGACAGAAATACAAACAATGTTATAGTACATCCCGACAGAAATACAAACAATGCTATAGTACGTCCTGACAGAAATACAAACAATGTTATAGTACGTCCTGGCAGAAATACAAACAATGTTATAGTACGTCCCGACAGAAATACAAACAATGTTATAGTACGTCCTGACAGAAATACAAACAATGTTATAGTACGTCCTGACAGAAATACAAACAATGTTATAGTACGTCCTGACAGAAATACAAACAATGTTATAGTACGTCCTGACAGAAATACAAACAATGTTATAGTACGTCCTGAAAGAAATACAAACAATGTTATAGTACGTCCCGACAGAAATACAAACAATGTTATAGTACGTCCTGACAGAAATACAAACAATGTTATAGTACGTCCTGACAGAAATACAAACAATGTTATAGTACGTCCCGACAGAAATACAAACAATGTTATAGTACGTCCTGACAGAAATACAAACAATGTTATAGTACGTCCTGACAGAAATACAAACAATGTTATAGTACGCCCTGACAGAAATACAAACAATGTTATAGTACATCCCTACAGAAATACAAACAATGTTATAGTACGTCCCAACAGAAATACAAACAATGTTATAGTACGTCCTGACAGAAATACAAACAATGTTATAGTACGTCCTGACAGAAATACAAACAATGTTATAGTACGTCCTGACAGAAATACAAACAATGTTATAGTACGTCCTGACAGAAATACAAACAATGTTATAGTACGTCCTGAAAGAAATACAAACAATGTTATAGTACGTCCTGACAGAAATACAAACAATGTTATAGTACGTCCTGAAAGAAATACAAACAATGTTATAGTACGTCCTGACAGAAATACAAACAATGTTATAGTACATCCCGACAGAAATACAAACAATGTTATAGTACATCCCGACAGAAATACAAACAATGTTATAGTACGTCCGACAGAAATACAAACAATGTTATAGTACGTCCTGACAGAAATACAAACAATGTTATAGTACGTCCTGACAGAAATACAAACAATGTTATAGTACGTCCTGACAGAAATACAAACAATGTTATAGTACATCCCGACAGAAATACAAACAATGTTATAGTACATCCCGACAGAAATACAAACAATGTTATAGTACGTCCCGACAGAAATACAAACAATGTTATAGTACGTCCTGACAGAAATACAAACAATGTTATAGTACGTCCTGACAGAAATACAAACAATGTTATAGTACATCCTGACAGAAATACAAACATTGTTATAGTACATTCCGACAGAAATACAAACAATGTTATAGTACGTCCTGACAGAAATACAAACAATGTTATAGTACATCCCGACAGAAATACAAACAATGTTATAGTACGTCCTGACAGAAATACAAACAATGTTATAGTACGTCCTGACAGAAATACAAACAATGTTATAGTACGTCCCGACAGAAATACAAACAATGTTATAGTACGTCCTGACAGAAATACAAACAATGTTATAGTACGTCCCGACAGAAATACAAACAATGTTATAGTACGTCCTGAAAGAAATACAAACAATGTTATAGTACATCCTGACAGAAATACAAACAATTATAGTACGTCCTGACAGAAATACAAACAATGTTATAGTACGTCCTGACAGAAATACAAACAATGTTATAGTACGTCCTGACAGAAATACAAACAATGTTATAGTACTCCCGACAGAAATACAAACAATGTTATAGTACGTCCTGACAGAAATACAAACAATGTTATAGTACATCCTGACAGAAATACAAACAATGTTATAGTACGTCCTGACAGAAATACAAACAATGTTATAGTACGTCCTGACAGAAATACAAACAATGTTATAGTACATCCCGACAGAAATACAAACAATGTTATAGTACGTCCTGACAGAAATACAAACAATGTTATAGTACATCCCGACAGAAATACAAACAATGTTATAGTACGTCCTGACAGAAATACAAACAATGTTATAGTACGTCCTGACAGAAATACAAACAATGTTATAGTACGTCCCGACAGAAATACAAACAAATACCCGACAGAAATACAAACAATGTTATAGTACTCGACAGAAATACAAACAATGTTATAGTACGCCTGACAGAAATACAAACAATGTATAGTACGTCCTGACAGAAATACAAACAATGTTATAGTACGTCCGAAGAAATACAAACAATGTTATAGTACGTCCTGACAGAAATACAAACATGTTATAGTACTTCCGACAGAAATACAAACAATGTTATAGTACGTCCTGACAGAAATACAAACAATGTTATAGTACATCCCGACAGAAATACAAACAATGTTATAGTACGTCCTGAAAGAAATACAAACAATGTCATAGTACGTCCTGACAGAAATACAAACAATGTTATAGTACGTCCCGACAGAAATACAAACAATGTTATAGTACGTCCTGACAGAAATACAAACAATGTTATAGTACGTCCTGACAGAAATACAAACAATGTTATAGTACGTCCTGACAGAAATACAAACAATGTTATAGTACATCCCGACAGAAATACAAACAATGTTATAGTACGTCCTGACAGAAATACAAACAATGTTATAGTACGTCCCGACAGAAATACAAACAATGTTATAGTACGGCCTGACAGAAATACAAACAATGTTATAGTACGTGCTGACAGATATACAAACAATGTTATAGTACGCCCTGGCAGAAATACAAACAATGTTATAGTACATCCCTACAGAAATACAAACAATGTTATAGTACGTCCCAACAGAAATACAAACAATGTTATAGTACGGCCTGACAGAAATATAAACAATGGTATAGTACGTCCTGACAGAAATACAAACAATGTTATAGTACATCCCGATAGAAATACAAACAATGTTTTATTACGCCCTGAAAGAAATACAAACAATGTCATAGTACGTCCTGAAAGAAATACAAACAATGTTATAGTACGTCCTGACAGAAATACAAACAATGTTATAGTACGTCCTGAAAGAAATACAAACAATGTTATAGTACGTCCTAACAGAAATACAAACAATGTTATAGTACATCCCGACAGAAATACAAACAATGTTATAGTACATCCCGACAGAAATACAAACAATGTTATAGTACGTCCCGACAGAAATACAAACAATGTTATAGTACGTCCTGACAGAAATACAAACAATGTTATAGTACGTCCTGACAGAAATACAAACAATGTTATAGTACGTCCTGACAGAAATACAAACAATGTTATAGTACATCCTGACAGAAATACAAACAATGTTATAGTACATTCCGACAGAAATACAAACAATGCTATAGTACGTCCTGACAGAAATACAAACAATGTTATAGTACATCCCGACAGAAATACAAACAATGCTATAGTACGTCCTGACAGAAATACAAACAATGTTATAGTACGTCCTGGCAGAAATACAAACAATGTTATAGTACGTCCCGACAGAAATACAAACAATGTTATAGTACGTCCTGACAGAAATACAAACAATGTTATAGTACATCCCGACAGAAATACAAACAATGTTTTATTACGCCCTGAAAGAAATACAAACAATGTCATAGTACGTCCTGAAAGAAATACAAACAATGTTATAGTACGTCCCGACAGAAATACAAACAATGTTATAGTACGTCCTGACAGAAATACAAACAATGTTATAGTACGTCCTGACAGAAATACAAACAATGTTATAGTACGTCCCGACAGAAATACAAACAATGTTATAGTACGTCCTGACAGAAATACAAACAATGTTATAGTACGTCCTGACAGAAATACAAACAATGTTATATACGCCCTGACAGAAATACAAACAATGTTATAGTACATCCCGACAGAAATACAAACAATGTTATAGTACGTCCCGACAGAAATACAAACAATGTTTTATTACGCCCTGAAAGAAATACAAACAATGTCATAGTACGTCCTGAAAGAAATACAAACAATGTTATAGTACATCCTGACAGAAATACAAACAATGTTATAGTACGTCCTGAAAGAAATACAAACAATGTTATAGTACGTCCTGACAGAAATACAAACAATGTTATAGTACATCCCGACAGAAATACAAACAATGTTATAGTACGTCCCGACAGAAATACAAACAATGTTATAGTACGTCCCGACAGAAATACAAACAATGTTATAGTACGTCCTGACAGAAATACAAACAATGTTATAGTACGTCCTGACAGAAATACAAACAATGTTATAGTACATCCCGACAGAAATACAAACAATGTTATAGTACGTCCTGACAGAAATACAAACATGTTATAGTACTCCACAGAAATACAAATGTTATAGTACGTCCTGACAGAAATACAAACAATGTTATAGTACATCCCGACAGAAATACAAACAATGTTATAGTACGTCCTGACAGAAATACAAACAATGTTATAGTACGTCCTGACAGAAATACAAACAATGTTATAGTACGTCCTGACAGAAATACAAACAATGTTATAGTACGTCCTGACAGAAATACAAACAATGTTATAGTACGTCCTGACAGAAATACAAACAATGTTATAGTACGTCCTGACAGAAATACAAACAATGTTATAGTACGTCCCGACAGAAATACAAACAATGTTATAGTACGTCCTGACAGAAATACAAACAATGTTATAGTACGTCCTGACAGAAATACAAACAATGTTATAGTACGTCCCGACAGAAATACAAACAATGTTATAGTACGTCCTGACAGAAATACAAACAATGTTATAGTACGTCCTGACAGAAATACAAACAATGTTATAGTACGTCCCGACAGAAATACAAACAATGTTATAGTACGTCCTGACAGAAATACAAACAATGTTATAGTACGTCCTGACAGAAATACAAACAATGTTATAGTACGTCCTGACAGAAATACAAACAATGTTATAGTACATCCCGACAGAAATACAAACAATGTTATAGTACGTCCTGAAAGAAATACAAACAATGTTATAGTACGTCCTGACAGAAATACAAACAATGTTATAGTACATCCCTACAGAAATACAAACAATGTTATAGTACGTCCCAACAGAAATACAAACAATGTTATAGTACGTCCTGACAGAAATACAAACAATGTTATAGTACGTCCTGACAGAAATACAAACAATGTTATAGTACATCCCGACAGAAATACAAACAATGTTATAGTACGTCCTGAAAGAAATACAAACAATGTTATAGTACGTCCTGACAGAAATACAAACAATGTTATAGTACATCCTGACAGAAATACAAACAATGTTATAGTACGTCCCGACAGAAATACAAACAATGTTATAGTACGTCCTGACAGAAATACAAACAATGTTATAGTA
>CM026394.1:20250188-20274957 GCA_014843695.1 Archivesica marissinica | reverse complement strand
TGTGTTAAGGATACATTAGATATAGAATTTTATTTGAATAACATTGTGTCTCGCAATCTGCGTATTGCACTTACAAGAATAAGAATATCTGCACATAGTCTTAGAATTCAAACTGGTAGATATGGAAGAGATAGAATTGATAGAAATCTAAGATATTGCCAAATTTGTTCTACAAACGAAATAGAAGACGAATTTCATTTTATATTTAAGTGTTGGCCATATGAATTTTATAGACGAACTTATATAAAACGGTATTATAGAGTAAACCCAAGTATGTTTAAATGTACTCAGTTGTTGTCCAGTAAAAACAAATCAGAATTATATATGTTAAGCAAATGTATTCAAGAAGCTCTTGAGTTACGTATCATTAGATCATAAACGGTTCCTGGAGGTCTTTAAAACTGATATTAATATGTCTTATACAATTATATTGAATGTTTATCTTTGCTTAGATCAACATATAATTATGAGGTCACAATTATAGAATTCGTTGAACAATACTTTTTATATGATAGCCCATACTGAGAATAGTATTGGTGTAACAGTCAGATGGAATCTATTCCTAGGAGAGTGTCACAGGTGTAGCGGGAGCCTAAAAAATAAATAATTATGGTGTGCCAATAATTATCACCTACATTTGTTGTCATAATTTTATACTTATGTTGTAGAATGTAATATTGCTATGTCACTAAAAAACTGTATAGTTTATGTGAATAAAATATGTTCGTTCGTTCGTTCGTTCGTGATACCACTAGTTGTTTCAATTTGGCAAATACCTCCTTACGATGCAGCACCATAAATGTATAGTGAGCGTTCCTTTCGGTTGGAATCCTTTGTTTTTACAGTTGTTCCATAACCAGATGTTGCGTTATGGTAAATGTGATTTGATCCAACTCATGTTCGTTAATTGATAAAAGAAATGTACAGATGTTTTAACCATTGTAGGATATATGTTGAGATAGTAACATAATAATTATAATATGAGAAAATGAATGATAATTGCATGGTGTGCAACGGAAACAACGATTAAAACAGAGGAAACACCGTAAGAGGGCCTACATACGTTTAGGGAGTATTCAGGGGCAGTAACTGACCGATGTCTATCATTGGAGCGCATTCTATATATTTCACGAAATAAATGTATGATCAACACAGATATGTTCTGTCACAGCTTCAGTAGCATAAGGCTGCAGTGAACAGTGATTTTCACTCCAAGGCCAATCACATCGGTATCAATTCTACAATTCCTCCGAGAAAATATTCTGCGCGCAGCCTGTAAGAACGAAATCATTCAATTATGACCACAGTGACTACAGCTTCACAACAACATGACAGAAAGATACCAATTGAAACTTGTTCCTATTTTCACTTTTGATGTGCTGCCATTTTCAGATCACAAATACAGACCACAGTCGAGGCTATTTTCTACATGTCCGTCAACCCATCATAACAATTCAGTCAACATAAATAGTTTCAGTGCAGGAGTTTTGGTTTCCCCCTTCATCGTATGCTTGAAAGAAATAGTGCAAATAGGTGGTCGACCACCTACATGTTTTGATATTTTCATTTTTGTTTACCCAGGTTCAATTGTGTCTGCAAATGGTCGTCCGAGCCACGACATCCTCAGTTTCGCATTTCGAGTACATGCTTGATGAAGTACCACCAAGGTCACAAATTATAACGTTCACTAATTCTAGACATCCATTTTCAGCATCCAGAAGCAAATAACTATTATAAAGATCAACCATATACTCCAACGTTAATCTTTCTCGAAAACTGTTCACTACCGCCTAAAGACATAGTCTTAACCTACATCCACACACACAACCAAACACGTGTGCAGTGAGCGAGACTCGCACTAGTGAAATCGACTTGCGGTCTGGGCGTTTATTTACAGGCATGTTTAAAGCAGCATTACATCGTATGAAATAAAAGTTATTTGAAACATTCAAATTTTACGTATGGGTAGCAATGCTGCTACACATTCTAACATTATACTTTGTATGCTTATGTTCTTTGGTAAACAGTGTTTTTTTGCGATAAAACAAACTCGAAACCGAAAGTAGGACTTTCCGAGACGATCGGTCACGCACTTGTTTACAACCGGAACCCATCGTCCGCACTTGTTTACATTCGGAATGCATCGTCCCCATTTGTCCCACGTTATCTTTTTAATTAAATTACTTGATATGTTGATTCATACCACTGTTACCTACGTCTTTTAGCGATACTCATCTGCTATAAATAATGATGTAGGGTTTAGAGAATGGAGGTATATATTAGCAAGACATCTCAATTCCCCCATATTATAGTCGCCATCGCATACATGAATTTGGGCAACTAAGTTTTCTAAAACGTTTAAAGTAAACACCCGACCCTCATCCGAGTCTGACCCTCGCATTATCAATCTTTCAGATGGACATCCGAGTCCGACCCTAGCACTATCAATCTTTCAGATGGACATCCGAGTCCGACCCTCGCAATATCAATATTTTAGATGGACTATAAACGAGATACTCGTCTTGTTGCAATACAACAGGCATATAAAACAACTTGTGTGTTTTACGTTTATTTATCGTCGCTACCGGTTGCCCATATGAGTGACGCCTCCTGAATCGATTAGTTATTTTAGATTTTGGAGGATAGTGCAATGATACAGACAGAGACCCATTCCAGAGTCTCCTCTGGTTCTTTTACGTGCACGGTGTACAGCACCGACACGAGACCTCGGTTTAACGTCCCATCTGAAAGACTGTTAATTTTATTAGGGTCAGACGGGGGATCGAACCTGCGATCCCTGTATTACCAATCCAGCATGTTACCACTGGAATACAGATCCGTCTATAAAACAACCAACTTGTGTACACTATTTATACTAAGAATAACTATGTATGGTATACTGTTAAGCACGGGAAACGACAATATAGCAAACATGTCGAAGGTGTTGTAGGAAAGGGTTGTTGCACTGACTACATGCATATAGACAAGGTTAGCTAAAGAATGCCTTTAATATATTCAATATGCTAGGTCATTTGCATAAGTGGTGACGGGTGGTAGGAGAAACCTACATTTGTATATTCAACCTGTAAATAGGGATGAAAATGTTAGACAAGGAAGTAGCAGTTAATGGAAATTAAAAATTGGGAGGCAGTGGTTAGGTAAAATACATTAAGACAAATAAAAAATATATATATTGACAAAATGTTGCTACCAAGTCATTTTGTCCTTGTTTATAAATACATGTAGGCATACAGTCTGGTGGAAAAAAACAAGGACTTCTATAGTCAACAGTTGTGTTATCATCTGTGACCTGGGTTGGAGATTTGCGTCAGGGAGTCAGTTAATAACAGATTAAAGCGACACTACATCGGTGAAAACGCAAATTTCTGCAGAATGTAATTTTCTATTATATGGTATAATTTCTTTCCAAATCTTGGCCTCAAAAAATAACTATTTCAACAATTAATAATAAACAAACGCCGTATACGCGGTTTGTTGACATAACAAAATAATGTAAATAGGGTCGACATTCATGCGTAATACAACCTGTGTATCCTGACTAACACGATTTATGGTACATATTTACCGTTATATCTCACATGTGTGCCTATGCATATTTATTTGTAGACTAATCTTAGTTAAATTATCTCTAAACGAAAGTATCGCACGTTTAGTATTGACTTCAATGACAGCAAACGTCAATTCAGGAGCGTGGATGACCGTTATATGAAATCCTACTTTCACTTTTGAAAGTGTGTATACCACAAACCACTGTTTATTGATTCAATGTTAGTGTTCGAGTGTATTCAGAAGAATTTGTAGTAGCAATGCATTTATAAGTGAACAAAGTGCATTTTATTTGCTTTCTGCGATGTAATGTCGCTTTAAGAAATAAACATGTTTAATGCAAGTAAAATACTACAAATATCATAATAGTACATGACAGCAATGTTTCTACACAGATATTCAAAAAGATGCAAATCATAAAACATAATTTATATAGTCTAAATACATATATACATGCAATTGCATAAGACATTATACATTTCTAACAACTTGAGCAAATATTTATGATGTTTTAGTGTATTTACCATAGAGGACCACAGTGGCACTATATCGCTCACCTGACTCCATTGTTCACACAAGGGTGTCATGCAACAACTATGAATATCATTGTATTGTACATTGATCAATCTTACTAAATATCGGCGGTAGATTTTCCGAAGAATTTGTAATATTTTGAGATTGAAGAATTTGTACTATATGATGACAAGTAAATACTAAATCATAAATGGTAACTATAGACCCTATGGTTGCTGAGGAGAAGACGCTTGAACGTGTTCACTGACGACGTCGGACGGGCGGTAACCATATAATATTATGTAATTTCTTCAACACTTGCTATTTTCCCCCCAGGATTTACGCATCTATAAACTACATGAGAGGATGCTATATTGTGATATCCGCTTTAAACATCGAAAAAGGTTATTAACGGAAATAAACGAATGATCGAAAATGGATGTAACTGCTATTTTGAACATTGTGCATAATGTCCACTTGTTTTCCATAGAAACTACCGCCAATATGTAGGAGTAAACAGGTCAAGTGGTTGGGAAATATTTCTCCATGATTTAAATATGTAATTAATGGATGGTTATTTGGGTCAGGCTGGCAGTGAATAAGCTTGGCTGAAATCTTTGGAAGAAGTCACTTATGCCTAACTTCTTCTCACTATTCATACAGTTAGAAATTTGAAAAGTATAACTTCAACTACTGTGTTCAAGAATGTATGTTTAAATGTTTAACCAAATTGACCTGCATAGCCTACAGTAAATAAATATGTTATTGCTCTCTATCATGACATGTATTTCACTAATATTCCAACACATTCAAGACACTGTATTGAGTGTTTTCCATAAATCACAATGAATGGTACCATGATCATGTTATTATTTTGCTATGTCTCATCACAGACAACCACTATGACACATTGACTTTTCACATACGGAACGCTACAGTACAACGGAACATCTGTGACCATCTGCAGCATATAAGTATTCCTGCAAAATACATTATACATGTATATATTCGTTTTATTATATATACAGGCCCAACAGCTGTAGATTGCTGGAATTGACATTGGCTTGCCAGCATTAGTGCCAAAATCTCTGGAATTCAAAAATAAATGCAGGAACAAAAATATAAGTTTTGGTATTATAATTTTTAGTGGCTTTACTGTGAGTACATGTGTGCACTACAATATCGTGGGTTCTTGGAAACATGATCTGATCGGACATTATATATTGTGGACCAATCTCCTAGTTTGTTGAATGCTAGACTACATGTGTATTTCCAGGATCCTATCTGCATGTTCCTGGTATTTGCAAAAATAATCCACCATATTGAAAATCTTAACATCATCCAAAATTATTGGAATTATAACAGAAATCGTAAATGAATTTAAAATGGTAGACATATTGAATGGCAATTGGCAGTTTTGTGGAATCAAGTGTAAGTTTTGAGAAGCGTTTAAGAAATAATGGCAGACGAGACAGGCACAGATCATGGTATCAATTGTGAGAACAAGTTGTCAACAAATCACAAAGTTGTGATAAACTTCAGCCAAACATGTAGACGACCATTTCGTAATTGCTACAATCAACACGACCTATCCCACATCATGGCCGAGTGTGGGGCCATTACCTTTCAGAATGATCATTACCTTATGAACTTTACCACATCACTGATCAGTCAATTGTAATCCCCATCTCTCCTCCCCAGCATATACAATTGTAATCCCCCAACTCTCCTCCCCATCATATACAATTGTAAATGCTACGACATGTTCCAAAATGATAAAACATTGTCAACTCTCAAGATGAATATCAAGCATTTTTGATTCTGGGTATCAACCTAACAAAATGCTACAGAATTTGAAACTAGTTTTATAATCCTGGACTTATTATGTTTATGTTTGAATCTACATATGCAGTGCTTATTCGAAAGTGGTGACAACGGCATAATCTTCAGGTTTATTGTTTGTCACTCAAATTGTCAATTCGAATTGTCTTCGCCGTATAATAACTTGTGATTTTAAAAATCTCAGGCATTGGCACAATTCGATTATGGCAGGCTTGTATATACACGGACTGAAATTAAATGTTATGTCTATCCATTGCATATTAATGACAATTTCTTCATATTATCATCAACACATGTAAACCGAGTTTCACTACAAACTATTTTGGCACCCTAGAAACCATAGGCACCGATTACAGGCCATGCTATTGTGATATTAATAGTTTGACACTAGTCAGACAAATGATTAAAATGCATACACAATCTGATGTGTCTGACATGAGGAGTATTTCTCACTAGGGCTTCCACGGTTACACGTGTAAACGGAGCCGTGTCGTGTAATAGCAATACAAGTGTACTAATTGAGTAACCGTGTACACTATCTTAATTGATGACGTCGTATAATGAAGCTTAGTGACGTAATAAAATCATAGCATCGATCTTTTCACTGAATCTTGTGAGACCTAGTACATGTAAATACTCATGGAGAATAAACAAAGTGTAAACGACGCCATGCCGTGTATTCAGGATCGTGTACACGTTTACAAAAATCTGTACATGTGGCAGCCCTATTTCTCACACATACATGTATCAACATTACCCGACATGTCTGAAACATACACTCTGCACATCATCTCGAGCAACATACGTGTCAAGTGATTATAGGATTCCTTCAGCGGTTCAATAGATTTGACAGGACACAACTTTGTGACAGGCAGACGGAGATCATTCCGCTATGCGTGTTAAATGTACAGAGATGCTACTAACAAAGGGTATTAAAGAATGAAAATAAAATTACAGAGAATGTAGAAGTGGAATTCGCAGTTACAATTGTGCCATTAGGCAAGGCACTTAAAGTTCACATAATCATTGTCTTATCTGCCTTGTGACGATGGATTAATATAAGTTGTAGGAACTTGTTTCGCAATCGAGCTAAACTAAATTTGTATAAGTGGATTGTTTTGGCAAATACTTGAATCTGTAATTTAACATCCTAGGTTGGAATGTCCTAAAAATAATAAAACATGTACATGTAACCAGTGAGTTGTTTTAACAGGAGCAGGGACATATGTCGACGAACACCACGCCCCGTTGAAAGTGCTGTCACCCTTTTGAATATTTACTACTTGAAAAACAAATTAATATTAGTTTGTCTTGCTGAGAAATTGAATTTTCCATTTGGAAACTGATAGCGTGTTGAGCAAAGAAAACACAGATAAAACAGAGGAAACCATTATTAAGCAATGTGTGTTAGGTGCCTTGCAACAATGACACTACATATGTGGCCTGACCGATAGAACCCGGGACAGTTCCATACCAAATCCGACGCTCTACCAATGGCTGCCACCCATTTTTCTTCAACATTTCAATGGGAAATCCAGGTGTAATTGTAAAACAGTTTTTAAAAAGATCCCAACATACCCAAACTCATTAATAGTCCTATAAATAAGACCTCTACATAAAAAAGTTTTCTGTTATTTCGAGGTCTTATCGTTAAAGCTCATTTTCGCATAGCACTTTCCGCCCTAATCCGATGGCGGGATTTCTGACCAATATTATGAAGCTTTTCAGACATGAACGGTAATAAATGTGTGCATTGGTGTTAAGAATAATCCTAATATTAAGAATGTTTAAAATATATTGTTACCGTTGTGCATATCATTTAGCTGTTTGAAATCGACAGGTGAGATTCTCCCATTTTTTCTGCACAGTCTTCACAATAGAAATCCGAATGAATTATTTTTTAGTACATTTCATGCGTATGAACAATTGGATATTAAACGAAATCTTATTTGGTTCACCGTAATGGCACGGAGATAAATCGTGTAAGCATTTTCGTCTACTGATTTCTAATCTAATCAAATATTCAAAATGGACGATTTGGAATGGCGAAACTCTGCCATGAAATTTAAACGTTGATTTCATGTATACTATTGTGTCAAGAGACGTTATAGACTGTGCAGAATTCAAGCAACGGTATGTGTGTTCATCTTGTTAACAATTTTAATGTATAAAAAAACAACGTTTTAGAATATAAAATAATTATGCTACACGTAATAGACTTTGAAGTATGCCTGGATAGTAACAAAATGTCACATTTTTCAAGTCTAAATATTTGGACTAACTCATTAATTGCATCTAGAAACACAGCATATAACATAATAATATTATATAATATAGTGGTGGAACCTATGCTCGGTGTATTCAGTCTATGCTCGGCGTATTAGTTACCATTTACATCCGGATTTAAAATATTTAAATAGTGTTTAACCCATTTTCGCTGACATAGGTGGAATCATGGTTCAATAGCATTCCGTTGTGCGTACCGGTAGCCTAATGACACTGTCACCTGACTAGTTCAGTAGCCGAAAGACAACTTGTTTTCAGTTTCCACCGAAATGATGCGGGTTATGAGCATTTCAGGTAGCTATCCGAATTGGAAAAAAATGTACAAATAACCAGAACAAGGTTGTAATACTGTTAGTTACTGATGTTACTAAATCAAAATATAATCAACATTTACCTATGCCCTAAAGTATCTAGTTCCCCGTGGAAACAGGTGCCTTTGCGATAGCTGTATTGAGGCGCATTTTCACTTAATGAAGCTAAAATTGTCAACAACAATTTTTTTGAAAGTTGTGTTCACGAATAAAGAAAATAATAATATACGGCAAGTGCATTTAACTTTTTTATAGGCCATGAGTCAGAAAATATGAACATATTTACGAAAAGAAATAGTTCATACATAAACGGCATTACTTACTTGTAAGACATACTCCATTGTTTCCACATGCATTGCCGAAAAACATTGCAACTCTTGAAGTGTACCTATTTCTAAAATTTTAATGATTTGCAGACAAACATTTCACCCTATGGATTGATGTTCCTAAAATTAACGGACTATTATAAATAAAATATAACAAAAGTATATGGAATTATTTGATTTTAGTAATTTCATTTGTGAGGTCGGTCGACTCTATTACACAGATGGGGGAGATGGGTTTTTATCTGCATTTACAGACACTGATATTATACATAAATAAACTTATAACTTATATCATTTTAATAGCATATTAATACTAGAGGAACGACTTACTAAGTTAATAATATGACAAGAAATGACATAAATAGAACATGTTTGACATATATACAACCTTGTTATACTATATTACATCCCTAATTGCTGGGTAAATCAATTTTTACCCGATTCCAATTATACAAATGAATAGTTATACAGAATTGTTATTCGTATGAAAATTCATAAATTTGTCGTTTATGTAAAAAAAAACCTGGAAAGCTGTACCCCGAAACCAAAAGCATTCTATATAGAAATGTCTATCTTATGTAATGTATATAGCTTCCATCTTCCCCTCCACATATATAATAACTGTGACATTCCACCATTCTATCCAATAACACACAACATTAATTTCGCCGAACATACACATCCATGCGAACTTGAATGGCTGTAATTGTTGGTCGTTGTCCACCTTACGATGTTTCGCCTAGAAGTGATCACCTTATGTTTTCCCACTAAGAAAATCACGTGCCTTCACACATGAATGGCACGCCGATATATTACTCCGCGAACAATAGTGTGCTTATGGCAACGTTAAGACATACGTAACGTACAGAACTCATGACAGTATTGTTGTTGAGTCCTCCACATCGGTACTCTGGACAGAACAAGATAGGTCAATGGCAAGCAGATCTTGAAAACCATACATGCTTAAATTTAATAACGTCATCTACATGTAATGTAGCTTGTTACATTGTTGTCTGTATCCATTGAATTTCTTATCATAAAATGTATCATGGTATTGTTTCAGATATTTTGTCCAGGCGCCATTAGGAGTAACCCCATTTATTAGTCTCCGAAATAGGTATGGTAGGGGTCGGAGACCTTTGCTCTACTAACCGAACACTTGTTGGTTCATGTAATTACAGCTATACCGTATCCGTGACATAGTGGTTAAGGCGTCCGCCTACGGAGCGGGAGTACGAAGGTTCGAACCTCGTCAGGGGTGGCCGATATGGCCGTTTGGCGAGCAGCCAGCTAGTTAAATAATGGTTACCGATTGCCTACCAGCCTGTCATAAAAGCAAATGATTCGGGAAGTGATCATGTTCATAAAAAGAGGTGTATCATAAGTCAGAAATGGCTGACTCTTTAAATA
This sequence comes from Archivesica marissinica, assembly GCA_014843695.1. Taxonomy (NCBI): domain Eukaryota; kingdom Metazoa; phylum Mollusca; class Bivalvia; order Venerida; family Vesicomyidae; genus Archivesica; species Archivesica marissinica. The sequence goes on along the minus strand of CM026394.1, from coordinate 20,264,702 downwards.
GGGGTGACATTATAATAAACACATAATTTACTTTTATATAATATCTTATGAACAAACTACTATATGTACTAATATTAAACCAAAATTAGACACCAAACTTTCGAAAGATGCACACGCGCATGTTTATACTTGTATTGGTTCAGATATCTACCGGATCGGGTGGTGGTGCTGGTGGCGGTTGTACAGGTCCAGGAGCGTGCGGATCTGCACTCTCGCCATTGTTGCTTACAGAAACAACGATTGGATCACGTGCTTTACTTATATTTGTTTTGGAAGGTACATAATCTGACGTATATAATTTTATGTCAGCATCAATTAAACTACGTCTTATTGTACGCTGTATTCTATTCTTTCTTAGTATCACCACACAGCAGAAGACAGTAAGTGCTACACACACTAGTATTGCACACACGCAAAGTAAAACTATGATCCATGTTTGCACGACCATATTATCTAATCGAAAACACTAGTCAAGATAACTACTGGACTTGGTACCTTTAACGGTACGGTATATATCACCACCGTCCCTATAAACGATACAGGACCTCGTTATCCCCCGTTGTCCATACAGGAGGACGATTCAGTGTTTTGTGATTGGGTCTGCAAAATAGTAATAAAATAACAAATATACATTCAATTTGTTTCTTTTTATACAGGACAAGATGTTGAGGATCATCTGATATGTCACCAGTTGTTTCCGGTCTACTCTCAGACTGACGCAAGAAATAGGCTTTGTATAATATTATGGTAAAACCAAAAATAGCAAGTATATTTATGTCGTTTTAAGTTTATGTATAGGTTAAAGTGTATTAGAATGTATTTACAAAATTAAATTGGTCAGGCACGGCGCATCCTGCTTAGTGTTTTAAATTTGTTTTTTTAACTCTCTACATGTCTCCGCCCTCTATCGTCCCGCGGCATTGATTGACACCCTGAAACATCAAAATCGCGCCTGTCATCTTTTACATTCAGATTAAAAACTCGGATTATTGTGGAGAGAAACGGTAAGTTAATAAATATGTTTATTTTCACGGCTACTTTCTCTTTAATCCTATGTACATTTTTGAAAAAAATGCCCTTGTTGGTTTCAATACATACTACTAGACAATCGTCTAAACTAACAGCTGTTGTCTTTGTGTGTGTTTTACGTTTATTTATCGTCGCTACCGGTCGCCCATATGAGCGACGCCTCCTGAAGAGATTAGTCATTTTAGATTTTTGGAGGATAGTGCAATAATACAGAGAGAGAGAGAGAGAGACCAGACCCATTCCAGAGTCTCATCTTGTTCTTTTACGTGCACGGTGTTAAGCATCGACACGAGACCTCGGTTTAACGTCCCATCTGAAAAAACTGTTAATTTTATTAGGGACAGACGGGGGATCGAACCTGCGATCCCTGGATTACCAGTCCAGCGTGTTACCACTGAACTACGGACCCATTGTCTTGTTTATCGGATGGAGGTAAACAAAAAACCAATACCCCTGTAGCTCCGCCTCCAAGGCACACATGCGCAATAACGTTGGTAAATCACTTAATGTTGTAAATACGTACTAATAAACGTTAACCTGCTTAGTGTTTTAAAGCTGATTTACTGATATATAAATTCGTTCAAAGTTTGAAAAATGCTGCCATCTCATTGGACCAAAGATAATTTCAAACACTAAGCATATTTGTGATAATCAATAACATTGAAATACATAGTATGTATGTGAACTAGATTGACGCGGTTGGAAGATAGGTCTATAGTTATTTCTGGCAACATGGCTCTAGTTATAAAGTAATTATATTCATCTGTCGCCTCATGTGCTAGACTTAATTCCTTTAAAACAGACTGGTTTAATGTGCATTGCGGATTGCGACAAGGGTGTGTGTTATCACCATTATTGTTTAATTTATATATAAATAACCTAACTGTATATCTTATGTACTCTGATTGGTATGCACGTGTATTAATATAGATAAATACGGTTTGCGTATTCATACATGTGTATTTGTTTTGGTTAAATATATAGCACATTTTAAACGACATATATAACTTTTTAAGATATACGGGCTTCCAAGAATTCCCTCTAGTTGGGTATCCCTTGGTCACATTGAATATCAAAACGAGGCTACCGGGGAAACATTATGGCATACGCTAACGTATGACACGTTCGTGACGTCTTACCTTTGTAATTCTTAATATTATTAATAATAATGGACTGATTCATATTCGTAAATGTACGAAATTAACAATTTGAATTACTAGTAGTAAGATATTGTTATATAAATATGTGTTTTAAGTAAGATATAAGCTTCAAACGGATCCAATATGTAAAATATTGGCATTGTGTTCGGGACTAAGCGTGTTTACGATATTACGAAACCCAATCAGTTAGGTTTATTTATAGTCGCCCCCACCGAGGCATGTTGGCGACTGGTTTCTCTAAGTGATTTATTTTGGTTGTTAATGTAGACATCCGAAAAGACATCTTCTTCTCAGGGTGACAAGTCCTGTATCGGTGTTCCTATCTTTCGAAGGCGGTCCTTTTAATGGCCACATCCTCCACCAGTTGGTAGCTTAGAGCAGCAAGAATTGTTCCGGTTTCTTCGGTGGGGTCCTCGGCGCTACTGGATAAAGTAGGCTATCAGGAGCAGGCTATTCGCCGTCTACAACACCGAGCATTGCTGTCTCGCCAAGTAGGTAAGTTATTCTGTTGCAACTCATACTAAGTCACACGGCTTCTTCTGTTCCGATAGCGAGGTCCTTGATCTACATTCCTGCTGTGAGCTGTGCATAGGTCACGACGAGCACGCTGTGGAGGAGAGACCTGGCCTAGTCGGTTTGTGTGACATTAAGCACCAAATACAAGCATTTGAGATGAAATCCTAGGGGTGGGTGGGGAATGATTGTATGATTGGCGTATGATCCAAACTGGCTATAGAGTATAGCCTACTTTCAGCTTGTTCATATATACAATCTGGTTATGCTGATGGTATATACCTTGGGCTCCCGGGTATGACCATTGGGCTGGCTGGGCAAGTGGAACAGTTTCATGTTATTCACAAAATAAAAAATACATTTGCTTAAGACGAGTGAATTAACAGTGTAGGCATTTAGTACATACTGTGTATCAGCTCGCTGGTCATACCGCTAAATGACCGCCCAATTAGCACAATTGTTATCATATTCACATCTCATCAATGCAACCCAGGTTCGATCCTCGGACCGGGAAGTTTTGGAAATGGTAACATGGTCGCTAAATAGAACAAGTGGGATTTCTCGTGTACGCCGGTTTCCCCCCACATGTCATAGCACAACTACACTTTCGTCCGCGCCAACGAAGGTAATTAATATAAATGTATAAATTACTTCGCAATCGTTGTGAAATAAACAAATGTTTAGTATTTTACTGCTAGACAACAACATTGACATGTATTCATCGTCTCTGTCAGCTTACTGGCCATGTAAACAATAATAGCATACCGTATATATCAGGTATGAAACTACTAAATTAAATAGAACTAAACACGACATTCCTCCCAACCTTGAAAAAGGAGCATATCAATAAAGAAATAGTTGCATGAAATCAACATAGACTGTCTTATTTAATCCACATGATTAACGCACTTGTGAGTCATTATTAGTCCAAACTAATCAGCATGTGAATTTGTAGATATATCCAAAGTTTGTTTGTGTCCATACGGTTTATCACTTTGTTATATTCTAATGTCAAAATACTGAGCATATTGAACTTATCGTGGAAGAATGTACAAACTTAAACCATCAACACGCTTTATCAAAACAAAATTACGTATTAGTATCTATAAATGAACCTTATGAAACTGAAAATCATTGTTTAAATGCTTAGCAAAATTAATATGAAAACCCAAAAACCTTAACCTGAATTAACAGTACATGTTACCTAAATGAACAATAACATTTCCAAAAATTTACATGACTGAAACAGTTGTAATTTCCAATTACTGAAGAGTATTATTTGAATGTAGCCATATCCAACATAATTCAGCCAACTTCATAATCACTGAATCTCATCGGCATTCTGGCAGAGCGTGAAGGGTTTCTCCTGAGGGAAATTGGAGAAGAGACAGCAGGAGATATAGGCTTTTGAGGAGAAGGAGCAGCCATGTTAGGAGAGTCAACAGATGGTTCTTGGGTGGAACTAAAAACGGGTTCTAGATCTGCTTCCTCTTCTTCTATTGGGATACTAACATGGACCGGTTTGAAATGTGAAGAATTACGAGTAATGGTATGACCATTTCTGTTGGCAATGACCATGCTTCCTCGCTTCTCCACAACCGTGTACGGTTCTGGATTGTATGGGGGTGTAAGTCTGTCCAACTTACGTTGTTTGACCAGCACGTGATCACCGGAGGTAATGGGAGACGGGGCTGTGTGTCGTCTCCTATCCGCATACACGTTCATCTTGTGTTTGCTCACCGCATCGTTGTGGGACATGCGAGTAGATACTGGGATATGCTCGGACGAAGGAATAGCAATGTTTGGCAGGCCTATATTCATTTTGCGACCGTTAAGGGCCTCAAATGGAAAGATTTGAGTAGAGCTGTGTGGTGTTGCTCTATAGTGCATGAGAAACTTGTGAAACTCACGACGCCAATCTCGATTTTCAGAGACTGCAGCACGAACAAACTTGTTCAGAGTACCCATAAATCGCTCCACAGTACCGTTGGCTTCCGGCCATAATGGAGTGATTCGTCTGTGTTTGAAACCTACAGTTGTAGCAAAATCAGCAGACTCACGGCTTTGGAAAGGAGGACCATTTTCAGATTTCACGACACTAGGATAACCTTGGCGTGCAACTATGGTCGCAAGTCTGGGAATCACCACCTTTGCTGCTGTTGTGTGCACAATCTCGACCTCTGGATACCTACTATACTCATCTACAACAACGAGGAGGTACATGTATTGACCCGACGGGAAAGGACCGGCAAAGTCAATTGCAATTTCTGACCAGCGACCAGAAGGGAGGACAGTTGGACATACTGGCTCACGCTTGCTAGGTCCGGGATATGACGCCTGGCATGGGATGCATGCCTTTACTGCATCTTCAACCATTTTGTCTACGGCAGGGAACAAAACTCTCTCTGATAAGTTGCTTGGTCTTTACTATACCCTGGTGTGCTGATGAGCTATGCTAACAACTCTTTCTTGCAGCGGAGCTGGAATGACCAAACGATGATCCCGCAAGACAACACCATCATGAATAGAGAACTCGTCTCTGAAGCGCAAATATGGAACAAGAGATGGGTCATTCCACCATTTCGCAGTTTGTATGGCAACCATCACATTTGGTAAAATAGGACAAGCACGAGTGGCTGCTCGGACTTCCTCAAGGGACAAGGATTTCGGCACTGCATGCTGACCTTACATAAGCCACGTAAGCTTCGACAGCATTTTCACGCTTTGGCGTCTCGTACGAATGTCTGCTCATATAGTCAGCTGGATTAAGGTCATCTTTACCAGGTCTGTATTCCAGCGAGAATTGATACGGCGTAAGCCTAAGCCACCAACGTTCCATGCGTGCAGATGCAGGTTTTTGACTGTGAACTATACCAACAAGCGGTTTGTGATCCGTGATCACCTTAAACTCGGAAGCAAAAAGGTAAAGGTGAAAATGTTCAACATCATAGACTACCGCCAACATTACTCGGTCAGTCTGTGAGTACCTCTGCTCTACATCTGTAAGGGCTCGACTGGCATAACATATGACCCTGTTCTCCTGAGTAGGCATTGCCGAGACACCTACTGGCGAAGCATCAACACTCACTTCTGTCAAATTCTTTGGATCAAAATAAGCCATCACCTGCATACTAGACAGAGCAGATTTTAAAGAATCAAAAGAATCTTGTTGGTCTCGACCCCAAACCCATTTCATATATTGTCTGGTAAGTCGCCTTAACGGTTCTGTCAAGGTTGCATAATTTTGTATGTACCTAGACACATACTGGGTCATACCAAGAAAAGAACGAACTTCAGCTGTGTTCTTGGGTGATGCACGGCCAATGATGTCTTTGATCTTCTCAGGATCTGCTGACATACCAACATTGCTGAAAACATGGCCATAGAAAGATATCTTATTCACTGAAAAGATACACTTGTCCTTGTTCAGCTTGACACCACTATTGCTTAGCTTGTCTAAAGTTGCCGTCAGAGCACGATCATGAGCTGCCCGAGTTTCACCATGCACTATGATGTCATCGGACAAGTTTCGAGCACTTGGAATATCAGACAAAAGATCAGCAATAGTTTTCTGAAATATTGACCCCAAACAAAAGACGCTTGTATCGCCGAAGACCAACATGGGTTGAGAAAGTAGTGATGTAGCGACTTGCCTCGTCAAGCTCCAGCTGGTGGTATGCATTCGACAAGTCTAGTTTACTGAAGACAGTAGAGGAATTTAGGTCTGCCATAAGGTCTTCTACAGTGGGCATATGGTGTTTTTCCCTAAGAACAGCCTTGTTCGCCTCACGCATATCAATACAAACGCGGACACCCTTAGATTTCTTCGGAACAACCACAACAGGGCTTACCCAGGGGGTAGGACCTGAGACCTGCTCAATGACATCAAGCTCCTCAAGACGCTTGAGCTCAGATTCCACGTCCTTGCGCACGTGAACAGGAATACGTCTGTGTCTTTGTGTCACTGGACTGACATCCTTGTTGATGTGCAACTTCACTTTCGCACTCTGCATCTTCCCCATCTTGCCATCGAACAGTGAGGGATACTGGTCTGAAATAGAACTAGGGCAATGCGTTGCGAAAGAAGTGAAAGCAAACAGAATGATATTCAAAGATTGAGAAGTGGGAGCTCCAAGAAGACACATGGAATGCCTAGAGTCTGAGTATTGAACAACATATATTTCTGTTTTGACAGATCTATCGTTGTATGAAATAGTACCTACAAAGTAGCCTATACATGGTAATGGTGTTGAAGAACCATAAGCATAAATGAACGGTACTGGGTGAGTAAGAACTGGCTTACAATCTAACTTATTGTACATACTTTCATTGATGATATTTACGCTTGAACCTGTGTCAATCAAAAATTTAACATACGTTTTGAACAGTTTTGCATTTACTGAAGGTATTTCTGAATTGTTTTTATTCGCGCTAAAAACATAGTTTTCATCAGATGAACTATCATATAGGTCACTTGGCGGCATTGTTTCAGCAAAGTTAACATGCTTATGAATGTGCTTTGATCTACAGCACTTGGCACAATGATTGAACTTCCCACAAGATATGCACTCCTGTCCGAAAGCTGGACACTGTTGGTGATTTTTGTTCTTGCCACCGTTCCCACAAGCTTCTTGTAGATGTTGACGATTTCTACCAAATCCACGGCTACGAGTACGACCACGTGGTGCCCGTCCGTGGCCACCATGGGGAGCCCGACCATGACCTTGTGAAACAGAACGACCCCGCGATTCACGCCCATACTGGTTTGGCTGGTGTATAGCATTCACGACCTGCGGGTTTGTAATGGAGGATTCCATTTCTGTTGCTCTATTCTCAGGTAGTTCGAGAGCACGTGTTTCCTCGATAAGTTTGTCAAGTGTGTAATCGTCTCTAAGTGCACGGCGTCTGATCCGAAACGACGTACATCCCTGGATAATCTGTGCCAGAATCTCGTTATCTTTATCATGGAATTCACAGGTGCTAGCTAAAATACGAAGACGTGTATAGTACGAGTCTATAGTCTCACCAGGTTCCTGCTTCACTTGTCTGAATTTATAAATTTCAAAACTGAGATTTTGCTTGGGTGTGAAGTAGTCATTGAACGATTTGCACAGTTTATTGTACTCATCTGGAAACTTGACAGTTTCTCCCTCAGCGTTAATTTCCTCTCTTGTGGCACCAATTCCCTTATCAACATCAGAAAATGAATCATGTATGTCATAACATTCCTCACCACAGTAATGTAACAGAAGAGCCTTTTTTCTTTTGTCATCTGTTATGTCCAAAGCACACAACATATTATTCAATTTGTCCACCCATTTTTTCCAAGGTATACCAGCAGTGTTCGAATTTGCGGCATTTAGTCCTGTTTGCACTTGAAACAGAGAGAATGAAGGTAGCTGAACAGCCATTGTGATCACTCGTCGCCAGTTATTATGTTTGAAGAATCACAACACAGCTCGTGTGAGGTTCTAAACGTGTTTATTCTGAAATCTATATACTTATTCTAGTGTTCAAGATGCTACCGGAAACATGCGTGTGTCTGTGAGAATAGCACACCGTATATATCAGGTACGAGACTACTAAATTAAATAGCACTAAACACGACACATACTTGTGTCCACAAACTAAGGGACCTCCGTTGTCGGTGACTTCAAATCGCATGCCCCTCGTCGCTATAGTTTCTACTGGGTGTGTCGAATTATTTCATTCTAGGTAGCTATCCAGCCGGATTGCGGAGTGGTGGATTGTTCTACCCGGGTTGTATACGTGCTTGAAATACTGCTCGACTGAGCCCGGGTTCTTCCTCCACAAATACTAGCATGATATTCCCCATATGCCCTAAGCTGTTGGTGCGACCTTAAAACCACCCACATTAAACAAATCGTCCACGAACACGTAAATACATGTCGGGTATACACACTTACTGCTTTGTATACTGTTTGGCAATATTAAACTGAGACATTTGCATATTCCGTGAACTTACTTCGTTAATAATCGGATTTCCGAAGTAAAATATGAGCTTTAGATTATTGTACACTTACTTACTGTCTTGATTCAAATGTTAACGGTAAAAACCTAACGTATGTCCTGGTGGTAATTCACGGAAACTTACGAAGGCTTTGGCGGAGATTAATGAGTCTCAGTTTAATGTTGCCAGTTAATATTTGACTGAAATGAATGAGTTGTTATTTGTACGATTAGATAAACATTCTGCCAAAATACTAAAATACTCATTGAGATCAAAGGGTAATACGAAATTTGACTTTGGTTGACCTGAGACCAAAGCCGATAGCTCGTAAATTTGGCTGCTCCAAAGTATCGAGACACATCGACAGACTGAGTTAGCCGATTACACTATTTCGCATTGTGCAAAACCCATGCACCATGTATGTCACTCTGATTACTCTGAGTTTAATAATATGTATTTGTACAGACATGTCATTTAGCTAAATCTACAAAGCTACAGTCATTAAATATTTCACAATGTTCTTTGTTCTATCTATATAACTATGTAAAGGGCATTATAATTTTATTAATCAATAAATGAACATAGATCCAACGAAAGGTTTTTATTTCATCAACTATCCCGGCGTGAAGAGTTTTCGCCCAGAACAGGTTTTCACCTAACTGTGGGAATAGCAAGTCGCGAGAGATCACGCAATATTTCACGCTCCGGTTACCGGAAAAATAAATAAACATACCTTGTGCACTTCCACTCTATTTCTAACTGATCATGGAGATCACACAGGTAAATTAGCGGTGAAAACTTTAAACCTACCCCAGTTTTCACTAATTTCACTATATCCGTTTTATGTCACCATATAAATATCATTTTTTAAAGATATTAGCAATTTTTTCTCCAAAATGACATATTCATCGTCTGCCACGCCATGACAATTCTAAACCTATAAGAGTCCGTTATGTACTACATCGTCGGAAACCAGTAACACCGGGATACAAACAAATAATATAACGTATGAAGTAGGTAAAAAATACAAACAGAAACAAACAATATAACATATGAAGTAGGTAAAAAATGACCCATGATCCAATATGATATAATAGTATACAGTGTATGTCGGCGCTGCACATGGTCTTAATAGTCAAACACATATAATTTAATAATAATAATAATATGTACACGGGAACTTTTAAACATGAAAATATATTACGTATTTCAAGAATACGTAAATTGAGAAATATTTACGTATAACTAAGAATATGTATACCGAACCAGGACAGATTCACACCCGTAAATTCATGCTACACTGGAAACAGCTAGTTTGTGTGTTTTTACGTTTATTTATCGTCGCTACCGGTTGCCCATATGAGCGACGCCTCCTGAAGAGATTAGTAATTTTAGGTTTTGGAGGATAGTGCAATGATACAGACAGAGACCCATTCCAGAGTCTCCTCTGTTTCATTTACATGCACGGTGTAAAGTACCGACACGAGACCTCGGTTTAACGTCCCATCTGAAATACTGTTAATTTTATTAGGGTCAGACGGGGGATCGAACCTGCGATCCCTGGATTACTTATTAATGATATCCTATTTTATACCCCATGATACAGTCGTAGTACGTTGATCACATTCACAGTTCTTGTCATCCATATGTGTGTAATGTAGGACGGGCGTGTACAATGTCATCCATATGTGTGTAATGTAGGACGGGCGTGTACAATGTCATCCATATGTGTGTAATGTAGGACGGGCGTGTACAATGTCATCCATATGTGTGTAATGTAGGACGGGCGTGTACAATGTCATCCATATGTGTGTAATGTAGGACGGGCGTGTACAATGTCATCCATATGTGTGTAATGTAGGACGGGCGTGTACAATGTCATCCATATGTGTGTAATGTAGGACGGGCGTGTACAATGTCATCCATATGTGTGTAATGTAGGACGGGCGTGTACAATGTCATCCATATGTGTGTAATGTAGGACGGGCGTGTACAATGTCATCCATATGTGTGTAATGTAGGACGGGCGTGTACAATGTCATCCATATGTGTGTAATGTAGGACGGGCGTGTACAATGTCATCCATATGTGTGTAATGTAGGACGGGCGTGTACAATGTCATCCATATGTGTGTAATGTAGGACGGGCGTGTACAATGTCATCCATATGTGTGTAATGTAGGACGGGCGTGTACCATGTCATCCATATGTGTGTAATGTACGACGGGCGTGTACCATGTCATCCATATGTGTGTAATGTAGGACGGGCGTGTACCATGTCATCCATATGTGTGTGCTGTAAAATGTGTACCATGTCATCCATATGTGTGTGATGTAGGACGGGCGTGTACAATGTCCAGGTATACCTCTGGAGCATTTCATTTTTAATTGTGGACATTATAACTATACATACAACATACCGTCTCCGTGGCCTAATGGTTAAGGCTAGGGTTCGAACCTAGCCATGGGATTGTTCTGATATGTCCGGTTGGTGAGCCGCCGACTAGTTCATTAAAGGTTCTGATTGTAACTGATTGGCGTCTGGCCTACAATAATATGATTCGGGGTTGTACCGATGTCTAATAAATCAGATCTGACTGGCCCTTTCAATAGAAACACGTTTTACTTTTACATCAGCGAACAAAAGTGGACAGAGAGGTGCGGTGCGGGAAATTGTGAATGATGAAGGTTAAAACATTGCAACAATAGACTTCAGTCTAATGCTAGACAACGTAGACATTAGTGCAACGGTAAAATCAGGGTGGGAAAGGCGTTGCTTAAATATATAGTGGAGACGGGACGTTTCTTGTAGCCCAAAATGCCACACATGCTATACCACACATGTATCACAGATACCCGGTCCAAGTGTTCGTGTATACAGTGTGGTACAAGACGTTAATACGGTTCGAAGCAAAATGGTTTTTAAGAAAAAAAAGCAACAAGTATTCTGGAATTGACTCGTATTCTGTATCTTAAATTATCCCACAACAAATAATGAATATATTATAAACACGTGACACAACTCGCCAGGTATTGTTACATTACAGCAGTGTATTCATAAACCAGTGTTATCTCCCGTGCATTGATAAGACTTGCCAATATAGAAACACGATATATACTCACACGAAAAAGAAAGTGTGCACTTGGTTAGAGGGAAAATTATATACTTATATTCACACGCATAACAATGTTCTGATAATTATCAAATTTCAATTAAAAATAAAACATCGTGTAGCCAATACATTTTTGCACATTTTGATAATAAATTTGCCTATTTATTGCTTCTATATATAAGTATAAACATTTCCCCTCTAACCAAGTGCATACTTTCGTTTACGTGTGAGTATATATAGTACCGTCTCCGTAGCCCAGTGGTTAAAACTATGGAGCGGGAGGTCGAAGGTTCGAATCTCGTCAGGGGTTCGTTCTGATATGGCCGGTTGGTGAGCCGCCAGCTAGTTAAATAATGTTTACCGATTGCCTACCAGCCTGACGTCTGGCACACACGCATAGGATTCGGGAAGTACTGATGTTCATAAAAAAGAGGTGTCTCAGAAATGGCTGGACCTTTAAATAGGGGTGACACTATAATAAACAAACACTTTACTTTTACTTTACTTTTATATACATCGATAGCATTTTCCTATACTTATTTTATCATTCGTGTAGACAGATGTTCCGGAATCTGAACTACTGCAAGTAGTGAGTGCATAGTAGACATGCACTTGTTTAGTTTATATTAAAACTGTATACAAACATCGTACGATTACAAGACTTGGAGTTCATGGTTTGGAGAAGTATGTTATGTTGCAATTTACAAGGGTCAACTCCAATGTCTGAATTTCATAGAATTCCAGCTTAAAGAGTCTCATAAGATTCGTCGTGTCGGTTTATTTATCCTGTCCACCATAGAGCATAGTTATATGTGAACATTCTCAGAAGACGGCACCGTGGATTATCGCGAGGTTGTGTAGAGTTGGTGAACAGTACTATGAGCCAGTGTCTACTCTAGTATATTGTGCTGTTCTTACAGTATATCGTGATGGCTTAGTAAAGGGTGATAATCGGGATGTATATATCCCCCGATTGTCACCCTTTACAGTAAAGGAAGAATATATATATATATATTCTTTCTTCCTTTACTGATATATAGTGTGATCCATCCTGAGATCTCCGTTCTAAATCGATATATTATGTGGTCACACCTCACTATGAACGGATCTGCCTGTTTGCACTCACAGCGTCCCTGTATCGCCGGTCTCTTTAACAATCTATGTCGGACTCGCATAGACATCGACTTGACCCAATGCCTGAGATCCATGGCGCTGCCTTGCCATCACCGAACGTTACGGAAAGCCGAATAGCAGTGGTGAGTTGAACGAGAGCGTAGCAGGTATCTCTAAGAACGAATCCCCCGGCAAGAGAGACTTATCTGAAGTGTGCGTTTTCTATGTCCTCTAGTATATTAAGCCCTATACATAAATGTACGGATGTACAATACATCAATTGTATATACTAGTAGTCAGATGTTGTTATATAAGTGTGTGTTTTAAGTAAGATATAAGCCGCAAACGATACAATATGTAAAATAATGGCACTCTGCTCGGTGCCGCCACGCGCCTCATAGTTCAATACCGGTAGTTTACATATGGGGTAGTTGTTCGGCTTACATCCTATACATAATCAGGCTAGTGGGATAAGATATCAACTGAGATATCCATCTAGACAATGAGAGATATCTCTAATTTTCTATTACCTCCCTTGGTGGATAAAGTCTGATTTATTCCAACATGTGAATTGGTCCTTTTAGTTGGAATCCTTTGTTTTTACTGTTGTTACCTAACCAGATGTTGCGGTATGATAAATGTGATTATATCCAAATCGTGTTAATTGACTGATCACATTCTTTGACAAATAAGTACCCATTGCATATACTGTAGGAGAGCTGTCGAGATATAGTAATTTAATACTCATAAGAAGCGATAGTGGAATACAATTGCTAGCATGTTGTGCAAAGGAAACAACGATAAAAACAGAGGGAAACACTTAATAGGACTACCGATTGTTAGGGAGCATTCAGGGACAGTAACTGACCGATGTCTCTTATTACATACATGAATAATGTCACTTTATCCGCGTACTGTGCCGGTAACAGCGGGGGAGGTGGTGGCGATGAAACCAGACCTGTCAGCGAAACGTCATTCTAATAGATTACGACCCGGGTTCGATCCTCGGACCGGGAAGTATGTGAGGTGGTAAGATGGTCGCCAGATCGGACAGGTGGGTTTTCTCCGGGTACTCCGGTTTCCTCCCACATGAATGATCACATATACGCGTTCAACCGAGCCAACGAGAATGAATAATATAAGTTATTAAAACTTGCTTCGCAATCGTTGTAAAATAAATAAAGTTTAAAAATAGATTACCCACGGCATCCTCTCTCAGATTGAACTGCTTTATCAAAGCTAGCATTCTTATACCTCTACTCGTAGAAGTGCCATCATTATTGGAAAGCCCTTTGGCACTACCATCATTTCACAATCATCTTCTTTCACATGGTCACGAATATACTGTCCTGAATACGAAATGAATATAAAAATAACAATATACTTGATACAATTAGGTGGGCAATAATTGGAATATTGTGGATGGCAGTAGGTGGGTTTGCACTTTATTTGTACGTGTAAGCCTATTTATTCCCCTTTGGCATATCACAGCATTATGTTATAATGTTAGTATGACCTACTTGTGCATGAGGGCTGTCCGATTAGCGTAGTGGTTTATAGCGCGCTCGCTTCTCACCAATGCAACATTGGGTTCGATTATTGGACCGGGAAGTATG
>CM026394.1:20234280-20249188 GCA_014843695.1 Archivesica marissinica | reverse complement strand
TCTGTCTGTCTGTCTGTCTGTCTGTCTGTCTGTCTGTCTGTCTGTCTGTCTGTCTGTCTGTCTGTCTGTCTGTCTGTCTGTCTGTCTGTCTGTCTGTCTGTCTGTCTGTCTGTCTGTCTGTCTGTCTGTCTGTCTGTCTGTCTGTCTGTCTGTCTGTCTGTCTGTCTGTCTGTCTGTCTGTCTGTCTGTCTGTCTGTCTGTCTGTCTGTCTGTCTGTCTGTCTGTCTGTCTGTCTGTCTGTCTGTCTGTCTGTCTGTCTGTCTGTCTGTCTGTCTGTCTGTCTGTCTGTCTGTCTGTCTGTCTGTCTGTTCATTGTATTAGGGTCAGACGGGGGATCGAACCTGCGATACCTGGATTACCCACTGCGTTAATCACTGGACTACAGATCCGTCTGTTAATCGATTTTCGGCAATTTTTACATCGTGAATGAAGCTGATGTGGATTGAGGAACAAGATTAATATTAAAAATTATTTAGTGTTTGAAATTATTTTTGGTCCAATGAGAGGTGACCACTAACACATGTTTAACTGTATAATAGAGGTGACCACTAACACAGGTTTAACTGTATAATAGAGGTGACCACTAACACAGGTTTAACTGTATAATAGAGGTGACCACTAACACAGGTTTGACTGTATAATATAGGTGACCATTAACACAGGTTTGACTGTATAATAGAGGTGACCACTAACACAGGTTTAACTGTATAATAGAGGTGACCACTAACACAGGTTTGACTGCATAATAGAGGTGACCACTAACACAGGTTTGACTGTATAATAGAGGTGACCACTAACACAGGTTTGACTGCATAATAGAGGTAACCAGGTTTAACTGTAGATGTGTATGTTTTAATACTCTCATTTTAAAGTTGATCAAATAATGTGTGTCAACTTGTTTCAGTTTCGTTTTTATTTTATTTAGGGGTTGAATTTCAAAAACATACTATATGCTTTTATAAATTATAGTAGTTTAGTTTAATTAACATCAATTACATGCTTATAATCTAGGGATGACAACGAATTGCAAAAACGGTATTCGAATATTCGATTGGCTAGGTATTCGAATATACGGCACCACGTGACCTCTTGTTTCTAGTGACCTAGTGTTTGAAATTATTTTTGGTCCAATGAGATGTCATACTAAACAATACTTGTAATGTAACATGTTTCGGAATCCTGTGGCGATGGACTCCGGTTTCCTCCCACACGAATGACCACATATACGCTTTCATCCGCGCCAACGAGAGTGATTAATATAGGTTGTTAACCCTTTCAACACCACAGACCTCTAAATTGGCTTACAAAAAAGTGTAGATCCAGATGAGCCGGCTCGTGACGAGCCGTCTCATCAGGATCTGCACTTTTTTCAAGTAATATAACTATTTTTAGAGAAAAAAATTACCCATTTTGATAAATGAACTGATCCAAATGTAATTGTGTTATTAATTTATTGGTCTAAAAATATCATGGACCAGTCCATGTCAGTTACTTGGTGTTGAATGGGTTAACACTTGCTTCGCAATCGTTGTAAAATAAATAAAGTTTAAACTTTAAATGTATCATGTCATAACAGAATAAGTGTGTGTATGTAATTGTATTTAAGGAAAGGGATTCGAATAAGTTACAACTATTCCTATGTTATTTACCATTCTTGAATAAAATATTGTTTAAACTAAGCCAAAATGGCTGTGGATTATTTCGCACTGAAGTTCTTGTGTGTTTTTTTACAGTTTCCTTTGAAACACGTGCTTCTTTCCATATATCGAGAGAAAAGGGCTTGGTAGATCTACCGAAATAAGAATAGTATAAAGTAAGTAGATTTACCTTTGCACAAATGGAATAGCCTATTTATGTGAAATAAATATATAAGTGTAGAGCTTAAACAGTGGTAGAACTTAAACGTTCGCATTTACGGCATGGCGATATTGTAATCTTAATGTAGCGATAAATTCGTTAGATTCAAGTATGTAAACTAGTAAAAAATGATTATAGCTTGTAGAGGTCATATCTATAATATATGGACATAGTTGTACTCAACTTGTCGTTGTTTCATGGGTTAGAATAGCCTGGGTTCCAGTCTGTCGATTGTTAACTTCTGGAAAAGGTTACATGATCAGAAACTAGACACGGCTGTTGGTGTTTTACGTTTATTTATCGTCGGCGACCTACCGGTTGCCCATATGAGTGACGCCTCCTGAAGAGATTAGTCATTTTAGATTTTTGGAGGATAGTGCAATGATACAGACAGAGACCCATTCCAGAGTCTCCTCTGGTTCTTTTACGTGCACCGTGTAAAGCACCGACACGAGACCTCGGTTTAACGTCCCATCTGAAAGACTGCTAATTTTATTAGGGTCAGACGGGGGATCGAACCGCGATCCCTGTATTACCAGTCCAGCGTGTTACCACTGGACTACAGATCCGTCTGTGGAGTTACAAAAGTAAAGTGTTTTTTATAGTGTCACCCCTATTGAAAAGGCCAGCCATTTCTGACGTATGAGACACCTCACATCATTATTTCCCGAATCCTATCATTGA
This sequence comes from Archivesica marissinica, assembly GCA_014843695.1. Classification (NCBI taxonomy): domain Eukaryota; kingdom Metazoa; phylum Mollusca; class Bivalvia; order Venerida; family Vesicomyidae; genus Archivesica; species Archivesica marissinica. Next base: position 20,246,647 of record CM026394.1, on the reverse strand, counting down.
AGGCCAGGCTGATAGACAATCGGTAACCATTATTTAACTAGCTGGTGTCTTACCAATTAGGTGGCTCACCAACCGACCATATCAGAGTTATATGTATTGCACTATTTAGTACATAAATTGTTATATAATTATGATCGATGTCGGTTACGCGATAGTATCTAGTGTACTATTAATCACAGATTAACCATACACTTTTACTAGATAATGGGCCTCTGTGACTGAGTGGTTCAAGTCACTTCCCCCTCACCTTTGTAAGTTCGAATCCCACTGGGGGGAGGGTTATTGAATTCTTTCAAATGAAGAAACTGTCCAGCTGGTTTGTGGAAGGTTGGTGGTTCTACCAGGGTGCCCGACAGTGCATGCAATACTGCTCAGAGATGCACCCAGGGTTTTCCGTTGCTTCCACCACCGAGCTGAAGAGTCGTCCCCCGAAAAGAAAGAAACATTACTGAAGCACTGTCTCATTCCTATTACATTTTAAATGTGCACCTATTATGTCACATATAATGCATATCCCTTAAAATGCTAATCACAACTAAAGTTGCTTTTGCAAACAGTATATAGCCAGATCAGATGACACAGTCTCTATACTGTTTGCTATTAGGATAATGGAGCTAAAACACGTGGCTGAATAGCAAACAACATAGAACCTTATCAGACGCTGTGCTACGCCGCGGTCGATCTGGATATATGTTGTTTGCACATTCCTTCCAATGTATTCAGTAGTTTAAGGTACATCTATAATAATATTATATATATATATATATATATACACGTTCATTGGCTTGTATTAGACACGAAGTTGTTAATATAATATATTGTAATACTAACCTACATAAATTATATTTCCCACAGTATAACGAATGAAACGATGGTACACGCAATTAATGAAGCCTTGCACAGCCATATAATAATCAGACACCATAAATACACTGTCAATATCATAAAAGTATAATTATAAATGTAGTTCTAAATATATATCAAATTTAAAAACAACTACTCACCAACGCATGGCTAGCTACTCTGTATTGTGTCACGTTGAGCGTGTAACACATACAAAGTTTACTTTACGTTCAAATTCGTTAAAGGCCTGCAGTTTGACGCCGTCCAAGTGTAAAGATTTATACTTTACTACCTGTTCCATGTGATTAGTGGCTTGTATCAACAATGTAGCAGTACATTCAGTATAATTTGGCGTATGTAGGTATTTTCTAACGGTTAATATGCACGATCACTCTGTGAGCTGAGAATTAGTCAAAATGAGGCCCTGACAATTTAAGTAAACGTATATTATTGATTGTAAAGAAAATTGATAGTTATGAGTATTCAAACTACATAATCCAGATCAGCCCAGGGACATAGATTACATGTTATGTAGGTGCCTCATCAGCCGTAGCGTAATCACTGAGACTGATAATTTGTATGCATGTATATAATATGTATGTATTTATATGAATAAACTATATGTGTTCGTTATATGGTAACCTTCATACTTCATTTAATTATATATCTACAGTATTATTCGCAAGTTTTCTGTTATATTTTAAATATTTCTCTGTGTCAGTGTGTGTTTACCGATATTGATGCTACATAATAATCACAGTGAATGCTATGAGTACATGTATAATATTATAATTATAATCTCTTGAACATACGAGTATTACACATATTCTGCCGATTTCTACAAGATGCCATTGAGTAAAATAACAATGTATGTAACTGATGAGCAGAGAAAAGAATTGCTGACTTTCTTGCAAAATAAGAACTGGGACGTAGAGATGGAAATAGAAGAAACAGCCACCGCCATGCCCGTTGCAGAGGCTGCTTACGTACCTCCCCCTATGCCTCAGCATGCTGAAGGTGTTGCTGAGTGTCCACTGTGCTTGTGTTCCCCTTGCATAATAAATGAACAGAACAAACAACGTTGGTGGCCTGCTAATAATCGTCCACCGCATAATCTAAATTCACATGAGAGAAAGCTTCTATACAGGAGGTTTTGGGCAATGCTATATAATTGTGGCGCATGGAAAGATGTCAGATATATAGAGAAAAAAGTAGCGGCTAGAAGAGGAGACTGTACTTGGCATAAGAGGGAACTGATGCCTGAATGTGTGGTACAGCAATGCAGGAACTGGCTGCCTAACCCGCGCAACCAGCCTTATTTGGGCCATAAGTGGGGTTGAATTGTTTATACCAGTTGTAAGTACTATAAAAATACAGAACTTCAATTTCAGCAATTTATAACCTCTGATATGTACGTGGGTCATAATAGATATAAGTGGTGCTCATGTATTAAATGTATACCATGCAGGGCCTCGCATGTGGCAAATACGATGTGCTTCGACCGTCAGATTTGTACCGCTATTCCTCGTGTGTTTAGTGCGTCGACCGTCAGATTTGTACCGCTATTCCTCGTGTGTTTAAGGTCAAATATAGGTCAACCTGCAGGCCTTTAAACGGGCGGGTCGGTAGTCTAGTGGTTAACACGTTTGACTGGTAATCCAGGGATCGCAGGTTCAATCCCCTGTCTGACCCTAATAAAATTAACAGTCTTTCAGTTGGGACTTTAAACCGAGGTCTCGTGTCGGTGCTTTACACCGTGCACGTAAGAGAACCAGAGGAGACTCTTGAATGGGTCTCTGTCTGTATCATTGCACTATCTTCCAAACATCTAAAATGACTAATCTCTTCAGGAGGCGTCGCTCATATGGGCAACCGGTAGCGACGATACATAAACGTAAAACACACACACTAGTAATTGGTCCTTAATTTGAGTGGTTGGTGTGGTCGGAGTATTGATAAACGGAAATGCAAGCTCACGCAAATAGCAACAACCGTTTAATGTATTATACACAATCCGGTGTAACTTGTACGTAAGTTGAAACGATTCAATATGGTGTACGAAACGGACCAACAGTCTCGTTCACCTTTTGGGTGCTAGAATAGTTTGTGTGGGTTCTTCCACAACATTATGGGAAAATTGTTATTAAAATTATGGGACGCACCAGTACATGTCTTTGTAGGTGATTAAATACATTGCTTGGTGAACCCATATCTTTATGTGTAGGTGATTAAATACATTGCTTGGTGAACCCATATCTTTATGTGTAGTGATTAAATACATTGCTTGGTGAACCCATATCTTTATGTGTAGGTGATTAAATACATTGCTTGGTGAACCCATACCTTTATGTGTAGGTGATTAAATACATTGCTTGGTGAACCCATATCTTTATGTGTAGGTGATTAAATACATTGCTTGGTGAACCCATACCTTTATGTGTAGGTGATTAAATACATTGCTTGTTGAACCCATACCTTTATGTGTATGTGATTAACTACATTGCTTGGTGAACCCATACCTTTATTTGTAGGTGATTAAATACATTGCTTGTTGAACCCATACCTTTATGTGTATGTGATTAACTACATTGCTTGGTGAACCCATACCTTTATTTGTAGGTGATTAAATACATTGCTTGTTGAACCCATACCTTTATGTGTATGTGATTAACTACATTGCTTGGTGAACCCATACCTTTATTTGTAGGTGATTAAATACATTGCTTGTTGAACCCATACCTTTATGTGTATGTGATTAACTACATTGCTTGGTGAACCCATACCTTTATTTGTAGGTGATTAAATACATTGCTTGTTGAACCCATACCTTTATGTGTATGTGATTAACTACATTGCTTGGTGAACCCATACCTTTATTTGTAGGTGATTAAATACATTGCTTGTTGAACCCATACCTTTATGTGTATGTGATTAACTACATTGCTTGGTGAACCCATACCTTTATTTATCGGTGATTAACTACATTGCTTGGTGAACCCATACCGTTATTTATCGGTGATTAACTACATTGCTTGGTGAACCCATACCTTTATGTGTAGGTGATTAAATACATTGCTTGGTGAACCCATACCTTTATGTGTAGGTGATTAAATACATTGCTTGGTGAACCCATATCTTTATGTGTAGGTGATTAAATACATTGTTGTGAACCCATACTTTATTGTAGGTGATTAAATACATTGCTTGGTGAACCCATACCTTTATGTGTAGTGATTAATACATTGCTTGGTGAACCCATACTTTATGTGTAGGTGATTAAACATTGCTTGGTGAACCCATACTTTATGTGTAGGTGATTAAACACATTGCTTGGTGAACCCATACCTTTATGTGTGGTGATTAAATACATTGCTTGGTGAACCCATACCTTTTGTGTTGGATTAATACATTGCTGGTGAACCCATACCTTTATGTGTTGGTGATTAAACATTGCTTGGTGAACCATACCTTTATGTGTATGTGATTAAACACATTGCTTTGGTGAACCCATACCTTTATGTGTTGGTGATTAAACACATTGCTTGGTGAACCCATACCTTTATTTGTAGGTGATTAAACACATTGCTTGGTGAACCCATATCTGTATGTGTAGGTGATTAAATACATTGCTTGGTGAACCCATATCTGTATGTGTAGGTGATTAAACACATTGCTTGGTGAACCCATATCTGTATGTGTAGGTGATTAAACACATTGCTTGGTGAACTCATACCTTTATTTGTAGGTGATTAAATACATTGCTTGGTGAACCCATATCGTTATGTGTAGGTGATTAAACACATTGCTTGGTGAACTCATACCTTTATTTGTAGGTGATTAAACACATTGCTTGGTGAACCCATATCTTTATGTGTAGGTGATTAAATACATTGCTTGGTGAACCCATATCTTTATGTGTAGGTGATTAAATACATTGCTTGGTGAACCCATATCTTTATGTGTAGGTGATTAAACACATTGCTTGGTGAACTCATACCTTTATTTGTAGGTGATTAAATACATTGCTTGGTGAACCCATACCGTTATTTATCGGTGATTAACTACAGTGTTTGTTGAACCCATACCTCTATGTGTAGGTGATTAAACACATTGCTTGGTGAACCCATACCTTTATGTGTTGGTGATTAAATACATTGCTTGGTGAACCCATATCTTTATGTGTAGGTGATTAAACACATTGCTTGGTGAACCCATACCTTTTTGTGTTGGTGATTAAATGCATTGCTTGGTGAACCCATATCTTTATGTGTAGGTGATTAAACACATTGCTTGGTGAACCCATACCTTTATGTGTTGGTGATTAAATACATTGCTTGGTGAACCCATACCTTTTTGTGTTGGTGATTAAATACATTGCTTGGTGAACCCATACCTTTATGTGTTGGTGATTAAATACATTGCTTGGTGAACCCATACCTTTATGTGTTGGTGATTAAACACATTGCTTGGTGAACCCATACCTTTATGTGTATGTGATTAAACACATTGCTTGGTGAACCCATACCTTTATGTGTTGGTGATTAAATACATTGCTTGGTGAACCCATACCTTTATGTGTTGGTGATTAAATACATTGCATGGTGAACCCATACCTTTATGTGTTGGTGATTAAACACATTGCTTGGTGAACCCATACCTTTATTTGTAGGTGATTAAACACATTGCTTGGTGAACCCATATCTTTATGTGTAGGTGATTAAATACATTGCTTGGTGAACCCATATCTTTATGTGTAGGTGATTAAATACATTGCTTGGTGAACCCATATCTTTATGTGTAGGTGATTAAATACATTGCTTGGTGAACCCATATCTTTATGTGTAGGTGATTAAACACATTGCTTGGTGAACTCATACCTTTATTTGTAGGTGATTAAATACATTGCTTGGTGAACTCATACCTTTATTTGTAGGTGATTAAATACATTGCTTGGTGAACTCATACCTTTATTTGTAGGTGATTAAATACATTGCTTGTTGAACCCATATCGTTATGTGTAGGTGATTAAACACATTGCTTGGTGAACTAATACCTTTATTTGTAAGTGATTAAATACATTGTTTGGTGAACCCATACCTTTATTTGTAGGTGATTATTATACTAATAAATGCATTGCTTTGTGAACCTATACCGACCCGTAGCCACACTGAGGGACACCAATTACAATTTCAATGATTTATTGACAAAAGCAATACAGTTTAATGTTACCAACACACATGAAAATATAGAAAAGGTGGAACATTCTACATAGTACGTACATTATGATATAATTATAATATTAATTTCACGAGAAAAGTGTGTGGTGTCTACACAAGTTATGAATCAAAATACATTGTACACACCTGTACGTTGTATAAATACGATTTATCAGCTAATATAAATACAACTATGAAATCGACTATAGATTAATAATCTAGATTTTATCGTACACTATGACGTCCATATTACATAAAATTAGGCCACACATACTTAGTAGATGTATTGGGTTGTCGTGACCATAATATGTGTACGAATGTGAAAGATTTATTCACAATTGTCGGAAAGTATTGACAGGCAGTTGCCTCAGTTAAAATTTCCAAAGCCAAAAAAAATGAAAATATTTAATAAATAAAATGAAAAAAAAACCCTTTGTTGTATACAATATTGACGTAGGAAATCGCTTCTATACCCCAACAATGTTAAGGGGTAACATGACCCCCTAGATTGCCTCATTTGAAATTTGCCTCTGGCTACGGTTCTTTTATAAAAAAATGTGCTGCAAACAATTGATAATGTTTAACCATGTCGTATACCATAGTTCAACATGTAAAATGGCATATTTACTCCTGGTTGTGGAATAATCCAATTTAAAACACTGTCATGGCGGTATACCTTTTTACTTGCAGTCCATTATTATTAATATTGGACTGCTTTCAAAAGGCCTGAGTATTATATTAAATCCTACACGTACATGTACGAAATTAATAATTTTAATTAGTAAGATCTTGTTATATAAGTGTGTGTGTGTGTGTTTTAGGTAAGATATAAATTTCAAACGGATGCAATATGTAAATTATTTGCGCAGTGTACTATTACATGTATATACAACGCTACGTGCAGTCCAATGTTTTACATATTTTTCGATCGCTTTCGGCTTATATCCTATACTTAAATACCATACCCATCGATGACAGTTTAAACACATGTGCGACCGCGTTAACAAATGTGTGCCACGTGCATGTTTACCAACGTCATATATTTTAGGATTTTGATTTGCAAGGAGTATTATCAATTTATTACAGTCTACATCCGTTATGTCGAATTCCGTCTGACCGAACAAAATACTTCGACATAATCGAAGTTTGACTTAACGAAATTCGATATAAACAGACCCAGTTATATGTAAAATGATAGTGTCTGAAACGGGACTTTGATCCGACTTCGAGATAACCGGAGATTCGACATAACCGACTTAGACATAACGCATGTAGACTATACTTTCAAATGTGTGTGTGTGTTTTTACGTTTATTTATCGTCGCTACCGGTTGCCCATATGAGCGACGCCTCCTGAAGAGATTAGTCATTTTAGATGTTTGGAGGATAGTGCAATGATACAGACAGAGACCCATTCCAGAGTCTCCTCTGGTTCTTTTACGTGCACGATGTAAAGCACTGACACGAGACCTCGGTTTAACGTCCCATCTGAAAGACTGTTAATTTTATTATGGTCAGATGGGGGATCGAACCTGCGATCCCTGGATTACCAATCCAGCGTGTTACCACTGGACAGATCCGTCAGGTGTAACGTTGAAGTTATGCTTGCAAAATGCGACTAATATGGTCCACCACAGTTAACCACAATAGCTGCTCCGCTCCATCTTATATTAATGTATATATTTTTATTCCATACCTATTCATTTTAAAAATGTGTAAACATCGAGTGCCTAGTCTTAAACATAGGCAGAGCCGATTACATAGATACGCCCTATGTACATGTATGTGTTTATTGGCATTTTTAAAACAAGACGTTTAATGTAAATTTTGTTCCGGATTCAATATTCTGTCATGGCCCTGATACAATGCGTATGTACTATTGTTGAATGAAAACGCCCAGATCCCCGCAATGAGCTTGCAATAATTCAATTGAAAATACATACATACCAATTCTGTTTCTCCATACGTTGTCTTGACCTGGCTGTATCTCTTACCAGACATTGTATGCATCAATGTTCACCAACATATATGTATGTTTAATGAAAAGTGAAAATCAATTTGTATATTGGCAAACTAATTGGCGTACTTTCCCGCGCTGAATGACTGTATGATAAATCAACCAGTCTGACTGCACATCTACCAATGTTTTATCACTTAAATCCAATATAGTTATTAAACCTTACACTCATATAATGTACTTCCGGTGAACTTCTCTAAATAATATTATGCTATATTTGCAACGCGTTTCCTGTGCTTTTTTTTTTCTTCTTTTTTTTTAACTTTATTTATTGTACAACGATTATGAAGCAAGTGTTAACAACTTATATTAATCAGTCTCGTTGGCGCTTCCTGTGCTGTGTATTTGATTACGAGTTATTCCAAATTAAGATTATACATAGCCAAATATTCACTTGTAATCACTATAACATACATGGTCCTTTGCTTAGTGAACAATAAAAGAATTAGTGTGCAAAAACGTCGTTTAAGGCTGACACGAGTTGATTTTATTAAACAATGTACATGTAGATCTACATAGATCGGCGACACTTATTAAGCCAGTTGACATGGTTTCGGCGTATAGTAGCCTGCTCTAAGTACTGACACACATTTCGCGTTTGTTTCAAGTCCACTTCAAGTATGATCACGTCAATGGTTTAAGAGTTTCCTCAACCGATTGCATTTACATTTGTTATCTAAGGTTGCCGTAAATCATCACATATAAATGTCAACGCTATCACAAGGTGGCAATGAAATGTGAACGTAGCGCAATTGCACACCGTTTCCGTGGCCTAGTGGTTAAGGCGTCCGCCTACGGAGCGGGAGGTCGAAGGTTCGAATCTCGTCAGAGCCAGCTAGTTAAATAATGGTTACCGATTGCCTACCAGCCAGGCGTCTGGCATACAGGCATAGGATTCGGGAAGTACTGATGTTCATAAAAAGAGGTGTCTCATAAGTCAGAAATGGCTGGCTCTTTAAATTCAAACACTTTATTATCATAGATTTCAATTAGGAGTCTCTGTGGCGCCCCTCGTAGATACATCATAACATGGATTTGGAGTTCGAGCCCCATTCGGCACTATGGGATCGCTAGTGGTGTATTTTGGCTGTCAGATTAGCGTAGTGGTTAGTGCGCAAGCTTCTCATCAATGCGACCCGGGTTCTATCCTCGGACCGGGCAGTATGTGAGATGGTACGATGGTCGCCAGATTGGACAGGTGGGTTTTCTCCGAGTATTCCCCCCCCCCACTCTCCTCACACACACACGACTGACCACATTTACACTTTCATCCCCGCCAACTAGTGTGATTAATACAAGTTGTTAAAGTTTGTTCCGCAATCGTAACATAATGTTTGCCAATAATACAAAATAATACATAGGAATGGAAATCTAAGTCTTATAGAATGTTTCTCCAGAATGGTTATGTCGTACATCTATACTAGATATATTTTTCATGTAAAAACACACTTATCCGAAGTGTGCGTTTTCCATGAAAAATACTAACTATATAAATACATAATTTTAAACATTTTGGAATATTTTTAGTTGTTCAGTGTGTGCTTTGTAATAAAGATGTGATATATCTTTGATAGAATCCTTCGTATTTCGTTTTCATGTAATAATAATCATATAATGTAGGTGTGCGTTTTCTATGTCCTCTAGTATATAATGTATGTGTGCGTCTTCTATGTCCTCTAGTATATAATGTAGGTGTGCGTTTTCTATGTCCTCTAGTATATAATGTATGTGTGCGTTTTCTATGTCCTCTAGTATATAATGTAGGTGTGCGTTTTCTATGTCCTCTAGTATATAATGTAGGTGTGCGTTTTCTATGTCCTCTAGTATATAATGTAGGTGTGCGTTTTCTATGTCCTCTAGTATATAATGTAGGTGTGCGATTTCTATGTCCTCTAGTATATAATGTAGGTGTGCGTTTTCTATGTCCTCTAGTATATAATGTAGGTGTGCGTTTTCTATGTCCTCTAGTATATAATGTAGGTGTGCGTTTTCTATGTCCTCTAGTATATAATGTAGGTGTGCGTTTTCTATGTCCTCTAGTATATAATGTAGGTGTGCGTTTTCTATGTCCTCTAGTATATAATGTAGGTGTGCGTTTTCTATGTCCTCTAGTATATAATGTAGGTGTGCGTTTTCTATGTCCTCTAGTATATAATGTAGGTGTGCGTTTTCTATGTCCTCTAGTATATAATGTAGGTGTGCGTTTTCTATGTCCTCTAGTATATAATGTAGGTGTGCGTTTTCTATGTCCTCTAGTATATAATGTAGGTGTGCGTTTTCTATGTCCTCTAGTATATAATGTAGGTGTGCGTTTTCTATGTCCTCTAGTATATAATGTAGGTGTGCGTTTTCTATGTCCTCTAGTATATAATGTAGTGTGCGTTTTCTATGTCCTCTAGTATATAATGTAGGTGTGCGTTTTCTATGTCCTCTAGTATATAATGTAGGTGTGCGTTTTTTATGTCCTCTAGTATATAATGTAGGTGTGCGTTTTCTATGTCCTCTAGTATATAATGTAGGTGTGCGTTTTCTATGTCCTCTAGTATATAATGTAGGTGTGCGTTTTCTATGTCCTCTAGTATATAATGTAGGTGTGCGTTTTCTATGTCCTCTAGTATATAATGTAGGTGTGCGTTTTCTATGTCCTCTAGTATATAATGTAGGTGTGCGTTTTCTATGTCCTCTAGTATATAATGTAGGTGTGCGTTTTCTATGTCCTCTAGTATATAATGTAGGTGTGCGTTTTCTATGTCCTCTAGTATATAATGTAGGTGTGCGTTTTCTATGTCCTCTAGTATATAATGTAGGTGTGCGTTTTCTATGTCCTCTAGTATATAATGTAGGTGTGCGTTTTCTATGTCCTCTAGTATATAATGTAGGTGTGCGTTTTCTATGTCCTCTAGTATATAATGTAGGTGTGCGTTTTCTATGTCCTCTAGTATATAATGTAGGTGTGCGTTTTCTATGTCCTCTAGTATATAATGTAGGTGTGCGTTTTCTATGTCCTCTAGTATATAATGTAGGTGTGCGTTTTCTATGTCCTCTAGTATATAATGTAGGTGTGCGTTTTCTATGTCATCAGTCTAGTATATACTTTAGGTGTGCGGTTTCTATGTCCTCTAGTATATGATGTAGGTGTGCGTTTTCTATGTCCTCTAGTATATAATGTAGGTGTGCGTTTTCTATGTCCTCTAGTATATAATGTAGGTGTGCGTTTTCTATGTCCGCTAGTATATAATGTAGGTGTGCGTTTTCTATGTCCTCTAGTATATAATGTAGGTGTGCGTTTTCTATGTCCTCTAGTATATAATGTAGGTGTGCGTTTTCTATGTCCTCTAGTATATAATGTAGGTGTGCGTTTTCTATGTCCTCTAGTATATAATGTAGGTGTGCGTTTTCTATGTCCTCTAGTATATAATGTAGGTGTGCGTTTTCTATGTCCTCTAGTATATAATGTAGGTGTGCGTTTTCTATGTCCTCTAGTATATAATGTAGGTGTGCGTTTTCTATGTCCTCTAGTATATAATGTAGGTGTGCGTTTTCTATGTCCTCTAGTATATAATGTAGGTGTGCGTTTTCTATGTCCTCTAGTATATAATGTAGGTGTGCGTTTTCTATGTCCTCTAGTATATAATGTAGGTGTGCGTTTTCTATGTCCTCTAGTATATAATGTAGGTGTGCGTTTTCTATGTCCTCTAGTATATAATGTAGGTGTGCGTTTTCTATGTCCTCTAGTATATTAATGTATGTGTGCGTTTTCTATGTCCTCTAGTATATAATGTAGGTGTGCGTTTTCTATGTCCTCTAGTATATAATGTAGGTGTGCGTTTTCTATGTCCTCTAGTATATAATGTAGGTGTGCGTTTTCTATGTCCTCTAGTATATAATGTAGGTGTGCGTTTTCTATGTCCTCTAGTATATAATGTAGGTGTGCGTTTTCTATGTCCTCTAGTATATAATGTAGGTGTGCGTTTTCTATGTCCTCTAGTATATAATGTAGGTGTGCGTTTTCTATGTCCTCTAGTATATAATGTAGGTGTGCGTTTTCTATGTGCGCTAGTATATGATGTAGGTGTGCGTTTTCTATGTCATCTAGTATATAATGTAGGTGTGCGTTTTCTATGTCATCTAGTATATAATGTAGGTGTGCGTTTTCTATGTGCGCTAGTATATAATGTAGGTGTGCGTTTTCCCTGTCCTCTAGTATATAATGTAGGTGTGCGTTTTCTATGTCATCTAGTATATAATGTAGGTGTGCGGTTTCTATATCCTCTAGTATATAATGTAGGTGT
>CM026394.1:20210375-20233280 GCA_014843695.1 Archivesica marissinica | reverse complement strand
GTCCTCTAGTATATAATGTAGGTGTGCGTTTTCTATGTCCTCTAGTATATAATGTAGGTGTGCGTTTTCTATGTCCTCTAGTATATAATGTAGGTGTGCGTTTTCTATGTCCTCTAGTATATAATGTAGGTGTGCGTTTTCTATGTCCTCTAGTATATAATGTAGGTGTGCGTTTTCTATGTCCTCTAGTATATAATGTAGGTGTGCGTTTTCTATGTCCTCTAGTATATAATGTAGGTGTGCGTTTTCTATGTCCTCTAGTATATAATGTAGGTGTGCGTTTTCTATGTCCTCTAGTATATAATGTAGGTGTGCGTTTTCTATGTCCTCTAGTATATAATGTAGGTGTGCGTTTTCTATGTCCTCTAGTATATAATGTAGGTGTGCGTTTTCTATGTCCTCTAGTATATAATGTAGGTGTGCGTTTTCTATGTCCTCTAGTATATAATGTAGGTGTGCGTTTTCTATGTCCTCTAGTATATAATGTAGGTGTGCGTTTTCTATGTCCTCTAGTATATAATGTAGGTGTGCGTTTTCTATGTCCTCTAGTATATAATGTAGGTGTGCGTTTTCTATGTCCTCTAGTATATAATGTAGGTGTGCGTTTTCTATGTCCTCTAGTATATAATGTAGGTGTGCGTTTTCTATGTCCTCTAGTATATAATGTAGGTGTGCGTTTTCTATGTCCTCTAGTATATAATGTAGGTGTGCGTTTTCTATGTCCTCTAGTATATAATGTAGGTGTGCGTTTTCTATGTCCTCTAGTATATAATGTAGGTGTGCGTTTTCTATGTCCTCTAGTATATAATGTAGGTGTGCGTTTTCTATGTCCTCTAGTATATAATGTAGGTGTGCGTTTTCTATGTCCTCTAGTATATAATGTAGGTGTGCGTTTTCTATGTCCTCTAGTATATATTGTAGGTGTGCGTTTTCTATGTCCTCTAGTATATATTGTAGGTGTGCGTTTTCTATGTCCACTAGTATATACTGTAGATGTGCGTTTCTATGTCCACTAGTATATAATGTAGGTGTGCGCTTCTATGTCCTCCAGTATAAAATGTAGATGTGCGTTTCTATGTCCTCTAGTATATAATGTAGGTGTGCGTTTTCTATGTCCACTAGTATATAATGTAGGTGTGCGTTTTCTATGTCCTCTAGTATATAATGTAGGTGTGCGTTTTCTATGTCCTCTAGTATATAATGTAGGTGTGCGTTTTCTATGTCCTCTAGTATATAATGTAGGTGTGCGTTTTCTATGTCCTCTAGTATATAATGTAGGTGTGCGTTTTCTATGTCCTCTAGTATATAATGTAGGTGTGCGTTTTCTATGTCCTCTAGTATATAATGTAGGTGTGCGTTTTCTATGTCCTCTAGTATATAATGTAGGTGTGCGTTTTCTATGTCCTCTAGTATATAATGTAGGTGTGCGTTTTCTATGTCCTCTAGTATATAATGTAGGTGTGCGTTTTCTATGTCCTCTAGTATATAATGTAGGTGTGCGTTTTCTATGTCCTCTAGTATATAATGTAGGTGTGCGTTTTCTATGTCCTCTAGTATATAATGTAGGTGTGCGTTTTCTATGTCCTCTAGTATATAATGTGTGTTTTTCTTGTATAATGTAGGTGTGCGTTTTCTATGTCCTCTAGTATATATGTAGGTGTGCGTTTTCTATGTCCTCTAGTATATAATGTAGGTGTGCGTTTTCTATGTCCTCTAGTATATAATGTAGGTGTGCGTTTTCTATGTCCTCTAGTATATAATGTAGGTGTGCGTTTTCTATGTCCTCTAGTATATAATGTAGGTGTGCGTTTTCTATGTCCTCTAGTATATAATGTAGGTGTGCGTTTTCTATGTCCTCTAGTATATAATGTAGGTGTGCGTTTTCTATGTCCTCTAGTATATAATGTAGGTGTGCGTTTTCTATGTCCTCTAGTATATAATGTAGGTGTGCGTTTTCTATGTCCTCTAGTATATAATGTAGGTGTGCGTTTTCTATGTCCTCTAGTATATAATGTAGGTGTGCGTTTTCTATGTCCTCTAGTATATAATGTAGGTGTGCGTTTTCTATGTCCTCTAGTATATAATGTAGGTGTGCGTTTTCTATGTCCTCTAGTATATAATGTAGGTGTGCGTTTTCTATGTCCTCTAGTATATAATGTAGGTGTGCGTTTTCTATGTCCTCTAGTATATAATGTAGGTGTGCGTTTTCTATGTCCTCTAGTATATAATGTAGGTGTGCGTTTTCTATGTCCTCTAGTATATAATGTAGGTGTGCGTTTTCTATGTCCTCTAGTATATAATGTAGGTGTGCGTTTTCTATGTCCTCTAGTATATAATGTAGGTGTGCGTTTTCTATGTCCTCTAGTATATAATGTAGGTGTGCGTTTTCTATGTCCTCTAGTATATAATGTAGGTGTGCGTTTTCTATGTCCTCTAGTATATAATGCAGGTGTGCGTTTTCTATGTCCTCTAGTATATAATGTAGGTGTGCGTTTTTCTATGTCCTCTAGTATATAATGTAGGTGTGCGTTTTCTATGTCCTCTAGTATATAATGTAGGTGTGCGTTTTTCTATGTCCTCTAGTATATAATGTAGGTGTGCGTTTTCTATGTCCTCTAGTATATAATGTAGGTGTGCGTTTTCTATGTCCTCTAGTATATAATGTAGGTGTGCGTTTTCTATGTCCTCTAGTATATAATGTAGGTGTGCGTTTTCTATGTCCTCTAGTATATAATGTAGGTGTGCGTTTTCTATGTCCTCTAGTATATAATGTAGGTGTGCGTTTTCTATGTCCTCTAGTATATAATGTAGGTGTGCGTTTTCTATGTCCTCTAGTATATAATGTAGGTGTGCGTTTTCTATGTCCTCTAGTATATAATGTAGGTGTGCGTTTTTTAATGTCCTCTAGTATATAATGTAGGTGTGCGTTTTCTATGTCCTCTAGTATATAATGTAGGTGTGCGTTTTCTATGTCCTCTAGTATATAATGTAGGTGTGCGTTTTCTATGTCCTCTAGTATATAATGTAGGTGTGCGTTTTCTATGTCCTCTAGTATATAATGTAGGTGTGCGTTTTCTATGTCCTCTAGTATATAATGTAGGTGTGCGTTTTCTATGTCCTCTAGTATATAATGTAGGTGTGCGTTTTCTATGTCCTCTAGTATATAATGTAGGTGTGCGTTTTCTATGTCCTCTAGTATATAATGTAGGTGTGCGTTTTCTATGTCCTCTAGTATATAATGTAGGTGTGCGTTTTCTATGTCCTCTAGTATATAATGTAGGTGTGCGTTTTCTATTTCCTCTAGAATATAATGTAGGTGTGCGTTTTCTATGTCATCTAGTATATAATATAGGTGTGCGCTTTCTATGTCCTCTAGTATATAATGTAGGTGTGCGTTTTCTATGTCCTCTAGTATATAATGTAGGTGTGCGTTTTCTATGTCCTTTAGTATATGTTCTCTCTTTCTACCTTGCCAATGAGCGACACCGCTTGTTTTTCTATTACCTCCCTTGGCAGATACAGTTCGATTTATCCCGAAATGCGTATTGGTCCAGTTAGTTTCCCTAACAAAATGTTACAAATCTATTAAAAGGGCCTACGTTTAGGAGTTTTCGGGGACTGCCAATGTTCTCATTGATTTCATTAGGAAACAAGGTCAATTAAACTAATGTTGTAAGAATGTGTTAATATAACTTGACAGACATTCAAGCATTGGGCTTCTTAAATGGCATATAATAAGACAAACTCATATTTACATAGCTATTGCATTTCCTTCGATGCACGTATGTGCCCTGATTTCATACACTTTTCTAAATTGTTATGTGTACAATGATTGTGATTGTTATATACATGATGTATTTAGAGCAATACAATATTATAATCAAAATACATTTTCCTATGAAGATTCACTAACTAATGATATGCAGCTGACATGCGCACTCGATGTTACGGGCATGCGCAATCGCAGTGTTAGGCAGCGTTATTTCAGCTGCATATCATTAGTTGGACACCCTCATACGAAAATATATACAATCATGGCACATACGTTCATCAAAGGAAATGCAATAGCGATGTAAATGTTGTCTGAGTAGTATAGTTATATTATTGTTTACATGGCCAGTAAGCTGACATAGACGATGAATACATGTCAATGTTGTTGTCTAGCAGTAAAATACTAAACATTTGTTTATTTCACAACGATTGCGATGTAATTTATACATTTATTATATTAAACACCTTCGTTGGCGCGGATGAAAGTGTAGTTGTGCTATGACGTGTGGGAGGAAACCGACGTACACGAGAAATCCCACTTGTTCTATTTAGCGACCATGTTACCATTTCCAAAACGTTCCGGTCCGAGGATCGAACCTGGGTTGCATTGATGAGCTGTGAGTATGATAACAATGGTGCTAATTGGGCGGTCATTTAGCGGCATGACCAGCGAGCTGATACACAGTATGTACTAAATGCCTACACTGTTCACTCGTCTTAAGCAAACTTAATTTTTATTTTGTGAATAACATGAAACTGTTCCACATGCCCAGCCAGTCCAAGGGTCATACCCGGGAGCCCAAGGTATATACCATCATCATAACCAGATTGTATATATGAACAAGTAGGCTATACTCTATAGCCAGTTTGGATAATACTCCAATCATACAATCATTCCCCACCCACACCTAGGACACAAACCGACTAGGCCAGGTCTCTCCTCCACAACGTGCTCATCGTGACGTAGGCACAGCTCACAGCAGGAATGTAGATCAAGGATCTCGCTATCGGAACAGAAGAAGACGTGTGACTTAGTATGAGTTGAATAGACTAACTTACCTACTTGGCGAGACAGCAATGCTCGGTGTTGTAGACGGCGAATAGCCTGCTCCTGATAGCCTACTTTATCCAGTAGCGCCGAGGACCCCAACGAAGAAACCGGAACAATTCTTGCTGCTGTAAGCTACCAACTGTTGGAGGATGTGGCCCTTAAAAGGACCGCCTTCGAAAGATAGGAACACCGATACAGGACTTGTCACCCTGAGAGGAAGATGTCTTTTCGGATGTCTACATTAGCAACCAAAATAAACCACTTAGAGAAACCAGTCGCCAACATGCTTCGGCGGGGGCGACTATAAATAAACCTAACTGATTGGGTTTCGTAATATCGTAAACACGCGTAGTCCCGAACACAATGCCAATGTTTTACATATTGGATCCGTTTGAAGCTTATATCTTACTTAAAACACATATGTGTATAACAATATCTTACTACTAGTAATTAAAATTGTTAATTTCGTACATTTACGAATATGAATCAGTCCATTATTATTAATAATATTAAGAATTACAAAGGTATGACGTCACGAAGGTGTCATAGGTTAGCGTATGCCATAATGTTTCCCCGGTAGCCTCGTTTTGATATTCAATTTGACCAAGTGATGGGTTGAGGGAACTAGTGGGAATTCTTGGAAGCCCGTATATCTTAAAAAGTTATATATGTCGTTTAAAATGTGCTATATATTTAACCAAAACAAATACACATCTATGAATACGCAAACCGTATTTATCTATATTAATACATGTACATACCAATCAGAGTACATAAGATATACAGCTAGGTTATTTATATATAAATTAAACAATAATGGTGATAACACACACCCTTGTCGCAATCCGCAATGTACATTAAACCAGTCTGTTTTAAAGGAATTAAGTCTAACACATGAGGCGACAGATGAATATAATTACTTTATAACTAGAGCCATGTTGCCAGAAATACCTATAGGCCTATCTTCCAACCGCGTCAATCTAGTTCACATACATACTATGTATTTCAATGTTATTGATTATCACAAATATGCTTAGTGTTTGAAATTATCTTTGGTCCAATGAGATGGCAGCATATTTCAAACTTTGAACGAATTTATATATCAGTAAATCAGCTTTAAAACACTAAGCAGGTTAACGTTTATTAGTACGTATTTACAACATTAAGTGATTTACCAACGTTATTGCGCATGTGTGCCTTGGAGGCGGAGCTACAGGGGTATTGGTTTTTTGTTTACCTTCATCCGATACACAAGACAACGGGTCTGTAGTCCAGTGGTAACACGCTGGACTGGTAATCCAGGGATCGCAGGTTCGATCCCCCGTCTGACCCTAATAAAATTAACAGTTTTTTTCAGATGGGACGTTAAACCGAGGTCTCGTGTCGGTGCTTTACACCGTGCACGTAAAAGAACCAGATGAGACTCTGGAATCATTGCACTATCCTCCAAAAATCTAAAATGACTAATCTCTTCAGGAGGCGTCGCTCATATGGGCAACCGGTAGCGACGATAAATAAACGTAAAACACACACAAGACAACAGCTGTTAGTTTAGACGATCGTCTAGTAGTATGTATTTCAAAAATGTACATAGGATTAAAGAGAAAGTAGCCGTGAAAATAAACATATTTATTAACTTACCGTTTCTCTCCACAATAATCTGAATGTAAAAGATGACAGGCGCGATTTTGATGTTTCAGGGTGTCAATCAATGCCGCGGGACGATAGAGGGCGGAGACATGTAGAGAGTTAAAAAAACAAATTTAAAACACTAAGCAGGTTAAAGTGTATTAGTACGTATTTACAAAATTAAATTGGTCGAACGGCATGCGCCGTGCCTGATGTAAATACGTACTAATACACTTTAACCTATACAAACAATTAAAACGACATACATATTCTTGCTATTTTTGGTTTTACCATAATATTATACAAAGCCTATTTCTTGAGTCAGTCTGAGAGTAGACCGGAAACAACTGGTGACATATCTGATGATCCTCAACATCTTGTCCTGTATAAAAAGAAACAAATTGAATGTATATTTGTTATTTTATTACTATTTTGCAGACCCAATCACAAAACACTGAATCATCATAGGGACGGTGGTGATATATGCCGTACCAGTAAAAGTACCAAGTCCAGTAGTTATCTTGACTAGAGTTTTCGATTAGATAATATGGTCGTGCAAACATGGATCATAGTTTTACTTTGCGTGTGTGCAGTACTAGTGTGTGTAGCACTTACTGTCGTCTGATGCTGTGTGATGATACTAAGAAAGAATAGAATACAGCGTACACTAAGATCTAGTCACAGTTCTCTGCAATGTAGGTCATCTGACAATAGTGAAGGTAGTTCTGACTGCGAATATGCTGAATCCAACACTTATGAGTCTGCTTGTACATCTTCCAAAATACATAGTAGAAGTGGAGCACGTGAACCAATCGTTGTTTCTGTAAGCAACAATGACGAGAGTGCAGATCTGTGTGTGATGATACTAAGAAAGAATAGAATACAGCGTACAATAAGACATAGTCACAGTTCTCTGCAATGTAGGCCAACTGACAATAGTTGTTATGAAAGATATGGACAAATAACTAAACCCAGTGAACGTAGATATAGTTCATGTTTTGTTGAAGCCGACATTTATGCTTGTCCACCTTCCAAAACACATAGTAGAAGTAGAGCACGTGAACCAATCGTTGTTTCTGTAAGCAACAATGACGAGAGTGCAGACCCGCACGCTTCTGGACCTGTACAACCGCCACCAGCACCACCACCCGATCCAGTATATATCTGAACCATTATAAGCATGCTCATGTGCATCTTTCGAAAGTTTGGTGTCTAATTTTGGATTAATATTAGTACATATAGTAGTTTGTTCATAAGATATTATCATATAAATGTAAATTATGTGTTTATTATAATGTCACCCCTATTTAAAAAAGAGTCAACCATTTCTGACTTATGAGACACCTCTTTTTATGAACATCAGTACTTCCCGAATCATTTGCTTTTATGCCAGGCTGGTAGGCAATCAGTAGCCATTATTTAACCTGCTGGCGGCTCGCCAAACGGCCATATCAGCCACCACTGACGAGGTTCAAACCTTCGTACTCCCGCTCCGTAGGCGGACGCCTTAACCACTATGTCACGGATACGGTATGACTGTAATTACATGAACCAACAAGTGTTCGGTTAGTAGAGGATAGGTCTCCGACCCCTACCATACCTATTTCGGAGACTAATAAATGGGGTTACTCCTAATTGCACCCGGACAAAATATCTGAAACAATACCATGATACATTTTATGATAAGAAATTCAATGGATACAGACAACAATGTAACAAGTTACATTACATGTAGATGACGTTATTATATTTAAGCATGTATGGTTTTCAAGATCTGCTTGCCATTGACCTATCTTGTTATGTCCAGAGTACCGATGTGGAGGACTCAACAACAATACTGTCATGATATCTACACGTTACGTATGTCTTAACGTTGTCATAAGCACAATATTGTTCGCAGAGTAATATATCGGCGTTCCATTCATGTGTGAAGGCATGTGATTTTCTTAGTGGGAAAACATAAGGTGATCACTTCTAGGCGGAACATCGTAAGGTGGACAACGACCAACAATTACAGCCATTCAAGTTCGCATGGATGTGTATGTTCGGCGAAATTAATGTTGTGTGTTATTGGATAGAATGTTGGAATGTCACAGTTTTTATATATGTGGAGGGGGAGATGGAAGCTATATACATTACATAAGATAGACATTTCTATATAGAATGCTTTTGGTTTCGGGGTACAGCTTTTCAGAGGTTTTTTTACATAAACGACAAATTTATGAATTTTCATACGAATAACAATTCTGTATAGCTATTCATTTGTATAATTGGAATCGGGTAAAAATTGATTTACCCAGTAATTAGGGATGTAATATAGTATAACAAGGTTGTATATATGTCAAACATGTTCTATTTATGTCATTTCTTGTCATATTATTAACTTAGTAAGTCGTTCCTCTAGTATTAATATGCTATTAAAATGATATAAGTTATAAGTTTATTTATGTATAATATCAGTGTCTGTAAATGCAGATAAAAACCCATCTCCCCCATCTGTGTAATAGAGTCGACCGACCTCACAAATGAAATTACTAAAATCAAATAATTCCATATACTTTTGTTATATTTTATTTATAATAGTCCGTTAATTTTAGGAACACCAATCCATGGGGTGAAATGTTAGTGGTTTGTCCTTGGAGAAATATGTTTGGTGCTGGGCTTTGTCTGCAAATAAATCACTACGCAGTAATCACATACATGTATACATCATAAAATGTCCTGCCAAACTAGACGCCATTAAAATTTTAGAAATAGGAACACTTCAAGAGTTGCAATGTTTTTCGGCAATGCATGTGGAAACAATGGAGTGTGTCTTACAAGTAAGTAATGCCGTTTATGTATGAACTATTTCTTTTCGTAAATATGTTCATATTTTCTGACTCATGGCCTATAAAAAGGTTAAATGCACTTGCCGTATATTATTATTTTCTTTATTCGTGAACACAACTTTCAAAAATTTGTTGTTTACTATTTTAGCTTCATTAAGTGACAATGCGCCTCAATACAGCTATCGCAAAGGCACCTGTTTCCACGGGGAATTAGATACTTTAGGGCATATAGTTATAGTGATAACTCCAGTTTTCCATAATAATTGTTCACTTCTGGATAGAAGCAACAAACTTACCATGGCAATAGATGAATACCAGAAGATTATCTTAAGATCGAGACCCATGTCTGAAATTCAAGATGGCCGCCGTATTTCAAGATGGCCGCCAATATGGCTGCTGCAGGTAAGAAAATCCTGTTCATATCAATTTATTTTAACATAAACATTGTATTGAATTTGTTTTGTGAAATAATAATAAAATATAATTATTTCTGTTAATAGCATACAATCACACTGGCATAACACATTCAATCACAGTGGTGGATCCAGTGGCAGTTGAAATTCAATAGATGCCAGCCCTAAATTGTGGCAAACTGTTTTGTTTCAGGAAAATATTACAGACAATCACTTAACATCTTTAACTGGCACTTGGCCTCCTGGTTACAATGCCACCCCTCCTAACATGAAAAGCTGGAACCGCCACTGAAATGTGCCTTAATGTCAGGTCATTAATAGTATACCGTGATCACCTCGTATCTTTGATTATTCAGGTGGCTGGAGCATGTTAGTGCCATGAACGATACAGATAACGGCGTCAGTTTGAACCTGTCCACAATTTCAGTTGTGGTCATTGATATTGAAGTTTGAGCAATTAATACTCATATTCATTAGATATTTGAAACGGGAATTTTAATCTGTATATTGATGCACTCAGCGCATTGGTTCCATGGTTGCGTTAGACCACACAAATTATACCACTCGATCAAGCTCATGTACAAAAAAACAATGATGGAGCAATTAGACTAACAAAAAACCCACACAACTTCTCTGCTGAATGCTGGTCCTCGTGTTGCTCGGGTTATCCAAGAATTTGAAGATTCTCAAGAGAACAGTAAGGACAAGAAGAACACAAGCCTAAACCGTAATGAACAAACAAAGAGTACCCAGAGCAACTCTACGCAACATGTTAATGAGTTGTGCTCAGTAATGCAGGACATGGACAGCTTTATGAAGAGCTCCTTGTTATGGACACGCATGCCATAGTGGACAAGAAAGTCGGCGAAGCTTTTAAGAATATAGTCGGTAAGGCTCAGTATGACACATTCATACATGAACGACTTGAGACAAGAGAAAAGCTAATCACTGCTCCAATCTAGCAAAATAAATTTCCATTGTTCAGTGTACCTCCAGATAAAGAGAAAACTAGGGAGAAGCAGCAGATTACTTCTTATTACTCCAAGAGAGCATGCTCCTTATTTTTACAGCTGTACGTTTCATGCTAAATCAGAAAAGGTGACGAGTTTTTCTCTCATGAATATAGTACATATCCCCCCGGCACTGTCTCACTTTGGAGAACTGCGCTTTAGTAAGAAGTCAGAGCTCATGGACTGTCTTGAACAACACTGTGCTTCACAGAGTGAAATGCCTGAAGTAGATGCACTCTTGTTTGATGGAGCAGCTGTAATTAATCAGCTGTAATTAATATACTGAAACCACAAGACATTCAAGGAGTATTTTGACAACGTATGTATGCCTCATATAGAGCGCCAACTACAATCTGTAACACGCCTTGATCTCGTGTGGGATGTGTATATTACAAGCAGCTTGAAGTCAGCCACAAGAAGAAAACGCGGGGCTGGATCAAGACGACGAGTGAAGGCAGATACAAAATGTCTGTGTAATTGTGATCCTTCCTCAGAAATGATGATAATAAGAGTTATTTCAATATTTGGCCGATGAATGCTCCAAACTGCAGTGTGCTGATGGGAAATGTGTCATTTCAACCACAGGTTGTGAAATAGTTGCAATTGAAAACACACGGCATATTACTCCAAGTTCACACGAGGCAGCCGACACACGACTTCTTGTACATGCCTCACATGTTGGGAAGCAAGGAATAAGGAAACTGATAATAAGCACGGTAGACACAGATGTTGTAATTGTTGAAATATACACAATTGCAAATAGATGAGCTATGGGTAGCATTTGGAAGCGGAAAGTCCTTGAGATATATTCCTATCCATGAACTGGTATTAAATATGGGACAATATATATTGGAAGATTTACCAGCTGTCCATGCATTTACTGGGTGTGATACATCCGCCTTTGGTGGTACGGGCAAGAGAAAAGCATGGTCGACATTGGCAATCTACAAAGATGCCACACAAGCCTTTAAGCGTCTAGGAAACATGCCCTCTGAAAATGACATTGCCCAAATAAGGTCAGTGTTGGAGCGCTATGCTATACTCCTCCTCTATGATCGTTCAAGCTCCACAGAAAACTTGAATGAAGCACATAAAGATCTCTTCACAAGGAAAGGACGCTCTATTGGTCCGATTCCTCCAACATCAGCGACACTACTCCAACATACATCGTGTAGCTTATCAGGCTGTTTATTGTTGGGGAGTAGGCACTTGTTCCATACCCCGAGTTGCCTGGATAAAGGAAGCAGATGAAACATGGGAACCACTATGGACAAATCTTCCACAGGCATCAGAATCATGCTATGAACTGTTGAAATGTGGATGTAAAGTTGAAAAAGGCTGTATATAACCTGAACTCCATCAGTGTGCATTGGAACCCACAACAACAGCATGCAATGTTGCATTTCCTGGATGGTAACAATCTGAAACAATGCTTCTGTTGGGGGTATATTATGTCTATTGACTGAACATTATAGTATTACTGACAAAAAGAGCATCTAAAACTGGATTTCAACTGTCATTTCATTGCTGCAATTAAATGAAAATGTTATTTCTGTCATTCAATAGTGTTCATCTGATAAAGTGTTTCATCATTGTAGCTTTAAATTCATTTGTTTCCCTTTGAAAATCATACATGGCATTTAAATCGTATACTTATTTTGTTTTGATGGCCATCTTGAATTTTGGCCGCCATCTTGATTTTTGGAAGTGGGTCTCGATCTTAAAATAACCTTCTGGTATTTACCTATTACCATGGTAAGTTTGTTGCTTCTATCCAGAAGTGAACAATTGTTATGGCTATCACTCTAACTAATAGGTAAATGTTGATTATATTTTGACTTAGTAACATCAGTAACTAACAGTATTACAACTCATACACTTTTTTCTGGTTATTTGTACATTTTTTCCAATTCGGATAGCTACCTGAAATGCTCATAAACCGCATCATTTCGGTGGAAACTGAAAACAAGTTGTCTTTTTATATTCGGCTACTGAACTAGTCAGGTGACAGTTGCATTAGGCTACCGGTACGCACAACGGAATGCTATTGAACCATGATTCACTTCTGTCAGCGAAAATGGGTTAAAAACTATTTAAATATTTTAAATACGGATGTAAATGGTAACTAATACGCCGAGCATAGACTGAATGCACAGAGCATAGGTTCCACCACTATATTATATAATATTGTGTTTCTAGATGCAATTAATGAGTTAGTCTAAATATTTAGACTTGAAAAATGTGACATTTTTTTTACTATCCAGGCATATTTCAAAGTATATTACGTGTAGGATATTTTATATTCTAAAACGTTGTTTTTTTATAAATTAAAATTATTAACAAGATGAACACACATACCGTTGCTTGAATTCTGCACAGTCTATAACGTCTCTTCACACAATATTATACATGAAATCAACGTTGAAATTTCATGGCAGAGTTTCGCCATTTTAAAATCGTCAATTTTGAATATTTGATTAGATTAGAAATCAGTAGACGAAAATGCTTACACGATTTATCTCCATGCCATTACGGTGAACCAAATAAGATTTCGTTTAATATCCAATTGTTCATACGCATGAAATGTACTAAAAAATCATTCATTCGGATTTCTTTTGTGAAGACTGCGCAGAAAAAATAGGAGATCGGATTAGGGCGGAAATTGCTATGCGAAAATGAGCTTTAACGATAAGACCTCGAAATAACAGAAAACTTTGTTATGTAGAGGTCTTATTTATATGACTATTAATGAGTTTGGGTATGTTGGGATCTTTTTTAAAACTGTTTTACAAGTACACCTGGATTTCCCAATGAAATGTTGAAGAAAAATGGGTGGCAGCCATTGGTAGAGCGTCCGATTTGGTATGGATCTGTCCCGGGTTGTATGATCGGTCAGGCCACATATGTAGTGTCATTGTTGCAAAGCACCTAACACACATTGCTTAATAATGGTTTCCTCTGTTTTATCTGTGTTTTCTTTGCTCAACACGCTATCAGTTTCCAAATGGAAAATTCAATTTCTCAGCAAGACAAACTAATATTAATTTGTTTTTCAAGGAGTAAATATTCAAAAGGGTGACAGCACTTTCAACTGGGCGTGGTGTTCGTCGACATGTGTTACCCTGCTCCTGTTAAATAAACTCGCTGGTTACATGTACATGTTTTATTATTTTTAGGACATTCCAACCTAGGATGTTAAGTTACAGATTCAAGCTCAATGACATTCCTTGGATTTCATCATGGTGTAAGTATTTGCCAAAACAATCCACTTTTAGTGTATACAACTTTAGTGTAGCTCGATTGCGAAACAAGTTCCTACAACTTATATTAATCCATCGTCACAAGGCAGATAAGACAATGATTATGTGAAATTTAAGTGCCTTGCCTAATGGCACAATTGTAACTGCGAATTCCACTTCTACATTCTCTGTAATTTTATTTTCATTCTTTAATACCCTTAGTAGCATCTCTGTATATTTAACACGCATAGCGGAGTGGTCTCCGTCTGCCCGTCACAAATGTGTGTCCTATCAAATCTCTTGAACCGCTGGAGGAATCCTATAATCACTTGACACGTATGTTGCTCGAGATGATGTGCAGAGTGTATGTTTCAGGCATGTCGGGTAATGTTGATACACGTATGTGTAAGAAATAGGGCTGCCACATGTACAGATTTTTGTAAACGTGTACACGATCCTGAATACACGGCATGGCGTCGTTTACACTTTGTTTATTCTCCATGAGTATTTACATGTACTAGGTCTCACAAGATTCAGTGAAAAGATCGATGCTATGATTTTATTACGTCACTAAGCTTCATTATACGACGTCA
Organism: Archivesica marissinica; assembly: GCA_014843695.1. NCBI lineage: Eukaryota > Metazoa > Mollusca > Bivalvia > Venerida > Vesicomyidae > Archivesica > Archivesica marissinica. The sequence goes on along the minus strand of CM026394.1, from coordinate 20,218,743 downwards.
TCAATTAAGATAGTGTATACGGTTACTCAATTAGTACACTTGTTTTGCTATTACACGACACGGCTCCGTTTACACGTGTAACCGTGGAAGCCCTAGTGCGAAATACTCCTCATGTCAGACACATCAGATTGTGTATGCATTTTAATCATTTGTCTGACTAGTGTCAAACTATTAATATCACAATAGCATGGCCTGTAATCGGTGCCTATGGTTTCTAGGGTGCCAAAATAGTTTGTAGTGAAACTCGGTTTACATGTGTTGATGATAATATGAAGAAATTGTCATTAATATGCAATGGATAGACATAACATTTAATTTCAGTCCGTGTATATACAAGCCTGCCATAATCGAATTGTGCCAATGCCTGAGATTTTTAAAATCACAAAAGTTATTATACGGCGAAGACAATTCGAATTGACAATTTGAGTGACAAACAATAAACCTGAAGATTATGCCGTTGTCACCACTTTCGAATAAGCACTGCTGCATATATGTAGATTCAAACATAAACATAATAAGTCCAGGATTATAAAACTAGTTTCAAATTCTGTAGCATTTTGTTAGGTTGATACCCAGAATCAAAAATGCTTGATATTCATCTTGAGAGTTGACAATGTTTTATCATTTTGGAACATGTCGTAGCATTTACAATTGTATATGATGGGGAGGAGAGTTGGGGGATTACAATTGTATATGCTGGGGAGGAGAGATGGGGGATTACAATTGACTGATCAGTGATGTGGTAAAGTTCATAAGGTAATGATCATCCTGAAAGGTAATGGCCCCACACTCGGCCATGATGTGGGATAGGTCGTGTTGATTGTAGCAATTACGAAATGGTCGTCTACATGTTTGGCTGAACTTTATCACAACTTTGTGATTTGTTGACAACTTGTTCTCACAATTGATACCATGTTCTTTGCCTGTCTCGTCTGCCATTTTTTCTTAAACGCTTCTCAAAACTTACACTTGATTCCACAAAACTGCCAATTGCCATTCAATATGTCTACCATTTTAAATTCATTTACGATTTCTGTTATAATTCCAATAATTTTGGATGATTTTAAGATTTTCAATATGGTGGATTATTTTTGCAAATACCAGGAACATGCATATAGGATCCTGGAAATACACATGTAGTCTAGCATTCAACAAACTAGGAGATTGGTCCACAATATATAATGTCCGATCAGATCATGTTTCCAAGAACCCACGATATTGTAGTGCACACATGTACTCACAGTAAAGCCACTAAAAATTATAATACCAAAACTTATATTTTTGTTCTGCATTTATTTTTGAATTCCAGAGATGTTGGCACTAATGCTGGCAATCCAATGTCAATTCCAACAATTTACAGCTGCTGGGCCTGTATATATATAAAAAGAATATATATATTGTGTTTTACAGGAATACATATTTGCTGCAGATGGTCACAGATGTTCGGTTGTACTGTATCGTTCCGTATGTGAACAGTCAAATGTGTCATAGTGGTTGTCTGTGATGAGACATAGCAAAATAATAAGATGATCATGGTACCATTTATTGTGATTTGTATGGAAAACACTCAATACAGTGTCTTGAATGTGTTGGAATATTAATGAAATACATGTCACAATAGATAGCAATAACATTTGTATTTACTGTAGGCTATGCAGGTCAATTTGGTTAAACATTTAAACATACATTCTTGAACGCAGTAGTTGAAGTTATACTTTTCAAATTTCTAACTGTATAAATAGTGAGAAGAAGTTAGGCATAAGTGACTTCTTCCCAAGATTTCAGCCAAGCTTATTCACTGCCAGCCTGACCCAAATAACCATCCATTAATTACATATTTAAATCATGGAGAAATATTTCCCAACCACTTGACCTGTTTACTCCTACAGATTGGCGGTAGTTTCTATGGAAAACAAGTGGAAATTACGCACAATGTTCAAAATAGCCGTTACATCCATTTTCGATCATTAGTTTATTTCCGTTAATAACCTTTTTCGATGTTTAAAGCGGATATCACAATATAGCATCCTCTCATGTAGTTTATAGATGCGTAAATCCTGGGGGAAAAATAGCAAGTGTTGAAGAAATTACATATATGGTTACCGCCCGTCCGGCGTCGTCAGTGAACATGTTCAAGTGTCTTCTCCTCAGCAACCATAGGGTCTATCGCTACCATTTATGATTTAGTATTTACTTGTCATCATATAGTACAAATTCTTCCATCTCAAAATATTACAAATTCTTCGGAAAATCTACCGCCGACATTTAGTAAGATTGATCAATGTACAATACAATGATAGTCATAGTTATGTGTGAACAATGGAGTCAGGTGAGCGATATAGTGCCAGTGTGGTCCTCTATGGTAAACAAACTAAAACATCATAAATATGTGCTCAAGTTGTTAGAAATGTATAATGTCTTATGCAATTGCATGTATATATGTATTTAGACTATATAAATTATGTTTTATGATTTGCATCTTTTTGAATATCTGTGTAGAAACATTGCTGTCATGTACTATGATGATATTTGTAGTATTTTACTTGCATTAAACATGTTTCTTAAAGCGACATTACATCGCAGAAAGCAAATAAAATGCACGTTGTTTACGTATAAATGCATTGCTACTACAAATTCTTCTGAATACATCGAACACTAACATTGAATCAATAAACAGTGGTTTGTGGTATACACTTTCAAAAGTGAAAGTAGGATTTCATATAACGGTCATCCACGCTCCTGAATTGACGTTTGCTGTCATTGAAGTAAATACTAAACATGCGATACTTTCGTTTAGAGATAATTTAACTAACATTAGTCTACAAATAAATATGCATAGGCACACATTTGAGATATCACGGTAAACTAACTCGTGTTAGTCAGGATAAACGCTTTGTATTACGCATGAATGTCGACCCTATTTACATTATTGTGTTATGTCAACAAACCGCGTATACGACGTTTGTTTATTATTTGTTGAAATAGTCAGTTTTTGAGGCTAAGATTTGGAAAGAAATTATACCATATAATAGAAAATTACATTCTGCAGACATTTGCGTTTTCACCAATGTAGTGTCGCTTTAATCTTGTTATTAACTGTTTCTCGGACGCAAATCCCCAACCCAGGTCACAGATGATAACACAACTGTTGACTATAGAAGGTCCTTGTTTGCCCCCCCCCCCCCCCCCCATCAGACTGTACATGTATTTATTGTACGTACGCATTTACTTGAGACATTATCATAAATTACACGCTTCAATTACAGCGGTAAAGTAATTAAATAACTTCATGAATGTATTTAATATATGCAATGAACGCAAGCGCCTGTAGCGTATGGCCTAAAGGGTTGATAAACTCAAATGAAATGAGCTAGTTCGCGTGGGTTCGAATCCTCACTGCTTAAAAATTGCGAAGTTACAAAAATAGAAAGAAAGATTTTTTATTACGATGATATAGATATTTATTTATAAATTATTTCAGTTATATTCTTTATATTTTAAATCAATTCCCGATTCCCATTTTGATGCTAGTATGTGTTTTATTTCTTATTTTTTATTTCTTATTTTTATGATATTTTATTTTATTTTTCTACAGCACAACTTATACAATTTTACGAGCATCATGCAATTTCAAAATTACGACCCATCTTCGCTCGCTGTGTCAGTGGAGCTGCCACACTCATATGCCGAGTCGGTATCCTCTGTATCCGAGCCATGTATGGTAATCACTACCTCAGTCGACTTTTCTCCGGAGTAGTGATCTGATGCTTGCATCTTGCCAATCAATGAATGTTAATAAAATCGTGCAAAGCGAGAGTTCGTGCTATGTGTAGCATTTTTATAAAATCAAGAAATAATAAAAATAAAAATAAAATGTTACCTTTTCGGGGATCGAACCCGGGACATCTACCGTCATAATTAGTGGCATTACCGCTGCGCCATCAATCGGATTTGATTAAAACATCAAGTTAGAACGGCCTTATACTGATTGTAACTTCGTATATGACCTAATGTCAGCCGAATATGCAGATGTCTCAAGTAAATGCGTACGTACAATATATACAAGGAAAAAATGACTTGGTAGCAACATTTTGTCAATTATATATATTTTTTATTTGTCAAAATGTATTTTACCTAACCACTGCTTCCCAATTTTTAATTTCCATTAACTGCTACTTTCTTGTCTAACCTTTTCATCCCTATTTACAGGTTGAATATACAAATATAGGTTTCCCCTACCACCCTTCACCACATATGCAAGTGACCTAGCATATTGAATATACATTAAGATTTAAAGGCATTCTTTAGCTAACCTTGTCTATATGCATGTAGTCAGTGCAACAACCCTTTCCTACAACACCGTCGACATGTTTGCTATATTGTCGTTTCTCGTGCTTAACAGTAAACCATGCATAGTTATTCTTAGTATAAATAGTGTCCACAAGTTGGTTGTTTTATAGACGGATCTGTAGTCCAGTGGTAACACGCTGGATTGGTAATCCAGGGATCGCAGGTTCGATCCCCCCGTCTGACCCTAATACAATTAAGAGTATTTCAGATGGGACGTTAAACCGAGGTCTCGTGTCGGTGCTGTACACCGTGCACGTAAAAGAACCAGAGGAGACTCTGGAATGGGTGTCTGTCTGTATCATTGCACTATCCTCCAAAATCTAAAATAACTAATCTCTTCAGGAGGCGTCACTCATATGGGCAACCGGTAGCGACGATAAATAAACGTTTTTTTGTTTGTTTTTCTTACATTTATTTATCGTGTTATAACTAAACCTGAAGATATTAATGCTGTAACAAGGATATCCTCCGAGTTGTGTCACAAGCTCCATATGCAACGAGCTCTAATACTCCAGTAACTGTGTAAATAACTAAATAAATATACATCGAATGTTTGAAGCATGAGTGGAGGCTTTTATAGTTTTTATAGTGTTTTTAAAATTACGACTACTCAGTAAGTCAACTTTTAACTGTTTAACTGTCTACAAGTACTAGTACTTGGTGTTCCCATAAGGGGAAAGAAAATACGGAAAAGAAGAAGGATAAATCTGACTTTATCTGCCAATGGAGATAATAGAAAACTGGGCTACAGATCCGTCTGTAATTTTTAGTAGAGATCATTATTATGTACTATTTATGTTATATGCATATGTGTGCTTTGTTGATGTTAATAAAAAGTTTGCCCTATTTAACTACATCTGCGAATATCTATATTTCAGATAATATGTTTTTACAAATCCACAAAAACAATTAACGGTATGCGTTAGATATACTTAATCTATTTGCCAGAGGGCAGCAATTGTCCCTCATTACAATGTTTATACGTCACGCCTCAAAATACTGCAGGTTATAAACTTGTATGACCATTCCTGTCTTCGGTAACAGTTGACTGATTTCAATGTCAGCAATTATCGGGGAAAAGCAGCCCAATCTAAGAGAGATAATCGAGATAATCAAATCAAGCGCAAATTGGACTGATAAACAAGGGAGATAAAACCCGATATTTATCCATAAAAGCTGGACATGGCCAGCGAGGTCCCTCATTACAGAAACATACATGTAGCTGGTTCTGTTAGATGCCATTTGTATAGCACCGATATACGATACCTCGGTTCGCAGTCCCATCTGAAAGACTGTTAAGATGATTATGGTCAGGCGGGGGATCGAACCCTGGATTCCCAGCCCAACTTCTAAACCACTGGACCACTGAGTCATCTATCGTATATATACATGTATATATGCATGCATATTGTATATATTACTGTGAGTAACATTAACTCAGGCGGGTTAAATACTGACTATAGCGTTGTACTTGTGTCCCTTGGTATGTATCAATGAAATGAATGAATACCCGGCATGACCCAAACATTGCATTGTATCTACATAACCGTTACCGGTTCAATAGCCAAGCAGTCTAGGTAGCAGTTACCGGTTCAATAGCCAAGCAGTCTAGGTAGCCGTTACCGGTTCAATAGCCAAGCAGTCTAGGAAGCCATTACCGGTTCAATAGCCAAGCAGTCTAGGAAGCCATTACCGGTTCAATAGCCAAGCGGTATAGGAAGCCGTTACCGGTTCAATAGCCAAGCGTCTAGGAAGCCGTTACCGGTTCAATAGCTATGCAGTCTAGGAAGCCGTTACCGGTTCAATAGCCAAGCAGTCTAGGAAGACGTTACCGGTTCAATAACTATGCAGTCTAGGAAGCCGTTACCGGTTCAATAGCCAAGCAGTCTAGGAAGCCGTTACCGGTTCAATAGCCAAGCAGTCTAGGTAGCCGTTACCGGTTCAATAGCCAAGCAGTCTAGGAAGCCATTACCGGTTCAATAGCCAAGCGTCTAGGAGGCCATTACCGGTTCAATAGCCAAGCAGTCTAGGAGGCCATTACCGGTTCAATAGCCAAACAGTCTAGGAAGCCATTACCGGTTCAATAGCCAAACAGTCTAGGAAGCCATTACCGGTTCAATAGCCAAACAGTCTAGGTAGCCGTTACCGGTTCAATAGCCAAGCGTCTAGGAAGCCAGTACCGGTTCAATAGCCAAACAGTCTAGGAAGCCATTACCGGTTCAATAGCCAAGCGTCTAGGTAGCCGTTACCGGTTCAATAGCCAAGCGTCTAGGTAGCCGTTACCGGTTCAATAACCAAACAGTCTAGGTAACGTATATCACTATGTTGTTGACGTATATTACGTTGTTGTTAACGTATATTACTATGTTGTTGACGTATATTACGTTGTTGTTAACGGATATTACTATGTTGTTAACGTATATTACTATGTTGTTGACGTATATTACGTTGTTGTTAACGTATATTACTATATTGTTAACGTATAGTACTATGTTGTTAACGTATATTACGTTATGTTGTCATGCCAATCAAGAAAGCATGCACGTAAAGCGTCCGTCACACCATGACGTTCTGGTCAACGTTCTCTGAACGTTCTAATCGTTCAATGTTCGAGCGTTCTAGGGCGAGTTGAACATATCTAGCGTGTGACTAATGCATGAGGAGCGTGTAAAAGCGATCAAGTAAGATACCCCTGAAAACTATTAGCGTGTGCTGACGTGTAATTGGCGCGCGACGAACGATTAATCAACGTTAGACGAGAGTGTTGAGCGTGTAACTAACGTGTTAATAACGACAGAAAAGCGTTTTACTGGTGTGTGGGTTTTATGGTCAAACGGATATAAAGACACTGAAAAACCATAGTGGATTCAGTTGTTCTTCTGAGATTCAACAGTAAACATCATGCCGCCAAGAGGGGACACAAGAGAGAGTAAAAAGAATGCAAAGTCTCCGCCTCTACCAATGTCTTCGGACGAAGAACAACACCACGAGGAAGAGCCAATCCGAGGTGTGACACACCATGTGACATCCCCTGAAGACAATGAAGACCCCATTGAGGACGTTCCGACTATGGCAAAGAAAAGGAAGAAGCAGAGTGTCACCGCCAGTTTCAGGCCAGGTTCGAAGGGCTCCTGGTAGAAGGTGTGCTGCTTCGTCAATCTGCATCTAACACGCTCAAGGATCTCACCAAACAGTTCAGGTGGCATGCGCATGACGTTCGTGAAGGAACTGGGGTCCCCCCGGCGAAGCTCAACCATAAGTTGGTCGTACAGTCCAAACTCTTGGCGCCTCAAGATCCATGATTTAGTCCAGCACTATCGTCTTCGTCGGGGTTTTCTTCTCTGCGGGCGAGGTCCCTCGATGTGCTCAGCTATGTTCAAGTTCAGTACATCTACTTCATGCTGGGCTATAGCAAGCATATATACCCTCCTTAGTCTTTCTGGATCCTCCATAGTGTGTGTTCTCTACGGTAGCCAAAAATCAACTGAACCCTACTTACAAAGCATCGGTTTATATACCCACATTCATGGACGTTCGGGAAACGCTCAAATGACGCTTATTGGACGCCATATGACGTTCGTTTGACGTTAGTTACACGCTGCGTGCGCTAGGGGTCCGTTCTGTGGTCATTCACAGGTCGCCAGTGAGTCGTTCACTGCAAAGCAAACGATTAATAACAACCAAGTAACGCTAGGGTAACGACTGACTAACGATAGCCGAACTCGTGCAACATTCGGCGAACGTTAGTAAAACGTTCTACGAACGTTCTTCAGCGTTCTCGAGCGATTGAAATTAAACGTTGAAGAACGCTGGTCTCCATGAGAACGTTTGTGCATGTTCAAAACTTTTTTTTCGGACCAGCGTTCTCTGCCGATCACCGACGATTACCAGCGTTCATCAGCGTTCACACAATGCTCTTCTGGTGCTAAACCAGCGACCATGGACGATTACCAACGTTTCCCCAAACGTCATAGAACGCTGACCAGAACGTTATGGTGTGATGGCCCCTTAAGATAGA